>JAZKJV010011429.1:600000-1080929 GCA_037367405.1 Ottelia alismoides
TGAGAAATCGGGTTGAGGCGCACAGATCCGAGTTGAATGGTCCGGGGGGAGGGAGTTGACCGGGGGTCAACATCCCCCGTGGACCAATTAGGAGCAACCACTTATTAATTAATTGAAAATTCAATAAAAAATAGTAAATGCCTTTATTTCGAAAAACTTTAAACATGAAAAATGTTTATTTATTTTCAAATAATTTTTTATTGATTTTTATTTAATTTTTTGAAATATAAATTATGTATTTACATTATATTATTATTATTATATATAGGTATATACATATATGTATTTTTAATTTTTATTTTTAATCGTTTATTTTTATATAATTATTCCAATTTCATATTTTATTTATTTATAACATAAAAATTGGAATAAAAGGGTATTTTTTATTTTTATTATTTATTTACATAGGTTAAATAAATACTTTTATTTACATATTTACATGGTATATATACAAGATAGAAATTGATTTTATTTTATTTCTTTTTATTTTATTTTAATTTTTCTGATTTCTATTTTATTTATTTACACCATGAAATATGGAATATGGAATATGGAAATATTTTTCTTGGATTTTAATTATTTATTTACAAAGAGAAAATAAATAGATATGTTATTCTATGTACATGGTCTATATACACTTGATGAGATAGTTTTATTTATTTTTTTATTTTTCTTTTGTTTTGTTTTTTTCCATTTTTATTTTAGCTTTATTTTTAGAAATATGTACAAATTAATAAGCACACAATTTTATTTTTTATTTAGAGGAAAATAATTTTATTTATATACATAGGTATATGTACACATGATATTGACCCTATCTCACTCTACTTGGATTCTTTTGCGGTTAGGCCCATGCTGAGCCCTCCCTTGGGATTAGGTCACTCAATATTTATTCTAAATATTTCCTTCTTTTTCTTTTATTTCTTTATTCTTTTATTTATGCACAAAAACATGCTAATTATTGTAATTTACACAATGCATACAAGATGGTAATTTATGCTATTTACACATATATACATGATGATTTGCAAGGGTTTTGTAGCTAAAATAAAAGAATAAAGAGTGATGAATGGGTATTCATCAACCGCCTAGCAAGAAGACAATGAGATGCGCGCGGAGAAGGTAGCGACAATTTATGAGAAGTGAGAACTTGGGTTGACATCGACCGGGGTGTTCATGTGCGAGTCCTTTGGCAATTCTAAGCCTGTACATGTGGTTTTCAACTCGTAGAGTATCTGTCATGGATGCTATTGAACTTTCATAGAGACTCACACGAGATAGCCCACAACTGACCACTCATTGATGCAAAGGACCTCTCACCATAATGCTTTTAGAGAAGGTTGTAAATGAGGGTTGATGATCGAATTGTTAGCTTTATATTTGACGGGGGAAAGATCAGGATTGGATTCGATGTATAGAAACACTTAGAACATGAGAAACCGAGCTTTCTTTAAAAGGTCCCCAGCGGAGGGGAAGATAAGATGTGCAACAATATTCATACACTTCTAGAAGTCCACGACTCACCACTCATATAAGTAGAAGCATTGTATTTTCTTGGAACTTGCAAAATCCATATATGAGAAAAAAAATACTTATCAAATATATATGTGTAAAATACATATATTTATTTTGAACAAATCATAACTATTTAAATAAGCACGATGTTTTTGATCTATTCTAATTTTATTGGTCTTAGATACATATAAATTTGTTTCAAACTGATGAGTCACACTATGAAAATTTGGGAACATATGATCAGAAGAAGGTTGAAGCAAGTTTCCAAAGTAACATAAAATGAATCAGATTCATGTTAGGTCGCTCAACTAGCCCCTGCAATTCAGGCGTCGGCCCACAGAAGAAGCTCTGGACGAGGTTGGGCTTATTGATGTCATGGTGGCCCATTGGTGGGGACACCTGTCAATGAGCTCTCTAAAGTGATCCAAAGCTTCATGGAATAGTTCATTAGAGATCATTGTGAAGTTGCTATGCAAGACTCTAGCTGCATTGGGTCGATTGAGTGGGTAATACTTGTTGAGATACTCGGTTCGTAGCTGCTCCCAGGTGGTGAAAAACTTCCCCAAATGTTTCAGCTAGTAGGCTGCTCTATCGACCTAGGAAAATGGGAAGGCTATCAACTTCATCATGTCCTCGTCCATTAACCTATCGTGGACGGTGCTGCAGATCATCTCGAACTCTTGTAGATGGAGGTGGGACTCCTCGGTGGCATGCCCATGAAATTTGGGCAACAATGGAATAAT
The DNA here is from genome assembly GCA_037367405.1 of Ottelia alismoides. Taxonomy (NCBI): domain Eukaryota; kingdom Viridiplantae; phylum Streptophyta; class Magnoliopsida; order Alismatales; family Hydrocharitaceae; genus Ottelia; species Ottelia alismoides. Next base: position 602,259 of record JAZKJV010011429.1, read on the forward strand.
ATGAGGGCAAAGTTTGAAGTCACCAAGGATAGCGGGCAACTGGATCCATCGGTGGGTGAGGGTTGCACTCGGATTGTGCAACTGCCTCATAGTGTGTGCCGGCCTCTGTGGATCACGTGGCTCCTCCTAGCGCCTGTCTTTGACTCGGTCCTCATCTCTCGATATATCTCCACCGACTGGTTTATCATCTCTTGCGTCTTATCTCTCATCTCTCATCTGATTCATCTCCCTCCTTACTTCTGTCATGAACATTCTGCAGTCCTTGATCTGTTTCTGCATGGTCTCCAAGGAGGCTAACAATGTGTTGTTGATGGCGGCCTGGTCTTATATAAATGAAGAGGTCTGTGGCTGCTCATCGGTTCTGTCTTCACTGGCCATCTCTCCAGTCTCTGCAAAGGCAAAAGGTCCTAGCTCAGATGCTGTCAAATGGACATAGAGTTGTGCTGGCCTCTCTGGCTATACCTCAGGTGTGGAAGAAGGGTGGTCAAGGGGGAATAGGGTGGAAGTGAATTCAGGTTCAGAGAGAGGGTTTGAGCTCTCTGAAACTGCCCTAGATGAACGGACATGAGTGCTAGGAAGCGGTGATACCAGAGGTAGCCTAAGAGACCTTCTGCCCATCAGCGTAATGTGGAAATTTATGAAGAGTAGATTTGGACTGCAAACAAGATGAAAAATCAAACTCCCGGTTTCACCAACTCAACACTTGTGATGACCATGAGATCTTGGTCGTTTATTTTGTTAATTTTTATTTTGGTGATAATCCAATCTTACATAGCGAGTTAGCGAGCTGTTGGCTACCTGATTCTCTCTGGAGACTAGCCCAAATTCTTATGACTAGTTGCTCCTATTTCCAACAAGTATAAGTATAAGTACAGACCATTTTCAGCTGCCCGTTACTTGAGGATGAAGCCTTATGAAGTGTCATCTAAACCACCCACTCTACTAAGGAAATACAGATCGATTACCGGCTACTTGTATATCCTCACTGTAGAATAGCTAATCATTTTATAGAATCGGTAGTCTGAAGAAAGTCCAATCGTGGCTCTATCCTAGTGTGCGATCGCTCAACTCTCAACAAATAAAATTAGACAAGGAGGAGGCTAATCTCCCCAAGACAAAATTTTGGTCTTTAAGCTCAGTTTTAGATCATGTTTGCTTAGTAGTCATGATTTTATTGCTTCTCTTTTTAGGTATTTTTCTGAATAAGACAACGTCTAACGAATTTTCTGATTTCCTTTTTATTTAAAGTCCGATAAAATATGAGGAGAAAAATAAAAAAGCCTGTAAAGCCATGAACTTGGCTCGGATCCTATATAATAAGATCCGGCTCGTCAAGAGGAAACTAATGAAATTTGTTTCGTGTGAATCAGACTTCGTTTTGATTTGTTATGATTTTCGAAAGAAAGAGAAGTAAGGAGGTTTAAAATGTCATTAACCTATAATGACTGTCATTAAGACTAATTAAGCATGATTAAGAAACTAATGATGGATTGAAAACCACTAATGACCATTAGTGAACACTAATCAATAGTTAGCAAAAGATAAGCCTAAGCCGTGAAAGCTAAATTGTGATTAGTGAAAGTTAATCACAATTAGCATTAATTAAGCATCATTAACGAATCTAGAATCCTCTGGAATATTCTAACTTAAGCCCTAACTTTCAGATAAGTCTTGGCCAAAACTATGGGCCAAAACCATGGGCCGCTAGACGCGGTTAAGGTCTAAACCATGGTTTTCTAACCACGGTTAGCGATTTTTTGGAGCTCATAAATAGCCCCATACCCATTCATTCTCTACGATTTCCACTACCACCACCCCCCAAGGGCTAGGGTCGAGAGGTCAGGAGGAGGAGTGGGAGGTGAGGAAGGAGCGCTAGCGAAGTGCTATCGGGAGAACGAGGAGGAGGAAGGTACGATGCTCTCTTAGTTGCGTCATGAGCTAGGTTTTCGATTCATGTTCAATTTTCTTGTTGTTTCCTTTCGGTTATAGAGGAAACCCTTTCTGTTTTTTAGAAATATGTTCCAATATAAGGGGAAACTCTGTCGAAATTTTTTATCACTCCGTATAAGGGGAAGCTCTATCGAAATTTTCCTAGAAATATCACTTAGTATAAGGGGAAACTCTGCCGAAATTTTCCTAGAAATATCACTGCATATAAGGGGAAGCTCTGCCAAAATTTCAAGAGAAAATATGTTCTTCGTGTTCTTCGTTCGTTCTTCGCGTTCTTAGCACGTTCTTAGCATTTTTGATACGAAAATAAAATTCGATCATTTTAGGATCTATAAATCATCCTTTGAAAGAGAATCACGATAAAACACTAAATACGAGGGAGAGAGCTCAATTAGGTAAGAGAATCCTTCCCTTTGCTGTTGGGTTTTCATACGAGATTATTGAAATTCCTGATTTTATGTTCTTTTTATGAAGAACCCTAAGTCAAGCTATTTTTGAGAAAATATGAAAAGTTGCTTTGTGATTCCTACTAAAATAAAGATTAAGCATCGAATTGATGCAATGGCTTGGAAAGATAGGTTTTGGGAGTTATCATAAGCATAAATATAAGTATATATAGATATGAATTAATATATATGTGGATCTATAATCAATATTGAGGAATATGCAAATTGAAGGCCTAACGGAAGAGATACATTATGGGAATTGATGTGTATTAAGTTGGACCCTGAAAAGGATCATGTGTCATGTTAAGGATGTCTGGGAGTAGAACTACAGGTCGGGCATGCAACCTATAGGTTTATCGGAAGGAACCCGTATTAGCGTGTCCCTACCTAGGTGGTACACGGTTGCCCTATTATGATAAGTGCGCATGAAATAAATAATTTGCAACGCATGGTACTGGGTGTCAATACCTTCGGGTGAACGACAGAAGATGTAATCGTGCCATGTGGAGGCACGGGTGGTTGGATAGCGGCTGGGTCATGATAACATGTATTTAAAGCCACTAGGTTATATGATCAAATGTTAGCCTGAGGTTTTAAGCAACCGAGTCCTCAAGGACGGTGTGCTCTTTTATTTGCCAAGCTGAGGGCTTGAGACCCTGATTAATGAAAGAAAAGAAAATTATCAGGGTAGTATTGGAGGACTGGGCGAGGTAACATGAGACGGTATAAGCTTACCAAGATCAACGCAATCTCCAATCCCGAAGTGTCCACAGCTTCGGAGTCCATATAGTGGTGAGGTAATTACTTGGACTAATCCCTAACGTGGAATAGAAAGGAATATGACTTAAATTAATGAGAAGAAATGAAACTTTTTGTGGTAATAAGTTTTGAAAAATTACACAATTTGTTTGCTTTTCTTTTCTTCATTACTTGGCATTCGCTAATTTTTATTCTATGATTTATGGAAAACCCAATAGGTATCGGTGAGCCATCGCAAGGACTTTAGTAATCCAACCAGCTTACATAGTAGACATCTAGCTAGCCACATTAGCCTTTCTTTGTAAGGTAGTTAGTAATTTTTCTGTGTATTTCCTTCCAGCTGATGTACATGTAATGGTTGTAGTGGGACAATGAATCATGTGAGCTGTATTTTTGTGAATGGAAGAGTGTTGAAATACTTCCTTTCGAGTATTTTTAATTGCAGCCTGTTTCTGAATATTAGTTGTGATTGTTGAATAAATTATTGCTGAGTAACCAGATCTGGATATGGGAGGATCCGACGGCGTGGAAATCGGGGTCATGACAGATTGGTATCAGAGCCATGTTACTCCAGTAATTTATTTAGTAATTGACAACTATGAGCGATATTTAGAAACTAAGGTTGCCTTAAGGTCCTTTGATCTTAATAATTGACTGCAGTATCATTCACAAGTCATTGTCCCTTATGTACATCTTGTTTAAGACATATAAGATCTGACTTTTGGTCTTGATTCATCACAGGATCATGGCAGAACAAGACATGTCTAGACAATTAGTGACTATGATGACAATGCTCCAAGACATGGGGCAAATGCATCAAGCATTGGAGGAAAGACTCAATGCACAAACTGAGAGACCCGAGGCATCCAAACCTATGGATGTTAGAGTTGAGGGTTCTGTCCACTATCTGAGGAAGAATCACGTTACTATCCTTCCACTGAGTTTTCTCCAACCTCAGATGAAGGAGCAATGGAGAAGGCCCTCCTTATATATCAAAAATCACTTGACAATTACCGAAAGGAAAAGATTCCTCGATTCAATGGTGTAGAGACACATGCCGAGGCTGAATTATGGCTCGATGATGTTAGTAGGATGTTGAGGATAATACATGCACCAATTGATACCTGGGTGCACTTTGCTGATTACTCCCTAGCAGACTAAACACGACGATGGTGGGGAGCAACTTCTAAGAAATTAGCAGATCCTCTTCCATGGGATACCTTTGAAGAGAGGTCCCGAGCTCACTCCTGTCCCTCCCATTGGGAAGAATTAAAGAGGAGAGAGTTAACTTCTCTGAACCAGGGTTCTAAGATCGTGCGAGATTATCATATCCACTTTTCCAAGCTGCTACGTTACTCTTCAGTTCTAGAAGCTTCACCACAAGAGTGTCTTACCAAATTTGTTAGCAGTCTCAGGGAGATATGATAGAAACGCTTGCGGGTTTTAGAGCTACCACCATAGATGAAGCAATGGACATCACCTCTCGTATTGAGATTGAGAGGGATGAAAACCATTAAAGAAGAAGTTTCCACTTTAATGTTGGACCATCCAAACGCAAGGCAAATTATAACCGTAGAGATCGTCGCTATCATCCAACTGGTTCCAGTATAAGCTCGCCACAAACCTTGGGTCGGGAACTATCAAGAAGAGGGAGTTTCTCTAGACCTCCACTATACCCTCGTAACTCAGCACTAGGAACTAATACCTATGTAGTTGGGTCTTCATCTCAGACAAGAATACGTGTATGTTATCACTGTCATCAAAAAAATCACATTAGGAGAGACTATCCGTAGTTGAGAGGTTCGGCGTTTAAACCAAATTCACAGTATAACATCCACCCCGAGCAATGGAGCAACACACAGAGGAAGACATGGCAGAGGTCGTGGCTCACAAGGAACATCTCCTACACAACAACCACCACAAAGTGTTGCAGGTTCTAATTTGCATATTCCCAATGGCCAGCTCAATGCAATCACTGAAAAAGAAGCCTACAATTCATGCACAGTCGTACGAGGTACCGTTAATATTCATGGCTTTTCATAACATGCCTTGTTTGATTAGGGTGCTTCACATTCATTTATTGCTTGACATATAGTACCCACTTTGGGTAAGGTACCGGTAAAAGTACAACAATCCTATCTGATCAAGGGACCATGAAGATAAATATTTATAATCTGAGAAATCCTGAATGAATGTGTAGTATTGATAGCAGGACATCAGTTATCTGTTTCCTTATTACTTATTGAAATGGATGACTTTGATCTCATCCTGGGGATGGATTGGCTAGAAAGGCATCATTGTGACGCCCCGCCCCTCCGGCTACTGAAACGGATGGGACGAGAGCGTCGGACCTACAGTCCAAACACGCCCACGATCTATGATACTCAGCAAACTCTCTTGTGTGCATTAGATCAACATTTGAAATATAAATAACAACAGGAGAATAATATAAAATGTAAAGAAAAAAAGCACCATCCATTCTCATTGATAATGATCATCAAGTCCATGCTCATAGAAGAGATACATCATGAAATCTTAAATCTTGTAGAAAAAGCTCTCCACATATCTCACTACAATGTCTCTCAATAATAACATAAAATAATGCAGAAGCAAATAAGTTACTCTAAATAGGACGCACTCTGTCTGGTATAAGTATGACATAGGAAGTTCTGATCTCCTTAAAAGATCGCTACTGTGGCGGCTGATGCTCAGGTACACCTGTTGGGTTCACACAAGGGTAACGTTATGAGCAATTGTCCAGTAATGAGACAAACACTATAATGACTAATGTAGAGATAAAAAAAGAATGTATACTCAACTTTATTTAATGGCATATGCATGTTTTGAAACAATTTAGAAAGAACGCCAAGTCTTTCAAATTCACATTCGATCACATTTGGTTTTATTTATTTATAAAAATTAATATTTAAGTACTACCACAATGATCTTGATATTTCGACAAGTTGGTTAGAGTCCAAATGGTATAAAATTTCTGACATCTGGTCATTTATCATTTCGGTATAAAATTTCCGACATCTGGTCATTTATCATTTCTGGTATTTTTTTAGCACATGCAAGTACGCGACTCGTAGGCCTCCGCTATGCGGGAACTTATTTGTCATCTTGGATAAACCTCCAAGTAACTCTGTTCATCTAAAACAGAAAAAGGTATAAACCTCAAATTCTCCAACTTCACACCATATCTCGGAACACCTCTCATAATAATAATACTCGAAATAAAATTAGATGCGGCCACATGAAAATTTAGATCGAGTCTTAACATTGTGTATAAGTGAGAAACCAAGAACACCAACCGCGCTACCTGCCAACTCCATTGAGCGACTCCGGATGCTACCGGGCTGCTGGGTGCAACACGTCACCCAACTCGTCCATTGGGGTCGCGACCTTCATGGCATCTACCCGAGCCCCCAAGGGCGCATGCCCAATCCCCTGCGGTGCTAACTCCATCTACCCAGTCATTGTGGGATATGACCTATGGGATGATAATGTATATTCATAATCACCAACAAGAGGGTGTTGCGTTGAAATATTTGGCGAAATTATATGTCATAATTAGAAGTCTAACTTGGACCCTTGTCATTGTCATTCCTTCAACTCATGCGAACGGTTACTAATGAGTATGATATGTAAGGAATTATTCTAAAATATGTACAACATGTTCGTAAAATTCTATCTGATACATAATACTATATCCTGCCACATAAATGTCTATAAAGAATATTAATACAAAAGACGTTCGCTTAAAATATATTAATAGCATCTACATTAATATCATAGGCCATGAATGTTTCTCCATTCATTGATGTAGTATTTTTTTCTAAATATATTAATCAACAACATTAATATCCACAGACCCCTCACTTTCAAAAACCATACTCGCATCTTGATGTCCATTAGATACTCACAACCTGCTAATTTCATAATTTAAAATGGTTCAAAAGAATTCCATGCGTTTAACATATGTTAATGATTTCTATAAAATCGATGCATGTCAATAATTATTATCCACTAACGGTCCCAAATAGAACAACAATGTCCAACTACGAAATGCCAACAATGTTCAAATACGAAATGTCAAACTTTTTTTATAATCACCTATCTACCCCATCAATGGGATAGCTTGAAATCATGTACATGAACTTCATTACTACATATATTTTATTCAAAAACAATCGCATGTATTTAGCTGTTTCGCAATAAAATATCAACAGTATCAAGCCCGATGTAGAAACTTCAAGGTTGTGATGTATACGTTTGGTTGAAATATATATATATATATATATATATATATATGATTTGCATAAAAAAACAATAATTTACAATAGGTTTCTCACTATATGAGATAGATGACGAATGCAAACCATATCCTGATAGAACTAAAGGTTCTAATGATGTTGAAAAATGTAGGATCGATAATCGTGAGAAAACCAATAGTAAGGAGGATAAACTTCGTTACCAATATACAAATCACATCATAAGAATATCTAAGGATCTAAGCATGTTCAAGTATATGGGAGAAATAGGTGGAAACCAACAGCAAGACGGAGGTATTTATCGTTACCTCCGAGGATGTTCCCTCAGGACCTCCACTCCGACGGAAATGATATTTCCGTCTCTCGAAGCGAATACGTGTACAAAGGTGACCTCGGAGCTTTCCTACGTGATGGTGGCTGCAGATCTTCGATCGGAGCTCCTTCTCCGACGTCGACGACGGTCCTCCGGCAACCAAATCCGACCAAGGTGGTGGTGCTCCAATGAGAGGGAAGGATGGTGGTGGCTAGAGCTTTGAGAGAGTAGCCTATCACCTTCTATTTATAGAGGGAGAGGTGAAAATGAGTGCAATTTTGGATATGGTTCGGATCCATATATGGGTCCCAACTATTATACTTAAAACATCGATAACTTGAGCTAGGAATATCGGAATTGGGTGTTCTTGGGCTCGTTGGAAAGATCTCGACGAGATCTACGTAATGACGTGATTATTTGAATTTTTTGGATGTCAAAAATACTCCAGATTATAGGAAAAAGAAAATACGGGATTTCACATCATAAAAATCTTAAAGGAAGTCTCGTCCTTGAGACGTAGGATTTAACGTATTAGTTTTGAATGTGGTGTAAATCTAGGCATAAGAATCTTAAAGAGAACGAAACCCATAAAAATCTTAAAGAGGATTGAAATATGGTCTCGTGAACATACCTTCAAAAAGATAGGGGTATTTCTGTCGCATATCTGCCTCAGGCTCCCATGCGGCCTCCTCAACATTCTGACTTTGCCACAATACCTTGACCAAAGGGATATCTTTCCGTCGTAACCTCTTGACTGTCCGGTCTAAAATCTGCACGGGTGCCTCAGGAAAAGACAATTTCGGTTCAACCGCGAGGTCCTCATAGCTAATCACATGTCGAGGGTCTCTAATATACTTCCGGAGGTTTGACACATGGAATACATCTTGCACGCCTGCCAAGTGAGAGGAGAGTGCTACTCGGTATGCTACCTTCCCAATATGAGATAAAATCTCGAAAGGGCCAACGAACCATGGTGCCAACTTGCCCTTGACACCAAATCTTTGAATATATGTCATTGGAGATACTTTTAAGAATACAAAGTCTCCGGCATCAAATTTAAGATCACGACGTCTCTGATCAGCATAGCTCTTCTGGCATCTTTGTGCAGTCAATAATTTCATTCTATCCATCTCCACCGCCCTTGTTGTATCCTCGATTATCTGAGTAGAATAAATCTCTTTATCACCCATTTCCTGCCAACACAATGGAGCGGTGCATCTCCGCCCCTACAATGCCTCAAAAGGTGCCATGCCAATACTAGCATGGTAGCTGTTGTTATAAGTGAACTCCACCAAAGTAAGGTGATCCTTCCAAGATCCTTGCAACTCAATGGCACATGCTCTGAGTAGGTCTTCAAGGGTCTGAATTGTCCTCTCTGATTGCCCATCAGTCTGCAGATGATAGGCTGAACTAAGACATAGTTCATTTTTTAGGGCCTTCATGAATTCTCCCCAATAATACGATGCAAAACGAGAGTCTCTATTAGATACAACCTCCTTGGGAATCCCATGCAAGCAAATAACATGCTGAATATATAACTTGGCTAGATTTACTGGAGTGCATGTCATGTTCACGGGAATGAAATCTGCGGACTTGGTCAACCGGTCCACAATAACCCAAATAGCATCATATCCACCAACTGTACGAGGTAAGGACGTCACGAAATCCATAGAGATACTTTCCCATTTCCACAACGGGATATGAAGTGACTGTAACAAGCCAGGAGGACGCTTGTGCTATGCCTTCACCAATTGACAAGTAAGGCAACGACTGACATGTTCTGCAACATCTCTCTTCATCCCTTCCCACCAAAAGTGTTGACGGAGGTCTCTATACATCTTGGTGCTTCCTGAATGGATAGATAATCTAGAACAGTGAGCCTCATCTAGGATGTCTCTCCTTAACTCATCATCAGCAGGGACACAGACACGGTCTTCCTTCCATAAGATGGACTCACAAATTCTGAATCCATCAAACTTCTCCTTCATACATCGATGGAACAAGTCCTGTAGTTTCTGATCTATTTTCTTACCACACACAATCTTGTCCCATAATCCACTATACTTAGCAGGTACAGTTACGACATCCGTAGTACTATGAAAGGGGTGCCACTCACTAAGTGCTGTGAGCATATTCCAAGTTTGTAGCCATGTTGCAGTGCCCTCGGTATGTGCTCTTCTACTCAAAGCATCAACTACTACATTTCCCTTACTCGGATGATAAGAGATCGTGCAGTCGTAATCTTTCAACAGTTCCATCCATCATCTTTGCCTTATATTTAACTCCCGCTAGTCAAAGATATATTTGAGACTCTTGTGATCTGTAAAAATCTCAAACGTGACCCCATATAAGTAGTGACGCCATATCTTCAATGCGAAGACTATAGATGTCAACTCCAAGTCATGAGTAGGGCAGTTCCATTCATGGTTCTTTAGCTGTCGTGATGCATATGCCACAACATAACCACGTTGCATCAACACTGCTCCTAAACCCTCCTTTGATGCATCCGTATACACCGTAAAATCTAAAGTGCCTGAAGGAAGGGTGAGAATCAGGGTGCTGGTCAGTCTCTCTTTCAACGTACGATAGCTCATCTCACACTTGTCGCTCCAAATGAAAGGGACGTCTTTCTGTGTCAGACGAGTAAGTATAGAGCTAGCTGCGAGAAGCCCCTAACAAAACGTCTATAGTAGCCGGCAAGGCCTAAGAAACTACGTATCTCGGTAATTGTCTTGGGCTGCTCCCAAGACATTACTGCATCTATCTTGGCTAAATCAACTGCAACACCTGCTCCTGAAATTACATGACCGAGGAAAGCTACTTTATTAAGTCAAAATTCACACTTGCTGTATTTTGCATACAACTTGTGTCCTCTAAGTGTCTCAAGAATAGTATGAAGATGCTGCTCATTCTCATGCTCATCACGTGAGTAGATCAAGATATCATCAATGAACACCACCACAAAATGATCTAAGTATAAACGAAAAATTCTGTTCATCATGTCCATGAATGCGACAGGCACGTTCACGAGTCCAAACGACATGACCACAAACTCATAGTGGCCGTATCTGGTGCGAAAAGCAGATTTAAGCACATCTGTGTCCTTAATTCTCAATTCATGATAACCCAATCGTAGGTCAATCTTTGAGAATACCGCTGCACCTTGCAACTGATCAAAAAGATCATCTATTCGTGAAAGCGGGTAACGGTTCTTTACCGTCCTTTTATTCAATTGCCTGTAGTCGATGCACAAACGCATAGACCCATCCTTCTTTTTTACGAAGAGGACCGGTGCTCCCCAAGGTGATGTACTAGGATGGATAAATCCCTTTTCCAACAACTCCTGTAGTTGTACTTTGAGCTCCCTGAGTTCGGCTGGTGCCATTCGGTATGGAGGTATTGAGATCGGTTGCGTGTCAGGTATCAAAGTAATCTCGAACTCGATCTCCCTCTCTGGCAGCCGTCCAGGTAATTCCTCTGAAAATACATCAGGAAAACCTCGTACAATTTTGACATCTTCAATCATACGATCTTCGACAGGTAACTCCACAACATAGGCGAGAAAACCTACGCAACCCTGATAGAGCAAGTGTTGGGCCTTCAATGACGATACATACAAGACCTCACTATCTGAAGTACATCCATCAAACTGAAAGGTAGGTATGTCTGGGAGACGGAACACTACCGTCTCCTCGAAGCAATCAAGGCATGCGTGATATTACTCGAGCCAATCCATACCTAAGATGACATCAAAATCTTCTAACTGAATGAGTAAAAGATATGCAGGCATTATGTGCCCACCAATCTGCACCGCTACATTCTCCACTGCTTGTCGCACTATGAATAATTGGTCCCCTGGGCCCTTGATGTAGTAAGGAGATGAAACACAGACTGGCTCTTTATCTAATTTGGGTACTAATCGATGTGCAAGAAAAGAGTGCGTAGCTCCCGAATCAAATAAGGCATTTAAGGATATACCATGCACTGAAATCATACCTCGCACTACAGCTCCTGAGGCGCGAGCCCGCTCCTGTGTAATTGCATTTAATTGTCCCTATGGGTGTGATGGGCCGTTAGAACCTGCAACACTGAAGGTTGATCGTGGTGGACGTTGAAAGCCTCAACCTCCACGACGAGAAGCTGATACATGTGACTGTGCGGGTGAGAAAGTTGGTCGTACACTAGGTTGATGAATGCCTGAGCTGCTAGCAAGTAAGGGACACTTGACCTTGAAATGACCCAGCTATTGGCAGTAGAAACACCTATAATCTCCTGGCTGAGAAAAGGAGCCTCCCGAGACAAGGCTAGCACCTCCTGTCTTGCGACTCTGCGAGTGTGTCGAAGAGCGGAAGGAAGTAGTACCGCGACTCGCCAAGCCCTACCCCAAAGTAGGTGTAGGTGCAAATCTGTTAATGGTAGGAGTGGTAGCCACTGGGTGAAAATGACGCTCTCTACGAGCTCTATAGAAATCTCGGCGAGCAGATCTCCCGGACAGAGGTGGTTGGGAGTGTGATGGACTCCCCTGAAGCCGACTCTGAGTTGCCTCCATATTGGTAGCTTTAGTAGCTACCTCCTTGATGGAAGTGAAATCCAATGCAGATAGCTGGTGTTGCACATCATCACGCAGTCTCTGAATAAACTTCTGTAAACTCTCCTCAGGAAAAGCAGTAGTCGCTGGCGAGTGGCGGGAGAGTTCAGTGTAGCGAATGAGGTACTCTTGGGCCGTCACTGACCCCTGCTTCAGCTCAGCAAACAACCTCCTCTGATCCTCAACCCAGTGGTCTGGGTAGAACTGGCTACGGAACTCGTCAAGAAATATTTCCCATGTTATGGGATCCTCCGGATGTTCCTTGGTGGCGTACCACCAACGTTCAACATAACCTGCTAGAGAAAATTCCATGAATGTAAGCCAAGACTCCTCAGGAGCATGGATCATCCGTAAGACCTTAGATACGTGATCCATCCATAGTTCAGCCTCATCTGGTGTGCCTGTGCCGAAGAATTGGGCCACTTTAGATCTCTGGTAGGCTGCATAAGTCGTTTGATGTTTTTGCAATGCCTCTAAATCCTCCGACCCTTCAGAGTCCAAAGACACTGAAGGATGAACACTGCCCTCTTCCTCACGAGAAGGTTGATAAGAGGAATCTTCCTGCTGAAGTATCCTCTGTTCCAATGCCTCCTAACGCTGTTGTATACCCTGTACGGCTTGAACTAATAAGGCCATCTATTGTGCAACATCTGGGTCAACACGAGGCGACATGATCTCCTTCGAGAATAATTATATTAGAATTTTTTTCCTCCGTGATTAGAGAGACAATGGATACGTTAAGCTTATTAGAATAATTTTCTTTAAACCAATGAAGAACTCAAAAAGCTTATCGTTGTATTTATAATTCAAATTCCACTGATAATCTAATATGCAAAAGAGAGAATAGAGTATCGTGCTCTGATACCATCTGTGACGCCCCGCCTCTCCGGCTACTGAAACGGATGGGACGAGAGCGTCGGACCTACAGTCTAAATACGCCTACGATCTATGATACTCAGCAAACTCTCTTGTGCGCATTAGATCAACATTTGAAATATAAATAACAACAGGAGAATAATATAAAATATAAAGAAAAAAAGCACCATCCATTCTCATTGATAATGATCATCAAGTCCATGCCCATAGAAGAAATACATCATGAAATCTTAAATCTTGTAGAAAAATCTCTTCACATATCTCACTACAATGTCTCTCAATAATAACATAAAAAATGCGGGAGCAAATAAGTTACTCTAAATAGGACGCACCCTGTCTGGTGTAAGTATGACGTATGAAATTCTGATCTCCTCAAAAGATCGCTTCTGTGGCGGCTGATGCTCAGGTACACCTGTTGGGTTCACACGAGGGTAACGTTATGAGCAATTGTCCAGTAACGAGACAAATACTATAATGACTAATGTAGCGGTAAGAAAAGAATGTATACTCAACTTTTTTTAATAGCATATGCATGTATTGAAATAATTTAGAAAGAACGCCAAGTCTTTCAAATTTATATTCGATCACATTTGATTTTATTTATTTATAAAAATTAACATTTAAGTACTACCACAATGATCTTGATATTTCGACAAGTTGGTTAGAGTCCAAACGGTATAAAATTTCCGACATCTGGTCATTTATCATTTTGGTATAAAATTTCCAACATCTGGTCATTTATCATTTCTGGTATTTTTTTAGCACATGCAAGTACGCGACTCGCAGGCCTCCGCTACGCGGGAACTTGTTTGTCATCATGGATAAACCTCAAAGTATCTCTGTCCATCTAAAAACAGAAAAAGGTATAAATATCAAATTCTCCAACTTCAAACCATATCCCGGAACACCTCTCACAATAATAATACTCGAAATAAAATTAGATGCATCCACATGAAAATTTGGATCGGGTCTTAACATTGTGTATAAGTGAGAAACCAAGAACGCCAACCGCGCCACCTTCTAACTCCGTCGAGCGACTCCGGATGCTACTGGGCTGCTGGGTGCAACGCATCACCCAACTCATCCGTTGGGGTCACGACCTTCATGGCATCTACCCGAGTCCCCAAGGGCGCATGCCCAATCCCCTGCGATGCTAACTCCATCTACCCAGTCATTGTGGGATATGACCTATGGGATGATAATGTATATTCATAATCACCAACAAGAGGATGTTGTGTTGAATTATTTGGCGAAATTATATGACATAATTAGAAGTCTAACTTGGACCCTTGTCATCGTCATTCCTTCAACTCATGCTAACGGTAACTAACAAGTATGATATGTAAGGAATTATTCTAAAATGTGTACAACATGTTCATAAAATTCTATCTAATACATAATACTATATCCTGCCACATAAATGTCTATAAAGAATATTAATACAAAAGACGTTCACCTAAAATATATTAATACCGTCTACATTAATATCATAGGCCATGAATGTTGCTCCATGCATTGATGTAGTATTTTTTTCTAAATATATTAATCAACAACATTAATATCCACAGACCCCTCACTTTCAAAAACCATACTCGCATCTTGATGTCCATTAAGATACTCACAACCTGTTAATTTCATAATTTAAAACGGTTCAAAAGAATTCCTTGCGTTTAACATATGTTAATGATTTCTATAAAACCGATGCATGTCAATAATTATTATCCACTAACGGTCCCAAATAGAACAACAATGTCCAATTATGAAATGTCAAACATTTTTTTTATAATCGCTGATCTTCCCCATCAATGGAATAGCTTGAAATCATGTACATGAACTTCATTACTGCATATATTTTATTTAAATGCAATCACATGTATTTAGCCGTTTCGCAATAAAATATCAACAATATCAAGCCCGATGTAGAAACTTCAGGGTTGTGATGTATACATTTGGTTGACATATATATATATATATATATATGATTTCCATAAAAAAATGACAATTTACAATAAGTTTCTCACTATATGAGATAGATGATGAATGCAAACCATATCCTGATAGAATTAAAGGTTCTAATGATGTTGAAAAATGTAGGATCGATAATCGTGAGAAAACCAATAGTAAGGAGGATAGACTTCGTCCAATATACGAATCACATCATAAGAATATCTAAGGATCTAAGCATGTTCAAGTATATGGGAGAAATACGTGGAAACCAACAACAAGAGGGAGGTATTTATCGTTACCTCTGAGGATGTTCCCTCGGAATCTCTGCTCAGACGGAAATCATATTTCCGTCTCTCGATTGTAGTGCGAATGCGTGTACAAAAGTGATCTTAGAGCTTTCCTACGTAACGGTGGCCGCGGATCTTCGATCAGAGCTCCTTCTCGACGTCGACGATGGTCCTCCAGCGACCAAATCCGGCCAAGGTGGTGGTGCTCCAATGAGAGGGAAGGATGGTGGTGGCTAGAGCTTTGAGAGAGTAGCCTATCACCTTCTATTTATAGAGGAAGAGGTGAAAATGAGTGCATTTCGGATATGATTCGGATCCATATATGGGTCCCAACTATTATACTTAAAACATCAATAACTTGAGCTAGGAATATCGGAATTGGGTGTTCTTGGGCTCGTTGGAAAGATCTCGACGAGATCTACGTAATGACGTGATTATTTGAATTTTTTGGATGTCAAAAATACTCCAGATTTTAGGAAAAAGAAAATACGGGATTTCACAATCATGCATACCTTGATTGTTTCCAGAATACAACAACTTTTCACATTCCTAACTCGATAGAGTTCCAGTTTATTAGAAAGACATCCAGTAATGATGTACAATACATCTCTACTCTAAAGGCTCAACAACTGTTAGAACAAGGGTGTCAAGGCTATTTATCTTATGTATCCACTACATCAGGGTCAGATAGAATGATAGAAGACGTGCCTATAGTGTGCGAGTTTTCTGATGTATTTCCAGAAGAATTACCTGGATTACCACCTGAGCGAGACATTGAATTTGAAATCTCTCTCATACCTGATACTCAGCCTATCTCTATTCCTCCATATAGGATGACACCGACGGAGTTACAGAAGTTAAAGGTACAGTTACAAGAACTGTTAGACAAAGGCTTCATTCGTCCTACTACTTCATCATGGGGTGAACCTGTTTTGTTTGTAAAGAAGAAGGATGGATCGATGCGGTTGTGCATTGACTATAGACAACTAAATAAAAGGACAATAAAGAATAAATATCCTCTACCAAGAATAGATGATCTCTTTGACCAGTTACAAGGTTCGACTATGTATTCCAAGATAGATTTAAGATCTAGATATCATCAGTTGAAAATTAAAGATACAGATATTCTCAAGATAGCTTTCCGAACTAGATACAGACATTATGAATTTTCAGTTATGCCTTTTAGACTGACATATGCCCCAACGACCTTCATGGACCTCATGAATATGAGTATTCAAAAAGTTCTTAGACCACTTAGTAGTTGTCTTCATTGATGATATGCTTATTTACTCCAAGGATAAGTACCGACATAAACACCATCTCAGGAAGGTACTTGAAACAGTAAGGAAGAACAAACTGTATGCTAAATATAGCAAATATGACTTCTAGTCGACTGAAGTATCCTTCTCAGGTCATGTTATTTCAGAGGCATGTATATCAGTTGATCCTGTAAAGGTTAGTGCGGTGATAAGTTGGGAATGTCCGAATTGTCACATAAATACGATCTTTTGTGGGATTAGCTGGATATTATAGAAGATTTGTGAAGGACTTTTCACAATTAGCATTGCCAATGACTAGACTGACTCAGAAGGAGGTCCCATTCATATGGCCCGATGCGTGCGGAACTAGTTTCCAAACACTGAAAGAATGCCTGACATATGCACCTATCTTTACTCTACCCTTTGGGACAGAAGGGTTTACAGTGTACGCTGATGCATCTAAAGAGGGACTTGGAGTAGTTCTTATTCAACATGGTAAGGTACTGGCTTATGCATCATGATAGCTCAGAACACATGAAAGAAACTACTCGACACATGACCTTGAATTAAATGTCGTAGTTTTCGCTTTAAAGATATGGAGACACTATACTACCTCTATGGTATTACTTTTGAAATATCCACTGATCATAAAAGCTTGAAATATCTGTTTGATCAGAATGAGCTTAATATGAGACAGAGACGGTGGCTAGAGTTGTTTAAGGACTATGATTGCACCATATCCTACCGTCCTGGTAAGGGGAACGTCGTAACAGATGCCCTTACTAGAAGAACTTATTCACATGGGTTGGTGTGTGTTATCCACTTTTGGGGTGTACTATCAACGTTAAGTGAATGGAAACCATTTGATAGTAGTGCCAATACTATAACTATTCCTCACCGATATAAACCAGAGATCTGGGATAGAATAAAGAAAGGACAAGAGGATGATCCAGTCCTTAAAGGCTTGAGACAACAACTTAAGCAGAATGAGATAAAGGGATTCCTTATACAGGTTGGGATATTGTATAACCATCATAGAGTTTGTGTACCAAATATACCTGAATTGAGAAAAGATATCTTATACGAAGCGCACTGCTCAAGATTATCTATTCATCCAGGAATTACGAAGATGTATAAGGATCTTCGTTTAAACTTTTGGTGGACGAGAATGAAGAAGGATGTTGCCGAGTTCATGAATTCATATTTCACTTGCCAACAGGTAAAAGCTTCACACCAAAAGCCACCATGATTGTTACAACCCCTTCTTATACCTGAATGGAAATGGGAAAGCATTTCCATGGACTTCGTTACTGGCTTACCTCAGACGACTAGTGGTAAAGATAATATATGATTTATAATAGATCGTCTGACCAAGGTAGCACACTTTATTCCAATAAGCTTATCTTCTACTGCAGATCAGCTTGCTGAGTTATATATTACACATGTGATCCGCTTCCATGGTATCCCAAAGGAAGTAGTTTCCGATCGAGATTCACGATTCACCTCCTACTATTGGGAGAACTTCATGAAAACCTTAGGCACACAGCTATGATTAAGCAAAACATATCATCCACAAACAGACGGTTAGTAAGAACGCACGATTCAGACAATAGAGGATATGCTACGAGCAAGTGCCTTAGAATGGAAAGGATCATGGGTGAAACATTTGCCTCTTGCAGAATTCACATACAACAATAGTTACCATACAAGTATTGGCATGGCACCATTTGAAGCACTATATGGACGTAGGTGTACCACTCCTCTGTGTTGGCAAGAGGTCAGGATAAAGAACCTTTACGATTCAGATAGACTCTAGGAGACACGAGAAGCTGTAGAGCTTGCTCGAAAAAGACTAATAACTACCCAGAATCGTCAGAAAAGCTATAGTGATACCAGGCGAAGAGACATTAAGTTTGAGGTAGACGACTTTGTATTTCTCAAAGTATCACCTATGAAGGGAGTTCAGGGGTTTGGCTTGCGTGGGAAGTTGGCACCCAGGTTCGTGGGTCCCTTTGAAATTATTTAGAGGATTGGGAAAATCGCATATAGACTTGCACTTCCTCCACATCTTTCGACAGTACATGATGTTTTTCATGTATCTAATCTGAGAAAGTATATTAAGGATCATGAGCATAAGATAAACTATGATGAACTGCATGTTGAGCCAAACTTGACATACCTAAAAATACCTGTGAAAATATTAAATAGAGATATCAAGAAGCTGAGGAATAAGGAGGTACCTCTAGTTAAAGTGTTGTGACACAACCAAGAGTTTGAGAAAGCCACATGGGAACCTGAGGTAGAAATGAGAGAAAAATACCCGTACTTGTTTGAATGATAACACTATGTGTTGTATATCTTCTTTATAAATTAAATGGCGTTCATTCTCTTCAAGGTTGTTATGATTTCAATCCTCTTTAAAGTTGTTATGCCATCATTATAAGTCTTGAGGATGAGACTTCTTTTAAGGTTGTTATAATTGTAAAGCCTTGAACTTGGCATCTCTCGGATCTTATATAATAAGATCCGGCTCGTCAAGAGGAAACCAACGGAATTTGTTTCGTGTGAATCAGACTTATTTTCGATTTGTTAAAATTTTCGGAAGAAAGAGAAGTAAGGAGGTTTAAATGTCATTAATCCATAATGACTGTTATTAAGACTAATTAAGAATGATTAAGAAACTAATGATGGATTAAAACTCACTAATGATCATAAGCGAACATTAAATAATAGTTAGCAAAAGATAAGCCTAAGCCGTGAAAGTTAAAATGTGATTAGTGAAAGTAAATCACGATTAGTGTTAATTAAGCATCATTAGCGAATCTAGAATCCTTTGGAATATTCTAACTTAAGCCCTAACATTCGAATAAGTTTTTGGCAAAAACCATGAGTCAAAACCATGGACCGCTAACTACGGTTAAGGTCTAAACCATGGTTTTCTAACCATGGTTAGCGATTTTCTGGAGCCTATAAATAGCCCCTCACCCATTCATTCTCTAGGATTTCCACTACCACCATTACCCCAAGGGCTAGGGTCGAGAGGTCGGAAGGAGGAGTGGGAGGCGAGGAAGGAGCGCTAGCGAAGCGCTGTCGGGAGAACAAGGACGAGGAAGGTACGATCCACTCTTAGTTTCTTCGTGAGCTAGGTTTTTGATTCATGTTCAGTTTCCTTGTTGTTTCCTTTCAGTGATTTTATAGAGGAAATTCTTTATGATTTTTTATAAATATGTCTCAATATAAGAGGAAGCTCTGCCGAAATTTTCCTAAAAATATCACTATGTATAAGGGGAAACTCTGCCGAAATTTTCCTGTAGATATCACCATGTATAAGAGGAAACTCTGCCGAAATTTTCCTAAAAATATCTTCCCGTATAAGGGGAAGCTCTGTTGAAATTTCAAGAGAAAATATGTTCTTCGTGTTTTTCGTTCGTTCTTCGCGTTCTTGGTACGTTCTTAGCGTTTTTGATACGAAAATGAAATTCGATCATTTCAGGAGCTATAAATCATCCTTTTGAAAGAGAATCACGATAAAAAAACACTACATACGAGGGAGAGCTCGATTAGGTAACGAAATCCTTTCTTTTGCTGTTGGATTTTCATACGAGATTATTGAAATTCCTGATTTTATGTTCTTCACTATGAAGAACCTTAAGTCTAGCTATTTTTAAGAAATATGAAAAGTTGCTTTGTGATTCCTACTAAAATAAGGGTTAAGCATCGAATTGATGCAGTGGCTTGGAAAGATAGGTTTTGGGAGTTATCATAAGCATAAATATGAGTATATATAGATATGAATTAATATATATGTGGATCTATACTCATTATTGAGGAATATGCAAATTGAAGGCCTAACGAAAGAATTACATCATGGGAATTGATGTGTATTAAGTTGGATCCTGAAAAGGATCGTGTGTCACGTTAAGGATGATTGGGGGTAGAACTACAGGTTGGACATGCAACCTGTAGGTTTGTCGGAAGGAACCCGTATTGGTGTGGCCCTACCTAGGTGGTACACAGTTTCCCTATTATGATAAGTATGCACGGAATAAATAATTTGCAACGCATGGTATCGGGTGCCAACACCTTCGGGTTGAACGACAGAAGATGTAGTCGTGCCATGTGGAGGCACGGGTGGTTGGATAACGGCTGGGTCATGATAACTTGTACTTAAAGCCGCTAGGTTATTTGATTAAATGTTAGCCTGAGGTTTTAAGCAACCGAGTCCTCGAGGACGGTGTGCTCCTTTGCTTGCCAAGCTGAGGGCTTGAGACCCTGATTAATAAAATAAAATGAAATTGTCAGGATAGTGTTTAACCCAAAAATTGAACGGTCTTGTGCTCCACACAAGGCGAGAACACCGTCGTCGGATCGACCACACGAAATCTGGATTAAAACAACAATTAACCCACAATAATGATCAAATAATGAAAAGCGATGCAGAGTTAAAATTTATTATAACTCTACAACAAAAGTGCGTATAGGTGCAAGTATGTGTAGAGTGTCGAACACATGGAACAAGCAGGTAGATTGGGCAAAAATGCTCAAAAATGACTGTGATGTATTTGTATATAAGTATGTTATTTTTGTGAGTTTTTAATTTTATATTTTTATTTTATTTTTATATTTTATATTTTATTTTTAATTTTTTGATTTTATATTTTCTTTTTATATATTATATTTTCTACTTTCTTTTTCTTTTAATAGATTTATAAAGTAATATAAAGGATATATATACAAGAGAGGTAAGAGAGAGATAAAAGACAAATAAAAATATCCAAAATATAGGAAATAAATACTTTTGGGATTTTTATATTTTTGTGATTTTTTCTATATTTTTGTTAATTTTCTTTGGTATTTTTAAGTAAAAGTACTCAAAATAGGAAATAAAATAAGTGCCCGAAATAAAATGGAGATGAAAAATCAAACAGTAACCAAAATTCTCCAAATTAATTTTAAAATAAAGATAATAAAATAGAGAAAAATTTAGAGACAGAATTTATATTTTTATGGATTTTATATATTTTTATAAAAAATTTTAGTGTTCTATTTTACAGGTTTTCTTTTATATTTTTTGTGATTTTTAAACTGAAGGTTAAGGACACTAAAATACATAAAATATATTTTTTAAGAATTTTTCAAAAAGTTTTTATAATTTTTATGGATTTTATAATGCAAATAGGGATGAAAATGCAAGTTTTTGATTTTTATAAATTTTAAAAAGCTTCAAAAATGCAACAAAAAATATGAATGTGCAATGCTACATGAACTTATGATATTTTTTGGCATTTTTAGAGGTTTATAAATGCGTTAAATAAATAGAAACAACAAAGAGAAAATACAACCCTGATAGGTTATTTTTGTAAATATATAAAAGTTCAGGGGCCAAGTTGTAATTTTCCCAGAAAATTATTACTAAACAAAAATAGTTTTGGACCAATAAGAAATACACAAAGCCATAGGTCATTCCCTACAAAAATCACCAAAATCAAGTGTGTTACCACATGCACCCCTAGCAAGATTGAAAAGTAATATTACAAAATCCAGGGGCTTACTTGCAAAAAGTCCGAAAAGTTATAACTTAATATTTTAAAATTCTGACCAAATATAAATAACTAAGACCCGTGAGGGCTTGGTTGCAAAATATCCAGTGTTTGTCGGCCTACGCGGACAAGGACCTAAGTGTAAATAAAGTAAATACAGGGTCCTTTTTGCAAATTTTACAAAAATAAAATAACTGCAAATAAAAGATTATAAACTAATAATTAGATACAAAAGTGGCGAGGGCATAGTTGCAAAAAGCCCACCCTTAGGCACGATCCAACGATGCGTGACTCTCCACTAATCCACGTGGCGGCTCAGCAAGAGACAATGCTGGTTCAGGTTGGATGGCCAAGATTAGAAGATCCCCCGCGGATTTGACAGTGCTGAGGGGGGCGATCCAACGGCTGATGAATGGCCTAGAAGAACTGGGCTTTGATCTGACGGCAGGACGAGCGGTGGACGAACAAGGAAGAAGGCTCGACGCTTCGAGCTTCCTCCGACGATGGCGTCCCCCTCCGGTGTGCTACGAAGCTCCAAAAGGGCCCAAGGTCCTCCCGACATGGTCCTCTATGTGCTGGCAGTGGCAAAACCCTCCAGAGGTGACCAGAGTTCTCCCAGGAGGACGGAGGAGCATGAAGCTCCAGCTGTCTTCGGCGGACCTTCAAATTAGCCTCCATGCACCTCTGTAAGCTCTCCGACCTGCAAGAAACTGTGATAGGGTCAAGGGCAAGTTGCCCGACCCTGTAGCGGCAAGGAATAGTATGGGGAACGTGAAACAGGAGCTCGCCGAAGCAAGCTCCGGCGAGGGGGTGGCGAAGTGTTTTGATGGGTGAGGAGTGGAAAAGGAGTATGGGGATCGATTCCTAAGATTAAGATGGAACTAAGAAAGCAGAAAAAAATAAAGAAACATAACCTCGACTGGCTTAAACCATGAAGAAGACCTTGACGACGGAGCTCTGCCGGAGGTGGCGGAACCGACCCTCAAGGTCTCGCCGACTCGCCCAACTTAGCCGGAGGAGAAGCTGTCACCTTCTCCGGTCCAGGGCGTAAGAATAGGGAGCCAAACGAGGTCAAAACGGGATTCAAAAAGTGAAGGAAGGTCGGGGTTGCTTTTAAACAAATGACTGGGACGACGAGAAGATCGATGAATGCAACTCGATGCAGCGCCCCAATGCCCGATGCAAGCACTAGGCGTGTATCCTCGATCTGTGGAGAACAAAAGTCAAGAAGACACTATCACAAAAGAATGCAAGGAGGAGCCTCGAAAAAATCGAGAAACTTGAAAAAAAATGAGGTTCTGACAGCAGACAGACCTCGGTCAGAGAGTTGACCGGGGTCAACCAACGGACGCAACTGGTTGGTCCACGTGGACCAACCAGAAAATTCCTTGGCAAAAAGTTCTGTTAATTCGATTAAAAATAATAAACAGATTTATTAATTTTAGATTATAAAATGAAAAATTCTTTTTATTTTATAAGGTATTTTATTATGATTTTTATTTATTTTTAGAGTTTTTAAATTTACAAGTTCCCTTTTAAAGGTTGTATATAGGTATATTCATCTGTATATTTTAATGCTTTATTTTTATTTTGTATATTTATCTTTATTAATTTTATTTATTATTTTATATATTTATAACTTATTTTATAAATTTAAATATACTTTTATTTTATTTTTCTGATGTATTATGTACAATTAAATAAATAGATGTATTATTTGTATATGTATTAGTATATGCATTTTACCTATGTATTCTATACAAGTATTTTATTTTTGCATTTTCTTTATGTTTTTATTCCAGTTTTAATATCTACGTATATTATAAATAATATTTACAAAATTATAAAAATATAAAATTACAAAAATAATGAATAATAAATAAAATGAATATTTTAATCGAGTAAAGTATACAATAAGGGTCCAAAACTCAACTTTTAAAATGTAACTCCAAAAAATATGAAACTACCTTCATTAAATAGATTATTAAAAGTTATATACAAATAAAAGTGATTTGATGCATTTGAGTTTTTATTTGAGAGATACAGGTCTGGGAAGTTGGGATTTTGGAATCTTATTTAGATCATAACTTTTTATCTGTACATTATTTTTGTATGAAATCAATTTTGTATTTTTCTATATTTGATTATCTACAACTTTATATTAAAAGTTTCTTTATTTGAAGTATAAAAAGTGGAACTAAAAATAGGTCCCAAAAATGAATAGAATAAAAGGTATTTTATTGGATTTTGGCCCTTATCTCCCCCTACTTTGTTCCTGGTCGACCTAGTCATCGAGATGCCTAGGTCTCGAGGTTTTGGGTCATAAAATAATTGCAATATTTTATTCTTTTCTTTTTTTATTTATTCAATAATTTTGACTTTAAAATAATGTTTTATACGCTATTTACACAATAATGCATGAATGATAAAATGCATGAATTAAGCCTATTTACACACATTTACTAGGGGGTTTAAGGATAAAATGATAGAATAAAGATGATGAAACGAAGATTCATCAGGTAGTACTGGATGATTCTTTGAGGCGACGTGCGACGACATAAGCTTACCAAGATCAACGCAATCTCCAATCCCGAAGTGTCCACTGCTTCAGAGTCGATATAGTGGTGAAGTAATTCCCTGGACTAATCCCTGACGTGGAATAGAAACGAATAGGACTTAAATTAATGAGAAGGAATGGAACTTTTTGTGATAATAAGTTTTGAAAAATTACACAATTTGTTTGCTTTTCTCTTCTTCGTTACTTAACATTCGCTAATTTTTATCCTATAATTTATGAAAAATTCAACTGGAGTCAGTGAGCCATCGCAAGGATACTTTAGTAATCCAACCAGCTTACATAGTAGACATCCATCCGAGCCACAGTAGCTTTTCTTTGTAAGGTAGTTAGTAATCTTTTCTGTGTATTTCCTTCCAGCTGATGTACATGTAATGGTTGTAGTGGGAAATAAATTATGTGAACTGTATTTTTGTGAATGGAAAAGTGTTGAAATACTTCTTCTGGTATTTTTAATTGCAGTATGTTTCTGAATGTTAGTTGTGATTGCTGTATAAATTATTACTGAGTAACCAGATCCGGATATGGGAGGATCCGACGGTCCGGGAAATCGAGGTCATGACAAAGTCGATGCACGATTAAAACTCAATGATGCATGCAGAGTAAGAGATGTGTACCTTGCTCCAACAATCTACATTCAAAGTGATCCATGCATAATTAAAAGAAAGAATTAAAACCAATCTAAATGGTACACGAGGAAATTGCCCTAAGATAGGAACTTCTATTAACTGGAAGAACCGTAGCTAATTATTCGGAATAGAGACCTGAGTTCAATCTTATACGTCGATCAATGTCCACCACAGTGGGTCCTGTCAGCGCTATAAATAACCTCTCGTGGCACGTGGTCTCTAATCCAAATAAATTAGCTTTTTATTTTGTCTAAGTCCAATCATTATCTTCAGGCACATATATTCTTATTTAGGGTATTGGAACCTTAATCTTTGCTCGTCTCAACCAAATAAAAATCCTAAGTCTTGGCACCAAAATCTTGGAAAACAAATAAAAATAAATGCGATAAAAACTTGAAAAATTCGGTGAGCTCCCTCGAGTGCACCGATCCTCGGTGAAACATACCCCGAATAATCAGAGTGTCTAACAAGTGTCTCTCACAATAGTACAAGTTTTTGCAAAAACAAATGCTAAAATAAAAATCTATCCTATGTAACAGCATCCTGCTCCCTGCTCCTCCTCGGGTACTGGGCTCTTCAAAGCTGACTTAGCATTGCTCCAATAGTCCCTCACACCAAAAGTGAAATAGAATGGATCAAAAAAAATTATAGAAAATAGATACAAAGAAAATAGAAAATAAGCAGACAAAAATCCTCACTACTTAGCCGTGCTCCCTGGCAATATGCCATTCCGATGACACAATTTCGTCTAACTCATATGAAAATAATTAATCGAGTGTCGTTGTTCCAAATTAACCAAATCTATCAATGAGAAAAAATTATTAACCACCAAGCAATCAAGCAAATTAAGCACAAGTGGCTTAGCTACTTTTATTAACCTGGTATAGCAGCCAGGGTCGAACTCAAGGAGACAATTAAAAGCTTAATAGATGATTTAGAAAATAGAAGGATTTTTATTCTTATTTTTAGTGGTCTTTAGTTTTGCAAATTTTTAATTTTTCAAAATAAGGCAAATAAAAACAAAGGGAGAAATATACACAAGCACTTTTTTTGTATTTTCTAAATAGGTCAGAAATACTCAAAAAAATCTAATACAAATATTTTTGGGTGTTATATAATTTATAATATTTTTATTGATTTATGTATAATCTAATAAAAATATAATTTATGTATAATCTAATAAAAAGTTTTAATTTTTGGGAATTTTAAAGATGTTTTGGTGATTTTTTAAAACTCAAAAAGTGAGAAAACAAGCAAATAGTGCACAACCAGGAATATTTTTAAATTTAAATATACAATAAATGCTCAAAACTTCTAGAAATGATTTTTATCAAATACTATGAAGAAATAACTACAATCAGGAACTTAAAATGCAATTTTTATTAAATTTATATATTTTTTTTATAAGTTTTTGAATGTTTTAAAATTTTTAGGTTTTTATAAAAAAAATTTCAAGCAAAATTTACACTGGGGCTAAAATAAGACAAAATACAACTATTCTAATTTTTTAGATTTTTTAAAATTTTTCTTTGAATTTTTGTAGATTTTCTAAGACAAACAAGCATTTTTTCACTTTTTTGGATTTTCATAATATAAAAATAAAGAAAATAACACATAAAAGTTACCACGTAAAGATCAAGTTAGCTGGAGCTAAAATTTTTGGGGAATTTGTAAAGCCACAACGGTAGTTATTATGAATAATAAAAGACAAAAATTAAGAACTATGAAGCATGTACCTTTTTGCAATATTTTAAGTCTTAGGGCATGCTGGATAACACACAAATAAAGTACAAGGGCTGCGATGCAAAATGTCTAGGAAGAAACGCTCGCTACACGAGGTCAGTCACATGTGTATACAAGCAATTTATAAAAACAACAATTCATTCATTAACCTTGAATAGTTCAGGATAAAACATGTAAACAACCTACAAAAACACGTGTGGACGCACATGAGTTCAACTCGGCTAGACTAAAAAGAAAATAAGAAAAGGATAGGGTCTAAACTGTAAATTATCCAAAATAAATTACACTACTATAAATATTTACAGGACTAAAAAATAACACAAGATGACAAGGGGGTAAAGGAAATACACCCTCGACGAGACACGTGGCAAACATGTATGGCTCCTCTAAGGTACAGTCCTGATGATCGTTGGAATGTCGATGCGACGGATCTGAAAAGCTGCGCTGACATGTTGTTCAGATATGCAAAGGCTCTGATCTGACATTTCAAAAAGGGGTGTGTCTATACGGCTTAGATCAAAACTGGATGGGTGACTATTGATCCAACGAATATGAAGGAATCTGGAAGAACTTGCCACTGGCGAACTTCGATCGAAGGTGTAGGGCATTCTCTGAGGTCCATCACCTCTATGATGGCGCTCTATGTCGAATGATGGTCTTGGATGAGGCGGTGAATGGTCAGATGAGTGGAACGGAGTTCCACCACCTAAAGCTACTCTGCCCAGTCTGTTTGGGGCTCAAATCGAGCCTCTTCACGTGCTCTTGTTCCTGTAAATGGTAGAATAACTCATAGGCGTAGATCCGGTCACGTTATTGCAAATAGAAGATAAGGGAAGCGGTAGTGAGATGAAGTTCAATGCCCGACGGAAATGAGGGATGACCGTCTAGCTCAATCTCGCTCCGATGAGAAAGAGATAGGGGGTCAGGTTACGTACAGATATGGTTTGTGAAGTCAGATGTCGATCCGTGCGGGTGGAGGTGATTGTGGAACTTTGACAGCGGTGGTCGGAGCCAAAGTGGCGGAGGGTGGATGATGAGTGAAATCGAAGTGGAAAGGCGAAATGGGCAAGGAAGGAAGATACTTGGGTGGTCTACCATGAACAACGAAGCAAGCGAAGGTGGGGGCCAGGTCCTAGCCTTGATCCTACTACGTCGGGCAAGAGAGGCTATACATGGTGGAGCTTCAGCCACGTAATGAGCTACGTGCTACCCGACACCAAAACAAGCTCCCAAAGGGACCTCTAGAACCCCGTTACATCTCTGGAGGTGTTAGAGGAGGGATGGTAATGCGAGCGACGAGCTGATGAGCAATGAAGGCGGAGCTATGCAAGTCATTCTAGGGTTCCAAAAAGATCGGGGGAATGAGGGAAATCCTAGGAGGATCTGACGAGGGATCCGTGAGGATCTTGGATCTTCGAGGAATCTAGGGATCTGATTTTCACGGAAGAAAGTGGTCGGATTCGGGACGATAATTGGTAGAAATGAGGTCCGACAACAAAAATCCGAATCGAGTCCTGGAGAAGGGAGGGTTGACCCGGGTCAACAAACCCGAGTCGGCCAATCAGAAAATTCCTTTTAATAAATCAACAAATATTAAATAAAAAATAGTAAATGAATTTAAGAAATGAACAAAATGAGAAATATTTGCTATTTTCAAGCTATTTTTCTGTGATTTTTAATTATTTTTATGAATTCATAATATACAGTATCTATAGTATAGTGTATTATGTATATGTATAGTGTACCTACATATTTTATTCTTTTATTTTTATTTTCAGTACTTTTAAATTCATTTTATTTATTTGTCACATAATTAAAGGAATATAAAAGAATTTTTATTTGATTTTTGCAAGTTAAATAAGGATGCCAAATAAATTGGTCTTTTATACAATATATACATGTATGACTATTTGTACAGTGAAATTTTGGTTTTATTTTTAATTTATTTTGTGTTTAATGTTTTTTATCTTTATTTTGTAATATTTTTTGAAATATTCACAAGTATTTACAAATACAATATACAATTATATAATAAATATTAAATAAATATGAACATGTATAGGTATAATATAGTTATATAACACACTCAAAAAGCCAACTTTTCCACAATAACTCCAAAAATGATCCTTATTTTAAAGATAATTTAAGTTAGAGTGCAATAAAGGCAAGTTTGGAAGAATTGGAATTCAATTGGAGCCGGAATTGATCTTTTGAGTTCTATTTTAAGACTTCTTGTGAGTAGTATTATTTGCATTATGTATATCAATTAATTTTGCAGATATTTTTATTATTTAGAAATAATTTATTTTGCAACTTTTATTAAGAAAATATTTTTTTGAAGTCTTTTTATTGATGAATAAAATAGAGTAATGATATGCACAATGAATACATAGTGAAGAATATACAAGGATCCTATCTCCCTCTACTTTATTCCATGTCGATCAAGTTAATACTTGACCTTCTCTTGTGGTTTAGGTCAGTCTGTATTTATTACATAATTACAATCCTCTTGTCTTTTTCTTTTCTTCTTTCTTATTTTATTTTGAACAAATAGATGTTAATTACATACCATTAACAAATGCACGCATGATGATAATTTATTGGATTTACATATATTTACAGGTGCTTTTGCTAAAAGATTTGGCTAAAATAAAATAATAAAGAATGAGAATCATAGATTCATCAACCGTCTATGATTCTAACTCGTTCGTAGCCATTTCTTCTGTAAAGGACATTAGATCTATACACTGCGCTGCATCATCATCTACTGTGTAACACAACACCTCGCATCCATAGAAATGACAATCTTCCATCCACGCGAGTCGTGTTCTAGGTCTCTTGTTGCAGATTATACTCATGGGTTGTGTGGGTTCACCCACTTCCTCTAAAGGATCATCATTAACCATCGGTTCATTCTCTCTATATGGAGGATGATCGGTATCTTATATTAATTCTTGTCATATCTCCAAGTCTTCTTCATTGTCCTGTAGGACAATTAGAGGATCTGATTCTTCTACTTCATGCTCCTTTTCTTGATGAATTTTAAGGAAAGTGGCATCATGACTTTTGATTAGATTTTTAGTTACATGGAAGAACCTTTATCCTTTAGAATGTTCATTATATCTAACAAATTTGCACTTTAATGTCTTGAAGTCTAGCTTGTCTCTAAGATGACTTGGTACCAAGACATATGCTACACTTCTCCATTTCCGGAGATCACCCAACTCTGGTTTCCTGCCATTACAAATTTCATATGGTGTTGATTTTATGAACTTGGTGGGAATCCGATTATGTATATATTAGTGGTAAAAAATGCTTCTCCCCAGAGTTTCTTTGAGAGATCTGAGTGTGACAACATACATCTAACTGCATTCATCAGTGCTCTGTTCTTTCTTTCAGCTACACCATTTTGTTGTGGTGTATATGGCATTGTAGTCTCCCTACAGATGCCTACTTGAATTCAGTACTCCTTAAGCTATTTTGAGGTATATTCTCCACCTCTATCAGTCCTAAGGGTCATAATTTGCTTTTCCAATTTGGTCTCTACTTCTGTCTTGTATCTCTTAAATGTTTCGAAGGCTTCCACATTTCTTCTTAAGAGATAGACATAAGAGAACTTAGAATAGTCATCAATGAATGTTATGAAATACGTCTTGTTTCTATGTTTATTGACATTCAATGGTCCACATATATTTGAATGGATCACGCATAATAATTCCTTTGATCGGATTCCTATCGAGAAGGGTTTTCTCATCATTTTTCAGCCAAACAATGTTCACAAGGCAATGTCCTTGCATCCATAATCTTAGTATAAGATCAGATTTGATCATTTGATCTATTTTGAAATTTTCGTGATGACCTAGTCTCATATGCCATAAATCAAAATCTGATAAATAACACAGAGAGTACTCAGAAGCCACGTTCATTGATTCACCAGAACTTATTACAGGAAGATAAACCATGTCATGCTCGTGTACAAACTTTTCCATGGCATATACCATCTTATTCTTTCCTATGGATATACGGTTGTTATAAAACTGAACTTTAAAGTCTTTCTTGAGCAACACTGGAACAGATAGGAGGTTCCAGTGTATTCCTGGAGCGTATAGCACATCCTGAAGTACCATTATGTTATCGACCAGGTCAAGCCTATATGTCCCAACACTTTCAACATCCAAGTAGTTGTTGTTCCCCATGCAGATCCTCTGTTCGCCTTTTTTCAGCTCTTTGAAGTCCATAAGCCCCTCCTTTGTCTTGATAATGTGGCGGGTTGCACTAAAGTCAGTCCACCACCAATCATAGTCTGTGATTGTAGAGTTGTACTCTACGACAGTCGCGAGTTTCATTTTCTTCTTGCATTTGATTTCAAGCATTTTAGAAATTCATGGCTTCTTCTTCTTGAGGCAATTGACCTTAAAATGGCCATATTTACCACAACCGTAGCATGAGCCACATGGCATTTTCTACTTTTTTCTTTGAAACTCAGCTTGGAGAGTCCTAATATTTCCTTTGTGTGCACCTCATGAATCTCCATTTCATCACCTTTATTCTTTCATTTCGGTATTTAAATCCCAGCTAAATGCATGTAAATATCATTATTTTGCATGAATTATCATCATTATTTATTGTGTAAATACTTATAAAATACATTGTTTAAAGTTAAAATAAAAGAATAAAGAAAATAAAAGAAAAAGAAATAACTTGCCAAAGGTATTTTATGACCCTAAACCCTGAGACCTGGGCATCATGACGACTGGTTCGACAAAGAATAAAGTAAGGGAAGATAAGGGTCAATAATACAATAAACCCCCTAATTTTTAGCCTTCAATATTGTATTTTTGGGACCTATTTTATTATTTATTATTTATATTTAAATACAAAAAACTTTGTGCACGAAAGTTGTAGATAAAAATACATAGAAAATACAAAATTGATTTCACACGAAAATAATACAAAATGTATATTTTGTACTCAAAATAAAAAATCCAAACTTCCCAGACTCATATCTTCTCCATATGAACTCAAAATGTACTAACATCACCTTTAATTTTTTATAACTTTTAATAAGCTATTTAATGAAAGTGGTTTTACTTAATTTAGAGTTAAGATGCAAAAGATAGGTTTTAGACCCCTAATATAGTATATACATGAATAAAATATTCATTTTATTTATTTACTTAATTATTTTACATTTTTATAATTTTGTAAATATTTTATATAGTGCATGTACATATTTAGAACACCTAAAACAATAAAGAAAATAATAAAATAAAATATAATTTAAAACTACATAGATGAATATACTATACTTATACTTATTTAATAAAAACATATATTTATTTAAGTATACATATTGTACCATAAAAATACAACAAATTTTTTTTGTATATAGAAATAAGTTTTAAATATATAAATTATGAGTATAAAATAATAAATCAAAAATACAAAATAAAAATAAAATACTTAATATATAGGTAAATATACTTGTGTTTGAACTTATAAAAAGTAACTTGTAATAAATTAAGTCATAAAAATAAATAAAAAAATCAGATTAAAATACTATATAAAATAATAAACTTTTTTTATTTTATAACTTATAATTAATTAATTAATTCATTTATTATTTTATTTTTATTTATTTATCTTTTTTCATTCGATTTTATCTTCTAGTGGCCCTTCTGGACCAATGGAAGGCCTCCATCTATTGATCACTGGTCAACTCTCTAACTTGGGCCTAGCTGCTTCAGACAAGCTGCACCCTCTTCTCTTCTCAATTTTCCCTCTCATGATACAAGGCTCGAGAACTTGTACATCCTTCGTGAGGTTGGACCACTATTCATCCATGATTCACGTTGAATCAAATCCACCCTCCATCCCTGCCTCCTGCACATGAAAGCCTCCCACAAGCTTCACCCGTTCATCTCTATACATAACATCCTTCCTCATCTTCCTCCAAACTTTGGGATCCCTTTTGCTCCACTTTTTCCCCTCTTCTTGTGATCTTTGGTTAGAGCATGCTAACAGCAAGCTCACCCAGCCTTTTTGAGGCGAGGGAGGCAATGTAGGAGGTCGATACCAGTTCATTCCGTCGCTCACCGACGTGAGGTCCATCTCGCAGCTTCCAGCTGCTTGAGTTTAGTTTAGTTGCTTTCTATGTATATTTTAATTTTTGATTTTATTTCCTGTCATTAGTTTTGGTTTAATCGCTTGCCTTAGCGTAGAATCAATCCTTCGTTGTTCGCTCGAGCTCCACTCCGGCAAACATTCCACAATGACTCTGCCAACACACTTCGCCTTTATTTTACCAAGTCTTTCTAGCAAGAACAACAGGTGGAAGGGGGCATCTGTAATGTCCCGGGCTTAGGTCCCCGGTCCGTTATCGAGGAAAACTGGCCCTGACAACTTGTTGGATACATGCCTAAATGGACCCGCTGGCAACCATCCAAAATGCTTAGGCCCAAGTTGACAAGTAGTAATCCCCATCACTTATAAACCACACCCACACTTCATGAGTTTTAGGTATGGCACTATGTTTTGGGGTATGGGTATTACAAGCTCCCCCACTTATATTCGCAACGTCCTCGTTGCGACATGGCCCCTTCACTTATTCCCAATGACAGTGGCGGTTGCACGCTCCCGGCTTAGTTCCCTTCGGGTAGCCCTTTCCACTATCAGAGGGAACCCACTCTGATACCATTTTCACATGCCGGGCTTAGGTCGCCGGTCCGTTATCGAGGAAAACTGGCCCTGACAACTTGTTGGATACGTGCCTAAATGGACCCGTTGGCAACCATCCAAAATGTTTAAGCCCAAGTTGACAAGTAGTAATCCCCATCACTTATAAACCACACCCACACTTCTAGAGTTTTAGGTATGGAGAGCCCCATTGATTTCAAAGAACATCCTCTAGGAGATGAAGACCTCCAGGCCCCCTCTGGTGGGGCCCGAACATTTTTGAGGCACCAAGGAACTTCACAACACCAGCAAGAACAAGGAGAGACCATCGGGAGGCTTCCAGGTGGCCGGATTTACACACATCACCGGATTGAAGCTCGTCCATGATGACTTCTTCGTTAGTTCTTCCAACCCATTTGCCCGTTGTCCGATCAAGATCAGCTGCTAGTTTGCACAGGAGCCATCAGATCAGAAGCGCCACCTCCGTCATATATCGATTTGAGATATAATCCTAGCCTCTCCAACCCAATCGTCATCGTGCAAGGAGAAGCTGCCATGTGGACAAGTGAAGAACACCTGGTTGTTCACCCACACGCTTTAGGGGGTAATTTGCATATCTGAGCCATTATTTTTGTTAATTTTTGTTTAGTCCTGTAAGTTATTTAGCACACTTTAATATTATTGCAATATTCGTAGTCCATACCTTAAGTTTTCATCT
Organism: Ottelia alismoides; assembly: GCA_037367405.1. NCBI lineage: Eukaryota > Viridiplantae > Streptophyta > Magnoliopsida > Alismatales > Hydrocharitaceae > Ottelia > Ottelia alismoides. The sequence continues at coordinate 636,838 of JAZKJV010011429.1, forward strand.
ATTTGCTATTTGGTCCAGTCCAGCTCAACTTACATGCTGTCCCACGTGAGCTGGAGATTTTATAGAGAGACCCTTGTAGGTTTTTATATTTCAGTTTAGTATTAAAAATTTAAAATTAGTTGTAAACATTTGGGTAATTTACATTGTAGCCCCTGACTTTATTTTAATTGCAAATATACCACTGCCAGTTTAACAATTTTTGTGCACATTCTTTAGATTTTATAAATATCATCCATGCTCCAAAAATTATGAAAGTTAAGGTTGGGTGTTGCTAGCTATTTCTTGTTATATTTAAGTTTTCCACTTTAGACATCTTTCCTATTTATTAAAAATTAAAAATAACATGGTTTTATCCTTATTTGAATTAAAAATTCTAAAAAATATAAAACCTATTTGAAAATATCCAAAAAATGACTATTATTGTATTATATATCTCTAGCCTAAAAATCTCTAAAAATAGAAAAAGAAAATCATAAAAAATAAAAACTCCAAGATCCTTATAAACAATATAGAAATCTTTTAAAATCTAAAAATATTTATTTCTATCTTTGAATTCTCTTTTTTTATATGTTATTAATTAAAAATAATTTTGGAAAAGTTCGACTTCATTTAATATTTTTAATTTTCAAAAGAATTTAGCCTATCTTTTTAGTCCATGTTTTGGGATATTTTGGATTTTAAAAATACATAAAAATTAGCAAAAATTTCTGAAAAAAATTGCAGAAAAATATATAAAATATAAAAGCATTTAATTTTGCAAATTTTGGCAATTTTTAGTTATATTTATAATTATATTACCCTACATTATCTATATAGTTATATATATTCTTATAGTATATATTAAAAAGAAAAATAAATTGAAAATCATAAAATTATAAAAAGGAAAAAAGTATATAAAATAAAAAAAGGAAATATATAAAAAATTTAAAATCCACGTATATAATTTAAAATCTACAAAAAATACAAAAAAATAAGAGAAAAGGATAATTTTTGGCATTTATTGCACAATCTATCACGTTTGCTTCCTGTGTTCGACACTCTATACATACTTACACCTATACATATATTTTGTAGAGATATAATAAATTTTGATTCCACATTTATTTTGCTTTTCATTGCTACATCTATTGTGGGTTAATTGTTATCTGATTTACCTTTAGTGAGCGGTCGCCATAGTGACAGTATTCTCGCCTTACGAGGATACTTTAGACCCTTGCCAAAAGCGTTTCAACAAATGCCCATTGCCGGGGAGCAATACCATATAGATTGCATTTTCTTGTTTCTTCTCTCTTGTATGTTTGTTTATCTTTGTCTCTTTATTTATCATCTTATTTGATATTATTTGTGAACTGTCTAAGCCTTTTCCTTGTTTGAATTTGTTGCGAGGGACCAAAGATAGAAGGAGGCTCTCCTATGAGACTTACGCGTTCACGTGAAGTAGAGTCAGCTTTTCTACACAAGCTGACACGGGAGAGCGGCAAAAGAGGATACGAAGAAATTTTGAAGATAATACCATTTGTCTTTTATTTTATTTAAGTTAATTCTGTAATTTAAGTGACAGAGAGATATTTAATTGTAATAACTTAGACTCTTAGGATGCTGCAACTTCACGAGGTCCGTTTCCCGAGTGATTGTTCACTTGGGGGCCTCGTCGGCTTTTTCGCATTTTCTGACCTTTTTTATTTTGTTTCACGAGTTTTGAGTTTTCACCCTTCTTTTGTTTGTTTTGTGTGATTGAACCTTAGAATAGAATTGATTAATCGATAGAGTAGGTCCAAAGCCCTACTTAATTTGCATATGCCTATAGTTTGCTTTTGGATCTAGTCAAATCAAATAGTTGATTATTTAGATTCGAGACCTAACGTCGTGAGAGACTAGATAACCAACTCTGGCTCTTCACGCTAATAACATATTTGTTCTAGGGTCATTTCATCGGTTTGACATTGCATATGGATATGTTTCAATTATGTTTAGCATCCTGCACGAAGAGAGATGGAGGTAAGGTGAGAACCATCTATCTTAGCACACATTATTTGATTTTTACTTGCATTACTTTTCCGATTCTCTCCATCTGATTTTGATCACATATGATACTCAAAAAATTGATTCCTTACTAGGATTCGTGCATTCTTATAAAAAATAAATAAAAATAGGACTGCTAACTCTACTCGACCTAAAATAAAAAAGAAAAATCCTTGTCTTGGGGAGAGTAACCCCCTCATTTTATTCACATTTTATTCTTGATACATACACACTAAGGATTAGTGACCCAATCCCAGGCCTACTTTGTACAACTTTGTGAAATTCACCTAACTATAAAAAAAGATAAAAAAACTGAACTTTCACGGTCATCATAGTGTTGAGTTGGAGAATTGAGGGTTTTTTGTTTGTTTATATATGTGTTTGTTTGTGTGTATACTCGATCCTATCTGTGCATTTGCTCCTTTTTCTTGCATCCTCGACTTGACTTTCGTGCTCTCCCGATCACCATCTTTTATTTCAGACATGGTCAACTGGAGTGATTTTTATCCAGACTTTGTGGATCCTTCCTCTTCTGCATCCGATCCACCTCCATTTTATCAAGAGGACTTTGCTCATGACTTTTCTTTTTGTACATATCCGCTTCATCCACAGTTTCAGGCATCAGACTGTTACCCACCACCACCACCTTCACACTACCCACCATCTCACCCACCCGAGTCTGACCAGTTGGAGTCACCTCTTATGGGTACCTCTCTTGAGTACATGACCCGGATGATGGAGAAAATGAATCAGAGGATTGATGACCTCACTAGCCTAAATAAGAGCCACACTACCGCTTCACCATCCAATTTCATGGATTCATTTGAGGATACCTATGAGAACTTGCAATCGCCAAAAATACAAAAAAAATGAGAAAAACCTAAAAACACAAAAAGATGTTGGGAGAAACATTGTTGTGTTAGCTTGTGAGGAGAGGGCACCCTTGCCAAACCCTGTGACCACACCCCCCACAGTTCCCACCTTTGCCCTCAAGAATGACACCGTACAGACTGCTCTTAGTCATCCTTGTGTGGATGATGATTCTGATATCCTCCCTTGTATGGAGGGGATCCAAAATCTTAAAAAATTTGACTGAATCAAGAGTAGTGGCAGCTATTCATTAGATTATTAAGTCCCCACTTCGCTAGGCCATGAACTAGTTATCTGCATCCACATCCAAAAAGAGAAAGCGACGACGTGAATCAAAGCGCCACATTCTGACCATAGCCACTGCATATGCCATCACTCACCTCCACACACTAGGAAAGGGAACATTGTTACACCTCTTGTGAGATGCACCATTTCTGACTATTCTTGTGACAATACACTCCTTGATAGTGGTGCTTCGATTAATAAAATACCCTTCTGGTTGGTACAATCTCTTCATCTTGGGTCTCTCAAGAAAATCCGGATGATTTGTCAATTTGTTGATGGATCAATAAATAGGCCGAGGGGTATTCTAGAGAATAGTGTCATTCAGATCCAGAGCATGGGCTTCAATGTTGATTTTGTCGTATTGCCCATGGAAACCTCCACCTCTGTGGAGTATTCTCCGATCATCCAGGGAGACCTTTCCTTGCCTCGGTGAGAGACGTTATTGATTGTGGATATGGAGAGATCCACTTTCGTTCTTCTGACGAGAGCATTGTCTTGATCACTGCACACACCACTGACCAGGGACCTGCATCTGACGAGAGTGTGCTAGTGTTAGCTGACACTGAGGACTATGACCTATCTACTGATATAAGAGAGGTTTGCTTTATGATGGATGAGACTAAGACCCGAGAATTTCTCTTCAGAGAGGAAGTCTCGGAAAGCATAGATCTTCGAGTTCTCCCTTCTAGTGAGTGATGATGCATTGATGACATCCATAGTATTTACACAATTGACACCTTAGAGTAGAGGGCAGACTTAGGACAGATTTCACATGCCGAATTTGACCTTACTACTTTCATAAATGAGTTCAGGCCTTTCTATTTTGACCTAGTAGAGACTTCCCATGCCGAGCATGACTACACTACTTTCACTACCAGTTCATGCCTTTTCGCTTTGAGACCATTGAGGATCATAATCAGGTCAATTCTAATAAGGTTAAGTCTGCTGAGGACCCCGATATCGACTTGCACTTTGTTAGATTCATTCCTCAACGGTCACACAAGAAGGTATGCTTTCTACCTTCTGGATCTCTGTATAGCCTCCACTTGTATATCCGCTTTCATTTTTCTCTTTCCATCTATACCATTTTTGCTCATCTACCCCATTCCGTGTGTTTGCCTTGCTTAGGATGTACTTTGTCCTAAGTATATGGGGGTGGACGAGCCATATGCTCATTCTTCATTCTGTTTCATTACTCTTATTGTTGCCTATACTTAGGGATCTTTTACCCTAAGTATAGGGAGAGTTATGCATACATTCTCCCCTCGTATATTTTCTTTTTATCGGGTTCTTTTCTTTGATCCCCTTGCTTGTCTATTCTTCCGTTGATTTTCCTTGACTATACTTAGGGATATCTCACCCTAAGTATAGGGGGAGATAGATCGAGTCATGATCTATTTATTCCCATCCTCAACCCTCCCTACATGTAGATACAACTTGCTATACCTAGGATTATTTCGTGCTAAGTATATGAGGGATGATTGACTTCTCATTCATTGATTCTTCATTCTTTCATCATTGTAATATAGGCTCTCTTACACTCAGTAGGAGTTATGTCTTCTCTTTTATCTTTGACCTATGAGGACATCACTCAAGCTAAGTATAGGGGGATCGTATATACTCTGTATATACTTTAGCCATAACTCGTACTTTCATATTTTTAGTATGGTTATTTTATAAAAATCAAAACACACCTAATTCCTTGATTAATAAATCTAGTTAAAAATATATTTTGCAAAATGTTTGAAAAATAGTTTGAAAATCTTCTTGAATTTTTTTTTGAAAAATATTTGGAAAATATTTTGTTAAATATTTTCAACTTTGTAAAAAAATATTTTGTTTGTAAAAATTTCTTTTCTTTGATTGAGATATATTTTTTTGAACATCTATTTCTAAATGGTTTAGAAAATGGTTGTAAAAAGATTTTAATATATATATATATATATTGTTTGAAAAATCATTACAGAATGATTTTCAAATTTTTATTTTTTTAAAAAATTATTCGCAAATTAGTTTGCAAAATAAAAATTTTAAAATATTTATGAAAATCTTTTCAAATTATTTTGAGGATTCGGTACATAATAAAAATCCTTTATAAACCTTATATGTGTAAATTCCTTTCTAATTCTTGTGAATACCAAGAAGCACTCTCGTGTAAATATCTGCACATATTTCTTTGCCAAAACTTTTTCCTTTTGAAAAATCACTAAAATTTTGCAAAAATAAAAATTCAAGAATATTTGCAAAAATATTTTCAAAAAAATCTCATAAAAAATTGCAAAACTTTTTCAAAAATCCTTAAAAAGTTCAAAATTAGAAAATTGCATTACAAAAATATTTTCCTTACATTGCACATATGATTTTTATTTTTGGATTGATGTTGATAATTGAACTAGTCTAAATAAAATCCGAAGATTCGAGCATGGTTGGACCTTACATCTACTTAATCATATGAACCTTATTGGAACTGGAATTGAGGTACTTATGGCTTGCTAGACTTAGTTCTTTGAAACCACGAGACTTGGTTTAGTGTCGTCTTGACTACCTAAGTAGAATATTTCAGATTGCACACCTATATCTTACACTTTTCTCATTTCAGTTGAAGTGGTAGAGGGTTGGATTTGCCTGCATGAGACACAAGCCAATGGAAACTTCAGAAGTCACACATTTGTGGCCATTGTACCCCATCCCGATCTAGTAGCCATGAGGTCTTATGACAAAAGTTGTGGTTTGTAATAATGCTTCAAAAGAGGGATAGTCTACTGGTTCAAGAGGAAATAATCCATATGTAAATGCCGTTGCATATGGTATTCAAAAAATGGAAAATAAAAAACTCCAAAAAGAAAAGACTGGTAACATTCCAGGAAAATCAATTCTCGTCAGAATATGTACATAGATGTATAGTCAAATAAGCAAGCTTGAGCTTCAATGCCATATGTATGTGAGCCTACAACCGGATGACTTGGCTACACTGGTCAAGCATCCTAGGATAGGTAGCTACACCGCCTACTATCCATTCTTCTCTCCACCTCCTCTTCTTGAGCCAATTGTACTTGAACTTAGACGGGAATACACTGCTTCTCAAGGAAAGAGTTATTTGATTGGGGAATTAGAATAACCATGTTGGAGAAGACTGACTTTTACCGCTTCATCCGGGGAGAGATACATATCACACATACTGTCCAAGATAAATTCATAGTCATAATGGTTTGCGTATGAATTGACTTATTCTGACCTGGCTATGGAGGAGACATGAGAAAAGTGTAGTGATTCTTGAAGGCTGTTGTGTTCAAATCCATTTCCCAATAAGGTCCTGACCGCACCTAAAAACTAAAGGTATGACTTAAGCTCCAAACTTTGATTTTATGCAGATAAGTTCGAAAGTTAAAATCATCCAAGTTATTTCTTTTCTTTTCTTCATTTTCATTTTATGCACTTATAAGCATAACTGTTTGCTAGGGACTAGCAAAGGCAAGTATAGGCATCAATGAATCTCCATTTCATCACCATTATTCTTTCATTTTTGACCTTTAAACTCTAGCTAAATGCATGTAAATATTATTATTTTGCATGAATTAACATTCATTATTTATTGTTTAAATATAGGATAAAATACATTATCTAAAGCCAAAATAAAAGAATAATGAAAAGGAAAGAAAAGAAAAGAAAAAAAATAAAATGCCAAAGTGATTTTCTGACCCTAAACCCCTAGATCTAGGCATCATGATGATAGGGTCAATAAGGAATAAATTAGAGGGAGATAAGGGTCAATAATCCAATAAAACCCCTAATTTTTAGCCTTCAATATTGCATTTTGGGACCCATTTTATTCTTTATTATTTATATCTCAAATAAAGAAACAATGTGCACGAAAGTTGTAGATATAAATACATAGGAAATTGCAGATATAATTTCACACAAAAACAATACATAATGTACATTTTATACTCAAAATAAAAAACCAAAATACAAACTCCCCCCATATTTTCTCCATATGAACTCAAAATGGACCAAAATCGTTTTAATTTTATATAACATTTAATAAGATACTTAATGAAGATGTTTTCACTTAATTTGGAGTTAAGAGGAAAAAGTTAGATTTTGGACCTCTATTGTTCTATACACCTGATAAAAATATTCATTTTATTATTATTTTAATTATTTTACATTTTTATACATTTGTAAATATTTATATAGTGCATGCACATATTTAGAATACAATAAATCCATAAAGAAAACAATAAAATACAATAAAAATGTAAAACTACATAGATGAATATACTATACTTATACCTATATAATTAATGGATTTAATGGTTGTCTATGGAGGTAGTCAATTGGCTGCCCTGCGTTATTTTCGATGTTTTTTTTGGTTTTTTCGAAACATACCACCATGTATTTTCATCACTATATATCCCTCTAGTATGTCATTCAAATTTTATTTGAAACATAGACTCCTATGCCCTCCATCTATAACAAGTAATTTTAACGGTCTTAGAATTGTTGTAATCGACCTGTTCTAGATGAAAGGTATACGACTCTTTGTTTCTAATGAAATTGGAACGACATATTAGATAGATATAGTGATAAAAATACATGACTTTATTTTTTGATTTTTTTAAAGAAAACGTTGGAAAATGGGGCGGGACAACCCCATTGAACTCTCTCTCTCTCTCTCTCTCGCACACACACACACACACATAGATGGCTTATCCAACGAGCCCTATACTGTGCCCATTAACATTTCGATGAGCTCCCATTCTGGGCCATACACGTGTATTAGCAATAACTATATTTCTAATTATAGGCTACCACGTATTTAAAAAATCCTATATTCCTATTATACATCATCCTTAAAAATTGGAAGACGGTTTTGGAAAGAAACGATTCAAATAAATGATTCCACGTGGATGATTAAGGATCTAAACGCTATGATAGTAATAAATATAATTCGGTCATGTAAATGCTTCTTGTGAGATCGGTAATATCAAGACAATGATCAGTTTTTACATCCAAATAGTTACATTGTACAGAATTTAATAATATGTATAAAATGGTCAAGTAAATGTGTGCTGTGAGATCGGTAATAACATAACAAATGATTAGTAATACCATTGTGTATGTAATGCGCATTACATTAACAGATAGTTACTTTCTTACTTGAGCAATGCCCATGACTTACTGACCATTACTTTGTTATTACTGATATCATAGTAGCTATTACTTGAGAATCGTACACATATTACTGAATATGTGATATAAGACAGATATATACATTACTGAACAGAAACAATAACTTACTCGATAAATGTATATATATTACTTGAATATCATCTCTAAATTACTGAATTCTGTTCATAGTAATAAAACATATGGAAATTACTGACCATTTGTTACGGTTTTACTGACTTCACAACAAGCACTTACTTGTTCATTGTGTATATATTACTAAATTCTGCACCATGTAATAAAATCAATGTAAATTACTGACCGTTGTTTGGATATTACTGATCTTGCAACAACCATTTACATGAGTATTGTCTATAAATTACTGTATTCTATTCAAAGTAATAATACATATATAAATTACTGACCATTTGTTATGGTTTTACTGACTTCACAACAAGCTCTTACGTGACCATTGTGTATATATTACTGAATTCTACACCATATAATAAAAATGGATGTAAATTACTGACCGTTGTTTGGATATTACTGATCTCACAACAACCATTTACTTGATTAGTATATATATATATTATTGACCTGAGCATTTGGATCTCGATTTTCTGCAAGAAATCATCGATTCGAATGTTTTCTTTTCAGAACGATCTTCCTATTTTTTAGGACGCGATATAATTGGAATACCACTTATTGTTAAATCGCTTTGCATATTAATCTCATTCCAAAAACAACATCCTTCGAAATAGGTAACCACTCAATTGGTAATACACGTATGTGGCCTACAAATGGTGCTCACCGAAAAGCTAATGAGCCCTGCGCGCATTGGATAAAATCCTATATATATATATATATATATATGTGTGTGTGTGTGTGTGTGTAAAATGGAGCTTCCTCTTGTGGGGTAGCTAAGTTAATTACATCCATATTTTTTTAGTAATATTTTTAATAACGGTTGGAGGAATTTAGATCACATAGTATCAACGTATTCTCATTCAACATTCAACTAAATTCAAGAATCGTATCCGATACATCAAGGTTATTAAAATTTAAAGGTCTCAAAATGACTGAAAATGCTGCTTTCTAGATGGACATGTAGAAATATCTGTTTTTTTCGTAAAATCTAAAACACATATTAATCTTATTAGTTTAACTTACCCCATGTTCTTGAGTAAATTACAGTAGATCGTTATAATTTCTGATCACAAATTTCTAATTTCCATGAATCTAACCCATACTCCGATTCCACCTAAAGCTTCAACGTCCTCTCAAGTTCTCTGCCTAACCCTTCCGTTTGCTTAAACTGGGGACACCTCGTTAAATGTCATCGAATTTACATAAATGTTTATCTCATGATTGCTCATCTGGAATTTTCGCCATTACGAAACGCCTTGCAGTCAGTAGTACGTGGGACATTTCAATTATAGAGTACTTGGCCAATTTGTTTGGAAGCAAGCGAATGTTGGTCCCATTCCAATCCTTTGCCCACTCTTGTTGCGCTGTCGTGAGGTTGATTGGAGTCTAGAGATTAAAAAAAGGATAAGGAATGGACAGTGTACAAATTACAATTTTTTTCGACTTCTATACGATCAAGTTACAGTAATAAAGTCAGTAAAACATATGCTCCTAGAACCTTCCCCTCCAATTAAGTAAAAATAATCTGGTCACGGTTGCAGGGAGTCTTCGGCCAAAATAGAGCCCCTCCTCTTTGGTCCAATCTCCTGTTTCTTTAATCTCTGCTGTTCTGATCCAGTACATGCTCACTTTAGTTCATCATATGCCCAGCAAGATGTAATACAGCAACGTGATGGGAAGGGCTATCAGCATCCCGAATATGACCCTGCGAATAATTTCCCAACATCTTAGACATATGTCATTTCAGTCATATACGTCCATCATTCAACCAATTCGCAGAACAATTCTTTGTTAGATCAGACAATGATGCAACCAGTCTATGTCGTGGTTGTCCAGATAACTAAACCAGTTATAAAGATGAGGAAAAAATAATTTTGACCCACCCAAGCAATATTTTAAGAGGAAAATAAGAAGCAGGAAATAAATTAAGGAGGGACAGGTTGAGACAGCGATAATGGCACTCACGCAGTGCTGAGGATGGCAGGATGGACGTTGTACTCCTTTGCGAAGACGAAGGGCACGATCCCTTGTGGCAGTGCTGCCTGGCAACAAAGGCAACGATATTAAGGATTTTCAGCTTTGCTTTTGCTTTATATTTGCGTTTTTTCGGTTCGGATGAATTTGCTGTCCATCCGACGACCGAAGGTGGTTATTGCCTAACCACCTCAGTTGATAATTTGTGATCAAGGTGTGTCCTTCAAAACGCCGACAGCCTGGGCCCGTGGCGCGGGCCCGATGCTGTTAGGAGGGTCACGTTGTACTGTGAGCGAAGTTGACAGCCTGCTCGGTGGGCACAACCCCACTACCACTGCTCGTTTTCGCAGCATTTATGCTGCTGCTGATCCATATTAATAGGAGTTGTTTAGTCTTAATTCATGTACATATATGACTGTTCTAGGGTCAACCATGGAAAAACATTTCACTAATATTCGAGGTTAAGTGTGGGAGAAAATTCGTTGCCTGTATTGGAAAAGGAAAAGCAGCAACTTTCTATCCGTTTTTTTTTAAAAATGATGGCTTTTTAAAAGTTGGTGTTATAAGATAAGCACAATTTTTTCGATAGTGATATCGCGTTATGATATACTAGAAGTAGCGTTTGTTTTACGCCTAAGCGTTTGAGGTGATGGTAATTTACCTGAACAATGGCCACATGGAGAAGGGTACCATGGAGTCCGACAGCGATCGACGCTGCGGCCATGACCGCAGGGCCTGTGAGGAACCGGACCGCCATAGCGAAGGTCGCAACCTTGTTCCCGCATGCGATTAATCTTGGTTGCAGTGCCATGAATATACCTGCAATGCATGAAATCGTTGGATGTGAAAATCTAATTTGGAATTTCTCACCATCGAAATTTATATAAAAGAAAAACAGATGCTACCAGGAATTTGAAGTTTGTTACGTTTCGGTTAGGAGAACCTGCATACCTAAACTGAACATGGCCATTCCTAGTCCGGCATCGGAGAGTATGGAGATGGACTTCTCCACTATCTTTGGCATCTTCACGTTCCATCTGTGGTGCCAATCATCTTCTCACACAATTAATATGAATGACCTTAGCCTAATCCACTTCGCTAATCATGAGTACTACACTCACCTGTACGCAATTAGCGCCCAAATGACGCCAACGAGGCTGGAATAGGTGTTGGGGTTCCTGATCAGCTTCCTCCACACCATTATCAATATCAGCCTCGTCATCACACTGGCCGGCGGCATCTGTTCCCGCCGGCTGCCGCCACTCTTCAAATCCTCTGCTCTGAATTTCAGCTCCGTCATCGCCCCCGCACCGCCCATCGTGCCGTGTTCGCCTCCCGTCGCGGCCATGCTCGTTCCGTTTGCTCCTTCAGGCGTCGCTACAATCAATGAATCAAACAAGTTACACATTCTGATTGCATATACACAATTCAAGCACAAAATTCAATAGATCATCGTACATTTGAAATTAGATACATCTGCCGGGGGCACGAGCATCCGGATTTCCTTCGCCCCCGCCGCCTGTTCCTCAGGGCCCCCGAATACGTGGAGCCCCGCAGCGGCATCGGAGACTGGTGATGTGCTGGAGCTCCACACGAACATGTGGAGCTCCTTCGCATCATGATTGCTGTTACTCGAATTGTTCTGACCGGTCTTCCCCTTGCCCCCACCTTTCGCACCGGCGGAAGCCGAGGCGATGTCAGGATTGGGGGCAGGGTAGTGGGGCCCCAGCTTAGGGGAGCTACCCTCGAAGTTGGAGGGCCGCGGCGTGGGACCGCGGGAAGACTGCAGGGAGTACAGATCCGTCTGCGCCAGATTAGAAGGCCGCATCGGGATCGGTCCCATCATGGAGTAGAAGTCTCCATGGTTGAAATTAGAGCCCCTCGGCGTCGGGTTCCTCGACGAGCTCAAGCTGTAGATCTCCGCGCCAGTGAGGTTCGACGGCCTCGGCGTCATCATCGACACCGACCTCCTCGACGATGTAGACTTGCGCACGGTGACGTGGATCTTCCCGTCGCCGCCGATCTCAGCGTCGGCTTGGAGGAAGTCCGGGCCGGCGTCAAGCGACATGACGTCGGACTCCACCTTGAAGGAGACGATGTCGGCGGCTGCTCCGCCGGGAAACTGCTCGGATATGAGTAGCTTCGCGGCGCGATACTCGAAGAGGAAGAGGAGGAGAGTGTACCATATGATGCACTGGAGGACGACGAGCTGCACCATGAGGTCGCCAGAGTAGGGGCCGTACATGGCGATGAGGAGGGGGATCCCCATGACCAAGGTGTTGGGTTGGGTGGAGAGTGAGAATATGGTGATGAGCCAATCCAAGGACCCGTAATTGGTGAGGTTGAGCCACAGGGTCAGCCCGGCTAAGATGAGCAGCTTCTGGATGGTGTCGGCGAGCACGAAGCGGAAGTTCATCGTGTAGAGGTCGTTGGTGGAGATGAAGTGGAAGGAAAGGAGCGGCACGGCGAAGATGGCCACGAAGCGGTTTATGCCGGAGCACTGGTCCGGAGTAAAGATCTTCCACCAGCGCACTGAACCGTAGGCCAGGATCATGGCCACGTAGAGCGGCACGACCGCCGATAGCACGGTGTAGAGGTCGTTCCACGTGATCATCTTTCTTCTTCTCCTTGTTCTTCAACGGGGAACTAGTGGGAGTGGCATAAGGTGAAGTTGCTTTGGAAAGGTGATAGGGAAGTTTATATAGACCGGTGTGGGGGGTGATTGTGTTGGAGGGAATGCCTGGGATTTGAGGATTCAAGTTGGGATTAATTAATTGGGGGACTTGTTTGATTAAGTAAACAGTGTTTGTACAGTGTTTGAGGATTGGTCAGGTGATGGTTGGATTGTCTTCTTCTATTTACTGGAGAGGTCATCTACTTTCGAACCCCATCTCTTTCTCTTGCAACACTTTTCTAATTTTGTGGATTATAAGAAAATTGAGATGAAAGTTTAGGAATTATCATGTGAATTATGGTTTTTTTTTTCCATCGTTGAAAATATGGCGGCGTGGAGGGATAGAAGTGGATAAAAGACTGCGAAGCCCAAAACCAAAATATAGGCCCAAGCTCGAAAGCATGTTGTCCTTGCTGAATGAAACGCAGTAAACAATCAGAATGCACAGAAATTATGCTATTTATGTCACACATGTATAAAGAATTAAAGAACACAGGTGCATCTGAATCAGCCTTCACGGTCTTCACAGTTAGATCCCTCGTAGCTTTTACCAGTGGCACAGTTGAGAACAATCCATACATACTTCACCAGATAATTAAAGGGAGAATCTCCAGAATATATGGACTTCATTACAGTGTTAGTCTGCCAACTACAGTGGGAACTGGTTAGCTCCATCTGCCGCGAAAGGGGCATGGAGAGGCAGGAGTCAGAATCGAGCGTTGGTTGCGAGGAAACCGGATATAAGACATGGAGGACAACATTTTTATCCCGTTTGCCGGTCAGGAGTTAGAGTTAAAAGACAGGTAAATAATTATAATGTTATGAAGGAACAAACTTTTAAAGAGATGGGGAAACTTGGGAACCCTCCACAACAAAAGGGTGAACCATGGGAAAAGCTCCACCGTCCACACAACGAAAATTTTCCCTTTTTTTCTTCTTCGATGTGGAAGAACAAACAGAGTTACATATCTGATCCCCGAAGGAGTTATATGGATTTTCACTTATGACCTATTAAATTATTAACTCATCCTTCAAGCAGCACGATTTCCTTTTAGATGAATTATTTCCTCCTCCTTGTCTCTTGTGATAATCTTGTCGTGAATATAAATAAGAGAAGGAGAGTGATTTCCTTCTTTTTTTTTATAAAGAGGGTATTGCCACCACTATCTTGGTGATATTGAATCTAATCATCACTACTTTAATCCTCTTGAACCCGTCTCTACAAAATTTATTCAGTACATATAATATTTTCTTCATATTGTAATATTTTTTTAATACATTATCTCATGGTCAGGTGGCATATGCATGCGAATATCTTTTTGGATACTTCCATTCAAGAAGGCATTCTTAACATCCTTCTGATTAAGCTTCGATTCCTTGAGAAATAATAGAGAAAGTATCATTCACACTGCATTAATTTATCCACAGGTAGAAAAAATCTTAAGGTAGTCGATACCCTGTTTTCGATTGAAACTCCTTGCAACAGATCTGGCCTAATTGTCCATCTGGCTAGTATATTATTATGGGGACACATTTCAAACTAATTAGATGCACCCTATTGTCCACAATATCCCAAATGCAAATTCTTTAAGGTCCTCTATCTCCTTGTGCATAGCCCGACCGACATAGTAGAGATGCAAATGGTTAGATAAAGATAGAGATATAGATCCTATCTTATCCTTATCGACTTTTTTATATCAAATATGGATATGAATGTTATAAGAATGCATGGAATATGGAACCATATTTGTAAGAAACAGATACACATGTAAAACGTATATTCAAAATTTAGATACATATTTTCGATAAATGAATACATACTATCTTATGAATGTTTCGACGGATATAGTTTGCAAAAAAAAATGCTTATAACAAATATACAACAACGTTCACATGCTTTATGAAAATCAACGGAAAAGGAAATTAAATAATAAAAGGGCATACCCGCATTATTTGTCTTAGTATATAGGAATGGAATGCCTCCATTTTTCATATTGCATATGTTTGTTTATCTTGTATTCTACAACAAATCAAAATAGAATATAGAACAAGACATGACCATTTAATTTTTAAATTAGCTCGACATGGTTATATAATTAATAAGTTGCTTGGCATGAATATAATTATAAAAACATACATATTGATACATCGCTTGAGAAGAAATTCATACTTTGATGATAATATCACAATCATCTAAAATGCAATTGTATAATTATACAACATAACAAGCATGATATTTCATAAAGCAACAACACTATCAAAGAATAACCTAAACGACATAACTTAACATCTAATGATGCTAAGAAAAAAAGAAATTTTAACAACTTTTTTTGCAAAATATCAAGAAAGTACTATAGTTTTTACAATTAAGTGATGTGATATGGCTGTTCATAATAGTCAGATACATTAATAAAAAGTATAATAACAAAAAAGTTCTTATACATGACTTGATTTTTTAGGGTGCCATCATCTACAAAATTATAAAAAATAATATTTCTACAAGAATAATATAATTATAAAAATATTTACATTTACAAACACAAATATCACATATATATATATACAATTTGAATGTATATGACATACTATAGGTTATGATCCATAATAGCAGCTTCACATCTCCCTTCCACTTCATTCTCCTCATTGTCTATATCTGAAATAAATAAAAATCAAAGATGTTAAAATAAATTTTAAAATAGCATGTTAAATATTGTACATCATCAAATAAATCTCACATATTGTAGATGGTTCAAGTTGTACCACAACTTCTACTTCATCCACATTTGTGGGATCGATCCAAACATCAATTGCATCTATATTTTAAGATACTTTATCAAGATATATGATGATATCTGAAGAGAGTGAAATGAAAAACAAACAAAAATTTTCCATTAGATTCGTTCTTCAACTAATCTTGCTTCATCATATCCAGATTTAGTCTACTATGGTATGCATCGAATACTCTTCTACCAACGCTAAAGGCAGATTCAGATGAAATTGTGGATACTAGACATCCATGAATATCCTTAGTCATTTCCCAAGACTAGGGAACCTTCCAATATTTTGCTTCTACCATCCCAAAATATCAAATTTACTTCCTTGGTCATCCTTCCTTCTCTAACGTTTTTCATCTAAATATTCATCCAATTCAATTTTCAATGGTTGATTTACTTCATCATTCGTTAATTGAAAAAAAATCTACTCTTTTTATCTAATGGATTAGAGAAAGGATTTGAAGTGAATGCCACATTTGTTGCAATTTTTGAATTTGGCTGAAGTGAAGCATAACAATGATAAAGATTTTTTATTCTATCACTAAGGCCATTCACTTTTTCTACTCCATCCTTCTTATATATATGTGTAATATATCGTCTACATTCACCTTGTAATGGGGATCCAAAACAAGTGATAACTAGAAGTTGGTTTGATGTCCCATTAATATTTGTCAAACTTTCTTTTCATTGCAGTAGCCATGGACACATTGATATCACATTGCTTTTCAACCATTCAATAAAGAACAATTGAATTTCATAATTTTCAATAAATAAAAGATTTGATGTCACATAATTGTAGCCAGACAATATATTTGTAGCATCGTAAAAATGGTTTAAACTCTCCTCTACTTTTTTATGCAGCTTTGTTCATCATCGCTTAGACCATAAATATAGTTAACATCTTTGAATCCAAATCTCTTAAATAGAGCTTTGTGTTCTTACTCTGACGACAACATAAGGTATGTAGAATTCAAGACCCAACCAAACCTCATCATGTCTTCAAACTTAGGAAAGCTCTTTATGGTCTTAAACAAGCCCATAGAGATTGGTATGATATTTTAAGAGATTTCCTAATCACCTAAGGTTTTAAGGTTGGAAAGGTATATTGCAATTTATTTATTAAAAGTGCTTATTTATTACCTGTTCATATTTATGTTGATGATATCGTGTTTGGTTCTACTAATGCATCTCTATGCAAATAAATTGCTAAGATTAAGCAACAACAAGTGAGTTCACGGGGAATGCCCAATAATGGTATAATGGGACCAATCAGCAAGGTCAACGTGATCTTACCAAAGACACTTTATATGCTTTAAAGAGTTTGGATCACATATAATATGGCCAGCGTCACCACTATTAATTATCCATTCTTTATGCTCATCGATATACATCGTATTTCTTCTGAGTAACAAGCGCTTTAGCATGTTCCCAGTTACTTTGGATGAAAATCATTCTCTTTGATTTTGATTTGTTCTTCAATCATAATTCCTTTATGTTAACAACAGTACAATCAACCTGACCAAGAACCCGGTGAATCACTTTAGGTTTAACATATAGATATCATTCCGAACTCAATGAGTCAAGTTTTTATAATTTCCTTCGTGCTTGATGTCAAGAAGAAGAGGCCCTCCTCCTCCTCTCCCACTTCAAGAAAAAGGATTTATATAGAACATGTGAAAGAAGAAGTATCCCTTCCAACTCTAGTTCTGAAGGTTATATTGAACACATTAGTGAGACTAGAAGTCACATTGTCGAACGCAATCAAAGACATTACCTTCCTACCCCTCCTGGAGACTTTGATGATAGTGATTACCATCCCTACCATATTCTCGACTAGTTCACTTGTTTGTTCTTTATCTTTCATGTTCTTATCTCTTTTACTAATATAACTTGGTTTGAGTCCACAAATATTTTATAATAGTTTCTTAGTGTTCTAATCTATTCATATTTTAAGTTATTTATTTCCCCAACTTTTTATTAATTATAAAAAGGGAGAGTTTAAGCATTTGAAATAGAAAATGCTACTAAAAGTCTTAAGTTGCCTAATCTTATTGAAAGTAGTCCTTCATGTCTTGAAGAGGAGCTTTGTTTAAACACTTATTGAGAGCATAATCATGTTAGATGCAACTTCCTTTTGAAATTCTGTAATTATTTTGTCGTTATTTAATAGGGGGAGAAATGACAACTCCTTGTATCACGGAAAAGAACTTTTGAAGTTTCTTGTCTTAATATTGTTTTGATAATGACATGCATTATCATAAGTTGCTTGCATATTATCTATAGTTGACTTGCATGATTGCATGCTATTTCAAGAATAAAAAAACATCAAAAGATTAGAGCCTTGTTTTTTAAGAGTTTTTATTCTTACTATTGTAAATTGAAGTAAATATCAAGACGGGTATGCTTGTAATATCAAATATACATGATTAAAAAGTAATAGTGGGAACAAATTAGCGAAGAAATCAACACGATTCATCAAATCAATAGTAAATGTGATCGATCACGATCTCTAAATCATTGAACAGAGTCAAGTTGATCAATCAAAAGTCAATATATAGATGCTGAAGTTGAATTTAAATGTTGAACGATTGCCGCTGAAAGTGGACGATTAAGAAGTGAATGATTAGCAAGAAACTGTTGGTCGATCAAGATGTGATGGATCAATGCCATAGGTTGATTGATCAGGAACCGATCGACCAAGAACTGAAGAATGGGCCAATCAAATGTTGATCGATCAAGAGATGAGTCTGAAATGTCGCTTTTAAAAGGGATATCTAAGGTCCCTAGAAACATTCCAAGGCAAAGCATCCTAAGAGCTTTTCTCTATTCTTTATTATTTAATAACATTAAGAGACTTGTATGTTTTCTAAGA
The DNA here is from genome assembly GCA_037367405.1 of Ottelia alismoides. Classification (NCBI taxonomy): domain Eukaryota; kingdom Viridiplantae; phylum Streptophyta; class Magnoliopsida; order Alismatales; family Hydrocharitaceae; genus Ottelia; species Ottelia alismoides. The sequence goes on from JAZKJV010011429.1 coordinate 655,625, forward strand.
GTGATCTAAATTCTGTTGGTGATAGCTTATTGATTATGTATTTATTGTGAAATGTGCTGATTTCAAAGATATTGTATTTTCTCATTCTTTTGTATAATTTATTAGCATTATATCTTTGTACTTGGTATTCAAAAATATATATTATATGTTATCTTTTTCCAGATAACTATTTTTTGTAGGTAGCCTTTGTGTTTAATCCAAACATTATAGATCACTTAGTGTCTTAGACAATAAGGCTTGAGGACATTCAGAGTTTGACCAATCCTCGATGTTACCTCGATGTCGGATCCATAGGTAAAGACTTTGGTGTCTAGCCCAGAGCAAGGACTTTAGTGTTTGACCCAATGTTCTAAACTTTTTGATGTTTGGTCCAAAAGATTTGTAAATGGATGAGTTATCGACACCATATAAGTTGCATATTGAAGTAGTTAATTAGCAAAACTATTCAGAAATCCCGAGTGATAGATGACAGTCATGGTTTCACCCAATTGGGCTTTCAATGTTAACATATTTATGTATGTGGATTGAATATATAGTTTGAATGTCCTTCTATTAAATTTTACCAATTAAATTTAATTGTTATAAATTTTTTAATATTATTATTCACCCTTTCAGTAGTGTTCCGATCCTATAAGCACTTTCATGTTCTTCCACTCTTTATCCTAGATTCTTTAAAATTATAGTTTAAATCTTTCCATTTAGACATTAGAGCACCATAATAAGCAAAAACAAAAACCACCCCTCCCCTTTGAGTATTATAGATCTCTCAAGTCAAATGGCAGATCTCTTTATAAGAAAGAGGTTTATATGTCACGAGAGACAGAGTTGACAATTTAGATCTTCACTTGGTTGTCTTCAAAGTACAAATTCTCCCACAATGGGCCCTTATCATCTAACTTAGGATTGAGGTCATCGACAAACCCAGTCCAACCATGAACCGCAATCGCCATCTACACAGTGGCAGGCCATATCATGTAGTTATCTTTAGTTAACTTAACAATGACAATTTAAATAGGTTGAAGTTCCTTTGGCATTTCCCTCTGTCATTTGTTCTTCTATCGCCATATGAGAGAGAGAGAATGTAACAATAACAAAAACTAAAACTCATTAACAATGGGGGAATATATCCCACTCTTAACACCAAGCAAGTAGCAAAACTAAACAATACAAAAGAATAAATCAACAAAAGCATAAGAGAAACGATGTATCAACTAGAAACTAGCGAGGGTATTGAAATACCAAGCACATGCTAAAGCAAAATATTAATACTAGCAACGAGAACGAGCAACTACCACAATGAAAATGTCTCCAAAACCATAAGAATAGCATCACAACACCATAGAAATGTTTTCCAAGAACGACAACGCTACAAAATGAGGACAGCGTTGCGGTCCACAAATAGGAGGAACATGCTGCCTAAATGAACACAAGCCCCCTAGCACGACCTTACGAGTAGCATTAGGAGGGAGAGGACATCTCTTTGATAGCATATCAACAATCAACGTCCACGAATGCACAATGATTTATGTGAAATCCTTTATGCATAAGGGAAAAGCCATGGGGCAAAGTCCTCACCAACTTGGATGACTAGGTTGTACTTTTTTTATTGCTTTTCTGTATAACGGAGATGTTGGGCATTTTTCGTTCTTTCCCCAACTTGGGCTCCAAAGGGTACTGTTATTTGCTCCATTTGCAAGGGGCACCTTGCTATTTTCCCAGCTTTTGAAGCCCCATTCTAGGGACGCACATCACGGGTGCCATTCCAATTCCAGAGAGCCGAACCTCTTAATTTCTGCCCTAACTTTCCAGCAAGAAACCCACAACAGCAAGGGGAGCTTTGAACCCATATTCTTCCTCCACGGGAGAGAGGCCGAGCTTGTACTTGAGAGGAGCAGCAACCCGGGTCTAAGTGCAACAGCAGCTAGGTTCGAGAGGACGCAACGGCTAGGGGCTGTGGTTTCAAGAAGAGCATTGTTTGGGCGAGTTCGAGAGGGAGCAGCTGGGAGGTCGTTGTGGATGACCTCAAGGAGTCGAAGCCATCACGTTTGGGTCTCCATCCGGGAGCCCACAGGGAAGCCACTTCACCTCCTTGATTTTGAGCACATTTGGTATTGTTAGATACCTAGGGATTGCTAGCTACTTGTAGAAGAACTACCATTGTGTTAGTGGCTTCTATCTCGCTTTTGTTGGGCAATAAAATCGAAAGAACATTTGGCTCCATTTGACCGTAGTGGATTCGTTGCCGGTCTTGCTCCGTTGTTTTTTCCTTGCTCACATCGAGTAAGGATTTCCACGTAAAAATCTTTGTCTCGTGTGGTTGCTTGTGTGGTTGATTATCGTTGTTGCCATTGAGTTCCCGTGTGGGGAACACATATATTATTATTTGTGCCATCTTTGCTGCAGGACAGGAAAGGGATTTAGGGTCACACCCGCTCTTATCCCCCAACAAGTGGTATCAGAACTCAGGTTGATCAAAATGGGAAACGATGATGAAGGCACTATGATTAAGCTCACAAGTAGCAACTGACAGATTCGGAAAGCCAAGATGGAAGACATCCTGTATTGCAAAGACCTCCATGATCCCGTGGAGGGAGAGAGCGCCAAGCCAGAGAACATGTCCGCAAGTGAGTGGACAAAATTGAACCGAAAGGTCATTGAGACTATTCGGATGTGTTTTGACATGTCAGTTTTCCATCATGTGGCTAAGGAAACAGATGCAAAAGAGTTGTGGGACAAGCTGTCCGAACTCTATGATCAGAAGACCGCAACCAACAAGGCCTTCTTGATTAGAAAGCTTGGGAACTTGAAATACAAGGAGGAGACCAAAGTGGCGGAGCATTTGAATGATTTCCAAAGCATTATCAACCAGTTGACCTCCATGGGATTGGTAGTTGATGATGAGTTGCAGGCACTTCTCTTGTTGGGCTCATTGCCAGATAGTTGGAAGACTCTAGTAGTCACCATGAGAAACTCTGCAAAGGATAACAAGTTGACTGTGGCCATGGTCAAGGGTAGTCTCCTGAATGAGGAGATCAGGCGTCGCTCATCCGGAGAGGCTTCCTCCTCTTCACATGTGTATGCAGTTGAGAGGAGAGGAAGATCTATTAGCAGAGGAAAGTTACAGGAGATGCATCAATCCAGACACAAGTCCAAGGGCAGAGGAAAGTGTCACCATTGCTAGAAGCCTGGTCACTGGAAGAGAGATTACAAGGTTTGGAAGAGAGAGCAAGTTGAAGCTAAGAAAGATCAGAAAAAAGAAGATGGAAATGTTGCTGGAGTTGTGAAAGATGGAAGTGCATATGAGGTAATTCTCACCATCCAGGATCAGTGCTTGCATGCTAGGATTGATTTGGAATGGGTCGTTGACACGGCCGCCTCCTATCATGCAACTCCACACAGGGAGTTCTTCACCACCTACACTAGGGGTGATTATGGACGGTTCTTGATGGGTAACAAAAGTTACTCTAAGATTGTAGGCATGGACACCATCTCCATTCAAACTGATGTTGGGTGCTCAATGATTCTCCAGAATGTGAGGCATGTTCCTGATGTGCGGCTTAGCCTTATATCTGGTTCACAACTAGATAGTGAAGGCTACCATCTCAAATTCAGCGACAGCAAATGCAAGATTAGCAAGGGTTCTTTCATCATGGCTAGAGGCAGTTTGTATTGCACACTCTACATGACTAGAGTGAAGGTCATGGATGGAAGCTTGCATTCTAGTGAGGCAAACACTTCAGATTTGTGGCACAATCGACTTGGGCACATGAGCCAGAAGGGCGTGCAGCTTCTGAGCAAGAGAGAATTGATCCCCTACCACAATGACATCACACTATCTCCTTGTGATGCATGTGAGGTTAGGAAGAGCAGGAGTGCACCATAAAAGTCAGATCTAAAGTGAAGAGAGACCTTCTACAGCTGGTTCACTCAGATATTTGTGGTCCCATGGACACAGCCTCTTTGGGAGGCAACATGTATTTTGTTACCTTCATTGATGATGCATCTAGGAAGGTATGGGTGTATGTGCTGAGATCAAAGGATCAGGTGTTTGATTTCTTCAAGAAGTTTCATGCCATAGTTGAGCGTGAGACATGGAATTTGTTGAAGTGTCTACGCATGGACAATGGAGGAGAGTACACCTCCCATAGCTTTCAGGGCTACTGTGCAGAGCACATCATTAGGCATGAGAGGACAGAGCCAGGTACACCCCAGCACGATGGTCTAGCTGAGAGGATGAATAAGACCATTGTTGAGAGAGTTCGTTGCATGCTGAAGACAGCGAAGTTGCCCAAGAACTTTTGGGCTGAGGCGGTTGATGAAACCCGATTTCATCATCATAATTTTTCATTTTTAACCCCCTTGCTTAAGTTATATGTCAATAAAATCCAGATAATATCTTGTAATTATCAGAGCCTTGAATAAGTTAAAAATCACAAAAAATCACAAAAGAAAAATATGTGGTATTTTTAGCCTTAAAAATACCCCTAAAAATATTTTGTGTCTACAGTTGACCTCATCTCCATTTTTGGTCAACATGAAACTTGTAGATCTCATCGAGATCTACAACTTTCATGTTTTGAGTTTTCTCAAATTCGTCCATTTGGTCCTTCAAAAGTCAACTTGTAGATATGAATAATCTGATTGGGTCACATGGCTCGTTCTGGGTGAGCCACGTGGCCCGTCTCCCTTTGTCTTATCCGCCCCCGTCCCTGACCGTTGGATCTCCTTATGATCCAACGGCTCCACAATCTCCATGTCCGCTCTTAGTCCATAGCCATCATATCACTTCCAGGATTTCACCACTACCCTCCGTCAGCGCCCTTCCCTCCTCACGCCACGTGGAGCATTGTGCGCCTTCCGATCTCGTCTTTATCCCTTTGATCACCGCCGTCCACTGCCGCTTAGTCAGTCACCATCCGATCATTCCCCACCTCTCATCGCATCCGTCGAACCCCGCCTTGCCCGTCTTTCGCCATGTGTCGCAGCCTCCACCATCCGATCAGTGTCTGGAGTTCCAATCCTTACCATCCAAATCCACAACTGATTCCTACCCTCCGATCTACCCCTTAGTATGATCTGGGTCGTCCGCTTCCGACGGCCCTTGCGCTCAACACGTGGCGCATTGAGAGCCCTTCGATTCTTCCCAACTGATCGAATCTCATCCACCCGTTAGCGCTCGACTGATAGCCGTTGGATCTCACGATCCAACGGCTAGGGTATCGTCGTCAACCTTCGTCCCCTCCTCTTTCACACGTTCTCCACCTCGCACGGTGACTCTCCCCTTCCCTTTTTTCTCCGCAACACCAACCGCCCTCTCCACGATCTCAGTAGCCCATGTCCTTCTCCACTCACCCACCATCCTCGCGAGATGTCCATCAACCCACGAAAGTCCCTCCGCTCGCTCCACTTTCTCCTCGAAATCCACGATGTCGCCACCGGAACTGCCCCACTCTCACCTTCAAATACACCGTCTCCTCCCTCATTCACACCCATCCACCTTTACGCGGGAGGAGGCCCAGCCCTCCTCCATCTCCCTGTGACAGGGGGAGGTGGAGGATTGAGCGAAGACGACCTATCTTCCCCAGTGTCGACCCACCGCCGATCATGGCGGTGTTGTGGTGCTTAACCACCGCCCAGCTGCTCCAATCAGCCGGTGGAGTTCAGCGATGACCGGAGCTCTGCTCAGGAGCTCAAGCACAGGCTCTCCCTTCCGCCATTTTCCAGGTAAGCCTCTTCAACCTTTTGTGTAATTTCTTCTATTTTCTCTGAATTAATTAGGCAATCCTATATTCGATCACCCTCCATTTTTCATCTTTCGAGCTTCACCATGAAACCATCTCCTTTGCGCCTACATCCGATCACCTTTTCTTGCCCTCGCAACCTCCGACCACCATCGACCCAATCTCTCCAGATTCGTCGGAGAAGATAATCGGCCAACCACTTTCTCCATCCGCATGGCCTTCACTCCATCTCTGATTCGTTTCCCTTCTATGCTTCGGCTATCGCGCTAACTACGTAGGTCATTAAAACCTTCACTGGCCGGAGACTCATTGGGGCGGATTTCATCACCATCGCCGCCTTCACCAGAGCCTCGATGATTGGATTCAGAAGGTCAGGTGTCTTCCCCGGGGTTTTAGCTTCATCGACATATTTTCAGGGAGCTCCGGGGAGGCCCACCGTGACCAAGATCGAGAGGCGGAGCTCGAGCCCCTTCACTGGAGCTCGAATTTCGCCGCCCACCGCAGATGAAGACGGAGGTCAACTGCCGTTGGATGGTCTACTCCCAGTGACCATCCGACGGCCCAGATGAGGCCACGCAACGATTCCTGGAGCAAATAGGAGCCACCCAATCTCCGTGATCGGATGGCTTATGATCAGACACGTGTCAACACCATACGACAGCCGAGCCTCCGCCTCCAACCCATTAGGCCTGGAGCTCCGAGCCAGCTACGAGCCTAAGCACGTAGGTTCGCACTGTCCGAGCCTAGCCGAACCTGCATTGAAGCTGCTCCGAGCCTCAATGAACCCCAAGCCTGGAATAGCGCGTACCGTGCACGTGCTTTCTAGACAAATTTCACAGAGGCCCCTCAGATGTTTTCAATTTGCAGACAGGTCCAGAGCTCACGCGCTGGACATGCGCACCTGGGATATTTTGCACTCGTACCCTTGCGGGTTTGAATAATTGCAATAATGCCCCCGCACGTGTGGATTTTTATAGGGAAAGACTTGCACATTATTTTTATTACACTTTAGTCCCTCCCAGGGACCTGTTTGTAGTTATCTTTTCATGTTTTCTTGCATTTATGCCCTTATCTTCTTTATTGCATATCTTGAGCACCGTAACTTTGATTAAGTTGATTTCAGTTTCATTTCGAAGCTCGTTTGATGATCTTTCTAATGGCATGATCATTTCTCATTTTTGGGCACTGTAATTTTGATGTATTATTTTAATCTCTATGTGTCTCTTAGAGCTTTATTTTATGCCTTGTTTAAATTGTTCATCAAATCTGTCACCTTAATTAAACTTGAAATTGACTCATGTTAAGTTTGCTCATCATCTTTACTTTCAGTTAGGGCATACTTAATCGTGTTGCATTGCATTGCATTTCTTTGCATGATTAAAAAAAATGCATGTGTTGTTTTAATACATTATCTTGTTGCATTGTTTGACCTATAATCTTTAACTCATCGCTTAATTAATAAGTAGAAATCTAGATAATCATGAGAAAAGCTCGTATCCCTGAGTTCGACCTTGATTTCTTGCCAAGTAAAATAAAAAAATACGACCATCTGATTCGTATTAACATATCAATTAGATGGTCTTTGATGACCCAGTTCGGCCCGACTGCAATGACATTATTACGTGTTAATTCCACACTATTAGAGGGCCGATTTCGCGGTTCGTCAATGGTTCGCACCACATGTTACTTGATCAATCGATCTCCATCAGTTACTTTGGGCTTCCATATTCCAGAGCATGTTTGGACGGGAAAGGACCCCTCATATGCTCATTTGAGGGTGTTTGGATGCAAGGCTTATGCATTGGTACCCAAGGAGCAAAGGAAGAAGTTGGATGACAAGGCAGTGCCTTGTATCCTTCTTGGCTATGGAGATCAGAATTTTGGATACCATCTTTGGGATCCAAGGAAGAAGATAGTCACCAGGCACATGGATGTGATCTTTTATGAGAATCAGACATTGGCAGAGGACACCACTGAGAGTGGTGATGGAGATGAGCTCCCCATGTATGATGACAGTGATGAGGACACAAACCCCTCTCCAGTACAAGGTATAGGTGGAGATGATGGGCAGTTAGAGCAACACGAGCCAGATGCAGACTCCATTGATGCAGGTCCAGGGGACTTGGGGCAGGGGGAGCAGCCTCATCTACATGCATACGTAGCAGAGCCTCGGGTCAGGAGATCTAAGAGGACATACCAGCCATCATCTCCTTACCCCACTTACAGGTACGTGATGCTCACAGATGCAGGCGATCCATACACCTTTGAGGAAGTACAGATGCATAAGGACAAGGATCATTGGCGTAATGCAATTAATGAAGAGAAGCTATCTCTCAAGAAAAACAACACTTATGATCTTGTTGAGCTTCCTAAAGGGAAGAGATCCTTGAAGAACAAGTGGGTCTACAAGCTGAAATCAAATGACAGAGGAAAGCATGTGATACAAGGCTAGATTGGTGGTGAAAAGGTTCAGCCAGAAGGAAGGAGTGGACTATGATGAGATCTTCTCCCCAGTGGTGAAGATGAATTCAGTGAGAATGGTGCTAGGACTTGTTGCTAGCATTTACCTTGAGCTGGAGCAGATGGATGTGAAGATGGCATTTCTTCACGGTGATTTAAAGGAAGAAATCTACATGGAGCAGCCACAGGGATTTCAAGAGAGAGGGAAAGAGAACATGGTCTGCAGGTTGAGGAAGAGTCTTTATGGCTTGAAGCAAGCTCCGAGACAGTGGTACTTGAAGTTTGATGCCTTCATGGGAAATCAGGGCTTCAAGAGGACTATGGTCGATCCATGTGTATATGTTCATCATCTTCCCAATGATAGGTTCATCATTCTTTTGATCTATGTGGATGACATGTTGATTGTAGGTCATGATTCCAACTTGATTGCAAAGCTCAAGAGAGAACTCTCCAAAGAGTTTGAGATGAAAGATTTGAGCAAGGCAAATCACATCCTTGGGATGCATATTACAAGGGATAGGAAGAAGCGCATTTTGTAGGTGTCACAAGAAAGCTATGTTGAACACGTGTTGGAGCGGTTCAACGTGAAGAATGCCAAGCCTGTCATACGCCTTTAGCCTCTCATTTCAAGCTAACCAAAGAGTCATGTCCTTCTACTTCTGAGGAGAAAGCATAGATGACCAAGATCCCATACCAGTCCGCAGTTGGGAGCCTCATGTACGCCATGGTTTGCACTAGACCCGACATAGCCCATGCAGTGGACGTGGTGAGCAGATTCATGTCCAATCCGGGGAAGGACCATTGGGAGGTCGTGAAATGGATATTGAGATACTTGAGAGGGACCTCAAGTATGTGTCTTGGGTTTGGGAGGTTAGATCCCAAACTTTGTAGCTACACTGATGCAGATATGGCAGGAGACATGGACCAGAGAAAGTCTACCTCAGGCTACATTTTCACATTTGCAGGGGGAGCCATATCATGGCAATCCAAGCTACAGAAATGTGTTGCTCTCTTGACCACCGAGGAAGAATCATAGCAGCAACAGAGGCTGCGAAAGAAGTGTTGTGGCTACAACGCTTTCTTGGTGAGTTTGGATTGAATGACAATGAGCCAGTCGTGTTTTGTGATAACCAGAGCGCTATAGACTTGAGCAAGAGTACCATGCACCATGCTCGCACAAACACATTGATGTGAGATATCATTGGCTGAGGGATGTAAGTGACCAGAAGCATCGTTGAAGAAGATTCACACTGATGAGAACCCCTTAGATATGTTGACCAAGGCAGTCACTCGTGACAAACTTCAGCTCTGTAGAGAGCTGAGCAGAGTCACTTCTCCATGATCTCCATCACTGGACAATACCTCCCCGTTAGGGCTGGAGGGGGAGGTTGTTGGGCATTTTTCATTCCAGCCCCAACTTGGGCTCCAAAGGATACTGCTATTTGCTCCATTTGCATGGGTTACCTTGCTATTTGCCCAGCTTTTGAAGCCCCATTCTAGGGACGCACATCACGGGTGCCATTCTAATTCCAGAGAGCCGAACCTCTCAATTTCTGCCCTAGTTTTCCAGCAAGAAACCCACAACAGCAAGGGGGGCTTTGAACCCATATTCTTCCTCCACGGGAGAGAGGCCGAGCTTGTGCTTGAGAGGAGCAATAGCTCGGGTCTGAGTGCAGCAGTAGCTAGGTTCGAGAGGACGCATCAGCTAGGGGTGGTGGGTTCAAGAAGAGCACTGTTTGGGCGAGTTCGAGAGGGAGCAGCTGGGAGGTCGTTGCGGACGACCTCGAGGAGTCAAAGCTATCGTGTTTGGGTCTCCATCCGGAAGCCCACAGGGAAGCCACTTCACCTCTTTGGTTTTGAGCACATTTGCTATTGTTAGATACCTAGGGATAGTTAGCTACTTGTAGAAGAACTATCATTGTGCTAGTGGTTTGTATCTCGGTTTCGTTGGGCAATAAAATCAAAAGAACATTTGGCTCCATTTGACCGTAGTGGATTCGTTGCCGGTCTTGCCCCGTGGTTTTTCCCTTTCTCACATCGAGTAAGGGTTTCCACGTAAAAATCTTTGTCTCATGTGGTTGCTTGTGTGCTTGATTATCATTGTTGACATTGAGTTCCCGTGTGGGGAACACATATATTGTTGTGTGTGCCATCTTTGCTGCAGGACAGGAAATGGATTTAGGGTCACACCCCCTCTTATCCCACAACAAGAGAAACAGTGAGAGCTACCTATATAGTTAAACACGGTAAGGTTGGTCCTCTTCCAAGATCCATCTTCCCATTTAAAAGACACTCTGTAGTCTAATGATTACAAGCTGCATGCCGAGCAAATAAACGAGCTTTAGTTGTCCAATAGTACTGTGTTATATAATTATCCTATGATAAATGCATGATCCCTTCTCCAAATAGCATAATAATCAAGGCATCAAACATGACAAGTGGTAATTGAGTGAACTTAGACATTAGGCATGAGAAGAGGAGGGTCCAATCCATGTGTCTTTGAAGTGTCTCAGCTAAGCTGGCATTATTTCCCATGTGCTCAAGACAATATGTGCCCTTCTTTTCCTAACTTTGCGAGAACCAAAATCATTCAAGCAACATTATTTTGAAGGATATGGAGAAATCCTCAAGCGCATCACGGAAGCGTGAGCGTCGTATCGGATACGACGAAGAACGACTAGTCGTACTAGTTGTTCGGTGCAGCGGAATTTAAAAATTTTATTCGATGAAACCACATGATCCAAGAACAATTCTCGGATCGTTTCATCTATAACCACAACAAGTATAATGCAATACCTCTTGAAGCGTGGTTGATCGAGTCTCTAAGAGAAGAGACCTCCTGTCTCAAGTCCGATCATCGGAGAGATTGCTTGCGAGCGCGAGGATGAACCGCGTAGTCCTCGCAATCCAAGAAGTTGATCCAAGCGCGGTTGCTCCTGATCTCATCGCACGAGATCGAACGTCTCCTTCGTGGGCGAAGCACTCGAAGTAGACGAAGAACCGCAGAGCGTCGAAGCGGCGGCAGGAGGGCGCGGGCGACGACGATTCTCTCCACCAAGGTGGACGGCCACCAAGAAGAAGGGGGGAGAGAGGGCTATCGAGTATGGAGAAAGAGAGAGAGAGAGAGAGAGATAAGAGTGCTACAATAGCATGTAAAGAGAGAGCCAAGAATGCCTCTCTATTTATAGGATTTTGGGATCCATGGATCTCAATCCATGTGACATATAAAATCATTGGATGAGATTGATTTATGTCAATCCAATGGTCAAGATTGTTGTTGGTAAAAACCAACAACTTGTGATTTAAGTTGATAAAAATATATTTGATAAATCAAATAAATATTAATACCATATTAAATCAATCAAATAAGGAGAGAGGAATCAAGAGAGATCAACCTTCCTCTTTGGAGGGGGGACGGCCACCAGTTTCACAAGGAAATTGGTGCCGCCCCCTCTTTCCAAAAGGGAGGGCAATCTCATGGCAATCCATGAGATTGCACATCTCCTTGAATTTCTCTCTACTTATTTTCCAACAACAATTTGTTGGTATTTTAATTCACCAAAATAATTCTCAATTAATTTTGGGAATATTGCAATCTTGACATTAAAATATTGTGAATCATATTCACAACCCAAAACAAAATGTAATTTACATTTTCAATTAATTAGACAATGTGTATCCAATACACATTAATAATTAATCTACTAATATAAATTATATTTAACTCTCTCTAATACATTATAAATCACATTTATAATATATTATGAATAATTGGATATTGCTATCCACATTATTCTTATCTATAATAATTAAATCACATTTAATTATATTGGATAATTTCTCATACATCATGATAATTAAATCACATTTAATTATCAACATCTCTTTGCTTAGATCTTATGGAATTGCTCTTAAATTATTTAAGAACAATGCTATTTCTCCTCAGATACTTGGAGATAAGGACAGGGCGATTGTATTGTTCCACGTATAGTGACTTGGATATTGAGATCACATCTCAAATCCAGATCCCATGGACCTCTCACAGATGCTTGATTAAATCAAGACCGTATACCTAATCTTCTCATTGCATCTGAATCTCATTCAGATCAATGTCCAGTAAATGGACTAAGATTAGGTCACTTCTCTGATGAGAGGAGTCACTAAAATCCAGACCTGTTTCATCACTCCCTCGGAATGGAAGCGTCATGGTTATACAATCGTTTATGATCAAATCACCCTTCAGGTATTCCCAATACCTGCACATCCTGCATACTGGAAGACTCATGATCATCATGAAGATAAAGATCACTTTTACACTGTCATCTTCATAGTCTGATCATTAAGTTTCTCAATCTTGGTCCTTGGGATATGGTACAGATCATATGCTTTCACAAAGCATATATCTTACCTTCAAATTCATATCATGCTTCTAAAGCATGATGACCATGCATGGAATTTGGTCAATCCCAATACCTCATGAGTTAGCTCATGTCTCCCGGTTCACAAGAGAACCTGTATGATCCCTTTGAGAGATCATATTACTCATATGCCCTTACATGCACACCAGCTCGCCGGTGTATAGACCTTGATTAGGTCATCAACCTATTGGTCTGCCAAATGTACATGCTCAGACATATAGTAATATATCTGTCTCTGGTCAGAGGATGTTTGCCTGTGATGTGACAGTATTCATCATAGGTCTTTGGTTATCTCGATCTCGTTAAGTCAACTCACTGACTCAACTAATCTGATACCTCCGAATCAATATTCATATGCAGAGGACCTGCATCAAGAGGTCGATCAGATATCAGTCTAATGAGATGGGATTGCCATCTCCCACTCAGACTGGAGATCACTTCTTGTTAATCATTGATGATGCTTGATGAGTACTCTATCTAACTCCTTAGATATTCATCCAAGCATCAGTCTCTATGATTCACTTAATGAATCAACAGCTGTATAATTATCAAGTTGGCCATGGTACATAACCCTTATTGTACAGAGGGACCTTATAGTGCATTCATTCATTCAATATCAGAACCATTCAAGAACAAGCCTTAAACCCATACTCATTACATTCTGGTCAAAAACCTTCTGTGTCAGAGGTTTGGTAAGAGGATCAGCAACGTTGTCGGCAGAGGCCACCTTGGTGATGATGATGTCACCACGCTTTTGAATCTCCCGAATGATGTGGTATTTCCTTTCTACGTGCTTGCTCTTCTGATGCCATCTGGGTTCCTTCGCCTGGGCAATGGCTCCCGTGTTATCACAGAGTAGTGGGATGGGAGTATCAGAGGAAACTACGCCAAGCTCCTGGACGAACTTGCGCAACCACACCGCCTCCTTTGCAGCATCCGATGCGGCAATATATTCGGCTTCTGTTGTTGAATCTGTTGTAGTGTCCTGCTTCTTGCTTCTCCAGCTCATAGCATCACCGTTCAACAGGAACACAAACCCTGATGTCGACTTTCGATCATCAATATCCGATTGGAAGTCAGAATCTGTATATCCCAAGACTTGGAGATCACCATCCCAATAGACCAAGATGTAATCTTGCGTCCGTCTTAGATATTTGAATATGTTCTTTACTTCATTCCAGTGTTGTTCGCCATAGCAGGATTGGTAACGACTTACCACTCCCACTGCATGGCAGATATCTGGCCTAGTACACATCATGGCATACATTAAGCTTCCTACAGCTGATGCATAAGGACATCCAGCCATGGCCTTCTTTTTCTCAACAGTTTGAGGAGCCATTCCTTTAGACATGTAGATACCATGTCTCAAGGGTAGGAATCCTTTCTTGGAACTATCCGTACGGAATCGTTCAAGAATCTTCTTAATGTATCCTTGTTGTGACAATCCTAATATCCTCTTCTCTCGGTTTCTGAACAGCTTCAGACCCAAGATGTAAGAGGCTTCTCCAAGATCTTTCATCTCAAAGGTATGGGACAGCCAAATCTTTACACTGGTCATCATCCCTGCATCATTCCCAATGATGAGGATGTCATCTACATAAAGCACGATGAACACAATGGCGCTCCCACTAAGCTTCTTGTACACATAAGGTTCATCAGGATTCTGCACAAAATCATAACTTTTTATGGTTTCGTCGAATCTGATGTTCCAGCTACGAGAAGCTTGCTTGAGCCCATAGATGGATTTCTTCAGCTTGCATACTTTGCCATCCTCAGTCATGAAGCCCTGGGGCTGCTCCATGTAGATAGCCTCCTCGAGGTATCCATTGAGGAAAGCAGTCTTGACGTCCATCTGCCAGATGTCGTAGTCAAGATATGCAGCTATAGCTAGCAATGCCCTGATGGATTTAAGCATAGCCACAGGAGAGAACGTCTCATCGTAGTCGATGCCTTCTCTCTGTGTGTAGCCCTTGGCTATGAGCCGTGCCTTGAAAGTCTCTACTTTCCCATCAGGTCCCCTCTTTCTCTTGAAGATCCATTTGCACCCAATGGGTTTCACCCCCTTAGGTGGATCCTCTAGGGTCCATACACCATTCTTATGCATGGAGTCAATTTCTGACTTCATTGCTAGCATCCATCTATCCATGTCATGATCCGCGAGTGCTTCATCAAATGAAGTAGGATCATTTTCAGTTTCACCTGACACATGGAATCCATACCTTTCAGGTGGTGCAACCACCCTCGAACTCTTTCGAAGAGGTATAGGTGTTTCATCTTTGTTTATCTCTTCAGTTTCTGATCTAGGAAGCTCAGAGTCCTCAGGGGACTCAATGAGTTCCTCTACTTCACTTTTGTCTTGACCTTTAAGGAAATCATCCTCCAGAAATTTCACATCTCTAGAGACAAAAACCTTTTGGGTCTCAGGGTCATAAAGTTGGTATCCAATACCATCTTTAATATACCCAATGAAGTAGCACTCACGAGAGCGAGATTCTAGCTTACTTGCATCCACATTCTTTGCATGGACCAAGCAACCCCAAACCCTCAAGTGGTTAACACTAGGTTTGGTTCCATACCAGAGCTCATGAGGAGTCTTAGGTACAGACTTGCTAGGAATCTTATTCAGGATATATATTGCAGTCTCTACTGCATATCCCCAGAAACTAAGTGGTAAATGTGCTTTGCTCATCATTGAACGAACCATATCCATGATGGTTCTGTTGCGTCTTTCAGCAACACCATTAAGTTGGGGAGTTCCAGGAGGAGTGAGATTGGAAATAATTCCATTCTCTTTAAGGTATTCCTTAAATTCATCTGATAGGTACTCACCACCTCAATCAGATCGAATTCGTTTAATCTTCCTATCGGTTTGGTTCTCAACCAAAACCTTGAACTCTTTGAACTTTTCAAAGGTTTCAGACTTATGACGTAATAGGAAGATAAACCCGTATCACGAATGGTCATCAATAAACGTCAAATAATATCGATATCCATTTCGAATCGCGGTACTGAAGGGACCGCATACATCAGTATGTATTAGGTCAATAATACCTTCACATCTTGTAACCTTGTTACAGAAAGGCATCCTAGTCATTTTACCTCGAATACAATGTTCACAGGTAGGTAAAGACTGAACCTGTAGAAAATCCAAAGGTCCATCCTTTATCAATCTATTGATCCTATCAACAGATAAATGACCAAGCCTTTGATGCCAAATCATGTTTGAATGATTTATATTACTCCTTGATCTTTTAGGGTTTTTATTAGTGGTTGTAACATTCATGACATGCTCATTAATTCACAATTCATAGAGTCCTCCAGAAGTCAAAATACCCTCTACAATATATTTATCATAATGATTTATGACTAATTTATTACAAAATAGGAATGAATATCCACTTCTAAATAGCTTAGATACAGATATTAAATTCCTTCTGACTTCAGGTACATAAAGATACTCTTTAAGTACTAGGACTCTTCCACTAGATAATGATAGTCGACAAGTCCCGACGGTGACTGCTGCAACACTTGCATCAGATCCCATCTGGATGACTATCTCCCCTTCTTCAAGCTTTCTAGTTTCCTGAAACAAATGCAACAAATTGCATACATGAACAGAAGCATCAGAATCAACAACCCAACTTCCTTCTCGTCCAACGAGAAAGCTGGTTTCAATGATAAAAGTAGATTTCATACCTGTTGGGGCTTTACCTTTGTCGACCGACTTCAGGTTATCCGGGCAATTACGCCTCCAGTGCCCCGGCTTCTTGCAGTGGTGACAGACATCGGTTTTCTTCGACGCCATTAAAGTGGATGCATTGGAAGATGAGCCAACACTTTGTCCCTTCTTCTTTCTCTTCTGGGCCGGGCCCTTCCGAGAACCTTGCTTCCGACCGCGCTTCCCTTTGACCTGTGCAACCATTGTAGTGTCAGTGGGACCATCTTTCTTCATTACGTCTTCTGCAGACTTTAATGCAGCAAGAAGCCCAACATTTGTCAGTTCCAGCTTATTCATGTGGAATGACACCACAAAGTTATTGAAAGATTTGGGCAATGATAGCAGAATGAAATCGGATTGCATGTCTGCATCCATCTTTGCCCCCAGAGTCTCAAGCTCCGACAAGTACCCAAACATTTTGAGTACATGTTCACGGACCGAAGTCCCTTCTTGCATCTTGCAGCGAACCAGTTCTTTCATAACATTGTACCGCTGGGTGCGGTTAATATCATCAAACATATCCTTTAGATTCTGCATGATATCCTGGCAAATACTCATCTCCACATGTTGTTTCTGAAGAACATTGGAGAGAGAACCCAAGATGTAGCATCTAGCCAAGACATGATCTTCATCATACTTGTCATTATATGCTTTATCTTCCTTAGATTTAGGGTTTTCAAGTTTGTTTTCAGAGAGCACATAGCTGATGCGCTCTGCCGAAAGCACAAGCTCCAAATTACGGATCCAATCCGAGTAATTTGGTCCGGTCAATTGGTTGACCTCCAGAAGTCTGCTCAGTGGGTTCATGGCCTTCATTTTCTGAAATTGAGAATGCACTATATTAGAACATATAATATATTCAATTTAATTTTATTTGATCAAGGTATTTTAAATCAAATTAGTCTTGCTATGTCAACTATGAAAGTTTATTCCCTTATTCACTTTCAAAGTAGGAGATATACTTACTGATATATCTCAAGCAAGAACTGGGATATCCTCTTTATCTTTGTCATATCCCAATAATATGAGAACCTATGACTCCAATAAAGAGAAGCGGGAACACATTCCACCTTGCAAGTCCAACTTGCATTTCCCAATTCGGTCTTTAATACCCGAGCCCACCACCCCTAAGGTGATGTTGACTCGTCATTAATTGAACCAACCGTCAACAGGAATACAACTCGCCATGCGCAATCCAATATCACCCCAATAATATGAGGACCCGATATTGGGGTCACTACGCATACGTCCTTACTCTTTCGAGAAGCGACGAGCCCGATCCAAATGGATCATATGCGGGAGCTGTCACTTCGGACAGGCGTCTCCCACATATAATATTTGGTGACGAAACCCTTCGCCTTGACGGGAGACCATGGATATCACTTATGTGATCCTCCATCTCTTATTCAAATTTAATTAATTACTATGAATCACATTCATATAATTAATTCTTCCAAGGGAATTATTAACTCTAATCATATTAGAGTATTCTTAATCGGATATAATTAACTTAATCATATTAAATTAATTATCAATCCAATTTAATCAATCAAACTTAAATTTATGCTTGAATATATATATATATACATGGTATTATTCTCAAAGTACGTATTAATTCGTATTTTAGTAATTAGAAAAAATACATCATAATCCCTCGGACATTATCCCGGCCCTACCCGCTGTCATGGCCAGTACCGGCGGGAGTGGGACGGACCGTACGTTGCAACCTGCTACCCCAGCGATCCCCGACTAGACACCATATCCGCCTCGGGAAAGGATAATGCCAAATTGATTAATTTGTACTTGAGATGATCATAGGTTCTTCAACCGAAATTATACCATATAGTAATCAAAACAATTTTGATTATAAGGAAATTTGCTAGACAAATTCCCAATCCTATTCAAGCAAGAAATTTGATGATCGTGATTTCAATTATGATTTAGATCAAATCTAATCAGTTAATTGATTGGGGCCAAGTAAATTAAGGAAATAATCATCTTCTAATATTTCAAAAATATTTTCCATAATTATTTCTCGAAATTAATAATTAATTTCATTAATTGACAATCACATGGTTCTTGATTAGGAAAGTAATTTCTGCAGTGACTCCTACTTACTAAAATTAGCATATCTCAATTAATTTAAATCCAAATTAAGCAAAGTCAATTTCTAAAGTTTGTTAATTTGATTTAGGACAGAAAGCAAGTGATGTTTCACGCATTTCGAGGCAAGTCTAAACAGTAATTAACATTTTAATGACGTTCAGTTTTACAGTTCCCGCAACAGTGCATACATGTTCATTAAAACGACCATATCTCGAGCATACGAAATCCAATTTACGCAAACTCAGATCCTATGGTTTCTTTATTTAATGTGGAACAATATCCAAGTATTAAATTCGTGTTTAAATAATTTAAACAGTGCCGAATTTATTTACTAAACAGATCTGTGAAATCAAATGCGATGAAAACTTTCGCGACCTTAACGAACCCAAGTCGTCCTTGGTTAGCGAATCACTATTCGAAACCATCGACCTAAGGCTCTGATACCACTTGAAGGATATGGAGAAATCCTCAAGCGCATCATGGAAGCGTGAGCGTCGTATTGGATACGACGAAGAACGACTAGTCGTACTAGTTGTTTGGTGCAGCGGAATTTAAAAATTTTATTCGATGAAACCACATGATCCAAGAACAATTCTCGGATCGTTTCATCTATAACCACAACAAGTATAATGCAATACCTCTTGAAGCGTGGTTGATCGAGTCTCTAAGAGAAGAGACCTCCTGTCTCAAGTCCGATCGTCGGAGAGATCGCTTGCGAGCGCGGGGATGAACCGCGCAGTCCTCGCAATCCAAGAAGTTGATCCAAGCGCGGTTGCTCCTGATCTCGTCGCACGAGATCGAACGTCTCCTTCGTGGGCGAAGCTCAAAGTAGATGAAGAACCGCAGAGCGTCGAAGCGGCAGCACGAGGGCGCGGGCGACGACGATTCTCTCCACCAAGGTGGACGGCCACCAAGAAGAAGGGGGGAGAGAGGGCTGTCGAGTATGGAGAAAGAGAGAGAAAGAAGAGTGATACAATAGCATGTAAAGAGAGAGCCAAGAATGCCTCTCTATTTATAGGGTATTGGGATCCATGGATCTCAATCCATGTGACATATAAAATCAATGGATGAGATTGATTTATGTCAATCCAATGGTCAAGATTGTTGTTGGTAAAAACCAACAACTTGTGATTTAAGTTGATAAAAATATATTTGATAAATCAAATAAATATTAATACCATATTAAATCAATCAAATAAGGAGAGAGGAATCAAGAGAGATCAACCATCCTCTTTGGAATGGGGGGACGACCACCAATTTCACAAGGAAATTGGTGCCCCCCCCCTCTTTCCAAAAGGGAGGGCAATCTCATGACAATCCATGAGATTGCACATCTCCTTGAATTTCTCTCTACTTATTTTCCAACAACAATTTGTTGGTATTTTAATTCACCAAAATAATTATCAATTAATTTTGGGAATATTGCAATCTTGACATTGGAATATTGTGAATCATATTCACAACCCAAAACAAAATGTAATTTACATTTTCAATTAATTAGACAATGTGTATCCAATACACATTAATAATAAATCTACTAATATAAATTATATTTAACTCTCTCTAATACATTATAAATCACATTTATAATATATTATGAATAATTGGATATTGCTATCCACATTAATCTTATCCATAATAATTAAATCACATTTAATTATATTGGATAATTTCTCATACGTCATGATAATTAAATCACATTTAATTGTCAACATCTCTTTGCTTAGATCTTATGGAATTGCTCTTAAACTATTTAAGAACAATGCTATTTCTCCTCAGATACTTGGAGATAAGGATATGGCGATTGTATTGTTCCACGTATAGTGACTTGGATATTGAGATCACATCTCAAATCCAGATCCCATGGACCTCTCACAGATGCTTGATTAAATCAAGACCGTATACCTAATCTTCTCATTGCATCTGAATTTCATTCAGATCAATGTCCAGTAAATGGACTAAGATTAGGTCACTTCTCTGATGAGAGGAGTCACTAAAATCCCGACCTTTTTCATCACTCCCTCGGAATGGAAGCGTCATGGTTATACAATCATTTACGATCAAATCACCCTTCAGGTATTCCCAATACCTGCACATCCTGCATAGTGGAAGACTCATGATCATCATGAAGATAGAGATCACTTTTACACTGTCATCTTCATAGTCTGATCATTAAGTTTCTCAATCTTGGTCCTTGGGATATGGTACAGATCATATGCTTTCACAAAGCATATATCTTACCTTCAAATTCATATCATGCTTCTAAAGCATGATGACCATGCATGAAATTTGGTCAATCCCAATACCTCATGAGTGAGCTCATGTCTCCCGGTTCACAAGAGAACCTGTATGATCCCTTTGAGAGATCATATTACTCATATGCCCTTACATGCACACCAGCTCGCCGGTGTATAGACCTTGATTAGGTCATCAACCTATTGGTCTGCCAAATGTACATGCTCAGACATATAGTAATATATCTGTCTCTGGTCAGAGGATGTTTGCCTGTGATGTGACAGTATTCATCATAGGTCTTTGGTTATCTCGATCACGTTAAGTCAACTCACTGACTCAACTAATCTGATACCTCTGAATCAATATTCCTATGCAGAGGACCTGCATCAAGAGGTCGATCCGATATCAGTCTAATGAGATGGGATTGCCATCTCCCACTCAGACTGGAGATCACTTCTTGTTAATCATTGATGATACTTGATGAATCCTCTATCTAACTCCTTAGATATTCATCCAAGCATCAGCCTCTATGATTCACTTAATGAATCAACAGCTGTATGATTATCAAGTTGGCCATGGTACATAACCCTTATTGTACAGAGGGACCTTATAGTGCATTCATTCATTCAATATCAGAAAGGGAGTGAAACAAAACCAATAACTTTTATTGATAAATCATTTATTACAATAACATTTATTGTAGGAATGGTTCGCCTCGGGCTCACATTGCTAACATATTTATCATCCAAGAAAACCTCTTCGTGAGATGAATCTTGTGGGACACTTTACTAGACTTGTGGAGGAAGCAATTATACTTTTGGAGCTTAACATTTATGGCGCATTAGGTTGGGTTTTGGTTTTGATGTGCTACTGGTTGCTATTGCTATCATGGTGAAAAAGTTGCTTCCATATTTGATTGAATCTGTATGTAGCTAGAGGGATAAACTCCATTAATTATCTGATATGTTTGGTTGGACCAAATGGATAAGCTTAGGGGCAAGTTGAAATTCGACGAATCAGCCCTTCCCGGTGATTTGTTAAGATTTGCTGAATTTTTCTGTTATATTTCTGAGAGAAGATGATTAAGTTGTCGGATGTATTTTGTCTGGAAAATGGTTTGACTGTGTTGGTTGTATCATTGAGGGCGATGTTGTATGAATATACAATCGATCACTACTACCGAAGCACTTGAAAAAGAAGACAACCAGTCGCTGGTGAGAGTGGGACGTAGCAAAGACTCTAAGTAGGGGATATAGCGGATCTGTCCTTTCAGTGAGAGCACGGGAATGTGTGGATCTTGACGAGGAATCCTCGAGGTTAGCTAACTTCTATGCTTGCTTTCCACTTGGTTTCAAGTGATCTCGAAGGCTCATATCTATTTCTCGGACTAGTTGGAGTTCTCCTAATTATCAGGATGGAGCCGTCGGCACAGATAGTCTGCAATCTTTCCTAGTCCCATAACTTTCTTGCCTATATGTATATGGAAACACTGGCGACCGAATTCCACAAGCCCTCCTAACAAAATCAGAAAAACCATCCTCTTTATATCATCCCATATCCCCTCGGTACCAGTCTCGTGAATGATAGACCTCGCGAGGCAGGATATTCAAAAGTTGTAGTGTGTGCACTTATTTTCATAGGCTCTTACGTCTTGGCCTTTCCTGCTGCAATTATAATAGTTTCTTGTCAAGGTAGACCAGAGAACTCCAAAGACTACACGAGAGGTCATGCTGCAAGGTGATTGGCTTCATGGGTAAGGTGAAAATCAGGAAGATCGTAGGAGTCACAGACGGATCTAGTCTAGTTAAAGCTCCTAGATATTCACCAAAAGAACAATACAACTTTATCTGTTCTCTCGCTCTCTCTCTCTTCTCTCTCTCTAAGGGTTATATTGCAGATATCACATTATAGTTGCACTACAGTTTAATTTGTCCAGCACCGAGCATGATAAATAAAATTGCAATTTCAGTTAAGATCCTTCAGAATGCAGCAGAAATGGAACTTGCTAAAAATAATAAGAAAAATGAAACCTAAAATTAATGTCGTAGAAAAAAACCTCAAGTACAATAATTTTAGATGTTAGACCTAAAATTAATGTCGTAGTTTTCTACACAACAAAAAATATTTGTTACATGTTGGAAGAAGCGGTTTCATGTAATTTAATGCAATCAAAGCCTCGAGGTGCCCTGTTGGAGGAGGAGGAGGAAGAAGAGGAGAATCAGATTCGAAAATATGTCCCTTTAATTAGGTCTTAGAATCTACAGAGGGTCGTCGGTGCCATTGCCTTTAATTTGCCCGTTTTTTTTGTATGTTTGCATGCCTTGTGTTTCCGGTACTAATTCCATTCTCGTGTCCCTTTCAATGCTATTTTTCTGGGATACAGTAGGATAGAGCGGGATTAACTTGGTATATCATGTATTTTTTGTTCGTTTGCAGGGACAGAAATCTGTGAGATACATAGGGATAGATGGTAGTTTTGTTTAATTATGTATTTGGTAGGAACATGGAGGATACTGTTTACGGGGTAGATGTTAGTTAAATCTGTTGATGACTAAATTAATTTGTGCATCGTTGTAATGATAAGACCTTGTTGTATTTGAGGATCGTGGGACGGTGAAGAGTTGGAATTTTCCAATGATTCAAAAATGGTAAAACAATTCCTATAATAGGTATACATACCCCGGAAGATCATATGTACTAGTGCATATGTCTATAATACAATTGTACCCCAGAAGATCGACTTTTATATACATACCTCGGATGTATATATCCATATGCACTAGTATTACATACACATGCACTAGTACAATTTTACCCCAGAAGATTGACTTTTGTTTTTATTTTACCCTTTTTATAATTTTATTTAATTGTATATATTGCATAAAATGTATTAAAATTATAAACACAACTTAAAATAGATAAAATAAATTCAAAATAAATAATAAAGTACAATACATAGATATAGTATACCTATAATAGGCATACATACAATTATTTACATACATAAACAAAAAAATAAAACTTTTTTTTATGACAAGGAGGGTGATCTCCCAATTTGGGAGTCACCACGGAATACAAAAAAATAAAACTAAAATAAAAATATGTAAATATATTATAACTGATATTATAGATTTAGAGGGTTGATCCTGTGAGAGCCACAAACTGTGAGAACATGAGAGCAGTGATTCTGGACCACTAGATTCTGCTCATCTCTCTTTTTTTATTTTTTTATAGTTTTATTTAATTGTATATATTACATAAAATGTATTAAAACTATAAACGCAAGTTAAAACGTATAAAATAAATTCAAAATAAATAAAAGAGTACAATACATAGATATATTATACATATAATAGGTATACATACAATTATTTACATACATAAACAAAATAATAAAACTAAAATAAAAATATATAAATATATTATAAATGATATTATAGATATAGAGGGTTGATCCTGTGAGAGCCACAAACTGTGAGATCATGAGAGCAGTGATTCTGGACCACTAGATTCTGCTCATCTCTCTTTTTTTTATAATTTTATTTAATGGTATATATTACATAAAATGTATTAAAATTATAAATGCAAGTTAAAACATATAAAATAAATTCAAAATAAATAATAAAGTACAATACATAGATATACTATACCTATAATATGTATACATACAATTATTTACATGCATAAACAAAATAATAAAACTAAAATAAAAATATGTAAATATATTATAAATGATATTGTAGATATAGAGGGTTGATCTTGTGAGAGCCACAAACTGTGAGAGCATGAGAGCAGTGATTCTGGACCACTAGATTCTGCTCTTTTCTCTCCTTCTCTAATTAATCAGCAGAATCTAGTGGTCCAGAATAATTGCTCTCATGCTCTCACATTTTTGGCTCTCACAGGATTAACCCTCTATAGATATAATATATATATGTATATGTATATAAAATACAAAATAAAAATTAATATACATAAAACACGTGTAAATATACCTATAATTACACTTGTAAAAATTAACACATAATAGATATGTAGATAAAAATAAATAAAAATCACCATAGAATAGTTCAAATAATAAAATAATGTTTCTCACGGTGAAATTTTTTATTAACAAAATCATTTCTATTTCAAAATTACAAATGTTCCGTTTTATGTTAGGCTTTGTCTTGTAGTGGACCTATAGGACCAATCACAATGTGTGAAGGTTTGATCCCCGATCAACAATTCCTCTCTCATGCTTCGACTCGCTTCAGACTGGTCCAAACCTCGTATCTCTAGTTTTTCCACTACCTCTTAGCTCCTTTGACCTTGCGACCTTTATGAAAAATTTGCCTTTAGCTTCCTAGATACTAGTTGATACATCAAACCCATCTGATCTTCATCGGGGTGACAAAAATCCCAGGTTAAAGGCCCCCTTCTTCTGCCCATGTATATAATTTCTCAGATATCCTCCGAGCTTGGGGAGCTCATTCCGCCTCCGTAAACCTGAGTCCACCCATAAGTTGAGGCTAAGTGACAGTTGTAACTCCTCCAAACATAGACGAGGAGAAGGAGAAGGTGTTGAGACTAACTCTGCCAGAGAAGAAGGCTCTCTAGTGGTGGCCTTGCTTCCCAGGCACACACTCTGGTTGAGGCACAGTGTAATGGTAGAGTAGCTTTGTTTTTATTTTCTTAGTTTAGGTTTAGCTTATTTTTCAATATGTATCTTTATTCTCGTGTATTTCCAAACATCTCAGTACGCCGGAGCTACTGCTCTGACTAGTGTTTCCTTAGTCAGTCCATTGTTTCTAACCCACTTATCCACCTCGCTATTATTCCCCCGCATCTTCTACATCTGATGCCCCTATCAATCCAATTGAATCTTGCTCAGATCCACGAACCAGACTCCATCTTCCACCATTGCTGGAGACCCATCTCACTTCTCCCAATATTTATGTGATATACTGTTTTATGATTTTCTAAAAATAAAAAAAATCAAAAATTTCTAACATTTTCAAAAAAAAAACATTACATCATTTTGGCAAGCATTTCAGAACTTTCAATTTTTTACATATACCAAAATTCTATAAAATTTGTAAAAAATTCCCAAAAAAATATTTTTAAAAAAATAAAAGAAATTTTTTCAAAAATCCAAAAATATTTCCCTTATTTTCTTCTAGCTTTTTAGAATTAGAAGTCTAATTTTTACAAATTTCATACTTAGACCAAGAAGACCTTAAACCACTAAATTTCATAGGACTTCATTAGATTTAAGTATTTTATTTCTTCATGTTTATTTTAGACTTAATTCCTCAAGTTCCACTAATTTTATGCAGCAACCAAAATATGTATCTAAATAGATCATCTTGACAGCTATAATAATCTTTCACTCTTGGTTGATTTTTGAACAAACTGTACCCTAAACCTTAGTTCCACTTAGTTTGCTTATACAAGAGATTGTTTCAATCTCTAGCAAGGGTAGGGAGTGACTCTGAATCCCGGGTTAAGCAAATTTCAATAATCTAAGTTCAGGAACCACTTATTTTCTATAAGTTTAGGTCTGTCAGCAAACTTACCTTGTACATGTATCTTAAAGTCACATTTTATACATGTACACTCTTGATACCCAATGCCAGAAAATCCTATAAAAAAGGCACAATAAGGGATGCTTATTCCAAAAATACATATGCAAAGTAAAGATCTACCAAAGAAAACTCTACTCAATTAATCTAATTCTACCAAATAAGCCAAATAGCATACCAATATTGCTACTAGTTTAAAAGAGGCCAAAGAGCATAAGGTTATGCTCTGCAAAAAGGAAAAAAATGAGAGAAACATGCCAAGGCGATCTATGAAAACCCCAGAAAATCCGAGTTCTCTACAATTTGCACCTTTTTTCTTTTGCTAACGGATTCATGTGAAATGAGAATAATCCTAGACTTAGAGAGAATAGAGGCTTTATATTTTACGAATCTCTTGTTACCTTGCTTAAGGTTGTACGATGTACTTGTTACACAAATTAGGAAGAGATATAACTTTCACACTGAGTTCAAAATCAACTCAAGGTTAAAGAGAATACATATATTGATCTGATCTGACTTGACCTAATGATGGAACTTACTAAAGTTGACAGAACTCGAGGGTTGTCGAATTGAATACTCGAATATAGAGGGAGCCAAAACACATTATTAATCTAAAAGTCAACTCAGTATATGTTTGTTATTTGTTCAAACTTTGCTTAAAATCTCAGAACTTTGTGGGTGAGTCTGCTACAAACTTTCTTTGTGTATTCTCTAATTGTTTTTGTTTCTATTCGCAGGTCATTGTTTTGCTCGGAACTAGAAAAATTTAAGTATGGGGGTATGATGAATCAATGATTAATCATATCTTTTATTCTGTTTTTTTGAGAAAAAATTGAGTCTAATCCTTTGCATTTTACCTAACTTCATGCATAAGTTCATTCTTAATTTCCGTACACATTGCATGCAGAAACATATAAAAATGTATAAAATAATCATGATAGATAATCTCCAATTTTAATCTCATTATAGGCCTTATCCTGATATTTTTTTGTCAATAAATATGGGCTCCATGCACATATTATTTATTTATTTTTCCATGTCTACTTTGGAAGAGGCCCAAGAGGACACTCTCCTCTCCCCTCTTCATTTGCAAAAAAAAAACTATACACGACGAAATAGCTGACATCAGCCTAACATCATCATTTAAAAAAATAAAAATATAGGATTCTGATGTCAGCATGATGTCAGCCCCCTCCCTCGCCTTCTTCCTCCTCCTCGTGCATGCTCGCTGCTCGCCGCCTCTTCTTCTCTATCGTGCATCTAGCGTCGCTGCCCCCTCCTCTCCCCTCCGTGCAACTGCCGCGAGGGCGGTTGGCATCCTCTAGCGGCACCTCCTCTGTCCTTTCTCCTCCATTGCCTCATCTATAAAAGGAGGGCGACGAGCACAGAGAGGAGAACCCAGCACGGGCTTCAGTCTCCCTCTCCTCTGCCACGCCTCTATCATTAGAGCTCTACCGCGACATCCACCATTTGACGTTGCAGACACCTCAGTCGACGCAAGTGACATTTGCGTCGCCGCTCTGACCTCCTCGCTACCTCATCGTCGTGTAGGAAGAAGGAAGAGGGTCCTATTTATTTATTTTTTTATAAAGGACCTTTTTGTAATTACTTAAAGTATTGCATTCTTTTATGCAATTTACCTAATTTTGTTATTTTATTTCATGCTAAATTATGCTATTTAATTCTTTCTTAAATATTTGCATTTTATCCTCTAAGGACCTTTTGTAATTTCTTAAATTTTCTTATTTTCTCCGTAATTTGGCCATTAAATAATTAGATTTAGAAATATTTCACTTATATCTAGACTCTTTTATTTAATTACAATCATGCCCTTAACTTTAGTTTTATGTACATTCAACTCCTGAACTTTCAAGATAATTATATAAATGCCCCTGGGACTTCCAAAATCAACAAAAAATAGCAGAAAAATAAGAAAATTCTCAAAACAATCATGTTTGGACCTTCAGATGCCTAGATCCCAGTAACAAGTTTCAACACATTTTAAGGTCCCATGAATAAAAGTAAAAATAGGATTTGTTTGTGTTAATAAAGTCGAAAATGCTTTGTAAATAGAACAGAAATTTGCGTAAAATGTCCGGTACCATGTGGACCGATCCTTTACTTGCTGCATACTTTATTTGATATCTCTTGGCTTGTAGTTGCAAAAATTTTATCTGAAAACTCTCAATTTTCACATGTGAGCACAACAACGCTTAAAAACACACATTTAGCACACTGAAATTTGTGGTTACAAAGCTTCACATGACAATGGAACTTCTCCATGGGAACTCCCAAGCTCCCAAACTCTTTGTTGGAGAGAAGTTGTGTGTCACTCCAGTATCTATTATTGATGAAGGGTCTTCTTGTGTACCACTACATCGAGGTACACCAACTCTGGATCCTTGAGCTCCACCTCCGTCTTTGCCTCTTTGTCTGGCTTCAGCGAACACAAGCGAATGTTGTGCAACAACTTGAGGTTCGTCATATGCTTCTCTTCTTCGGAGTTCTCCTCCATCATCACGGAGTTCAGCTTCTCCTGCTTTGGGCACTCTCGCACCTGATGTGACCTATCATAGATGAAGCAACCCTTCCTCTTACTTTCTCGACCTTATTAGATGATTCTGCTCCCTTCCTCGAAGTCTCTATCTTACTAGACTTCTTGGACTATTCCTTGCTCTTTTCTTTAGAAATTTTATTCGCCTTCATGGTCTCCTTCTTCTTAACAGTGGGTTGGACTTTATAGTAGACCATGACATTCGTTGTAGTGATGGTTCCTCTTACTTTTATGGTTTTATTTTATTTTTATATTTTTAGTAGAATATAATAATATTTACAAATGGTATAAATATATAAAATTAAGAAAAGAATTAAAGAATAATTTCCTCTTTTATTTATATACAGATATATTGTACAATTGGTGTCCAAACCTATCTTTCACACCTTAACTCTAAATTAGATGAAACCGCCTTCATTAAATAGTTTTTGAAAAGTTATATATAATTGATAAATTTTGAGTTCATATGGAGAAGATATTGGTCTGGAAAGTTTGGGTTTTGGATTTTTATTTAGAGTATAAAAAGTACACTATATATTATTTTTGTATGTTAATTTTATATTTTTATTTATATTTTTATCTATAACTTTCATGTACAAGTTTCTTTGTTTGATATATAAAAAATAGAAGCTAAAATAGGCCCCAAATAAGAGTTATTGATGAATAAAAGACTGGAATTTTTATTGGATTTTTGGCCCTTGTCTCCCCTTACTTTATTCCTTTGTCAACCCCAGTCATTAATATGCCTTTGTCACATAGTTTAGGATCATAAAATACTTCTTTATTTTATATTTTTTCATTAAAACGGTATTTTATATATTATAAATAGAATAATTAGTGAATGCTAATTTGTATAAAAAATGTTATTTACATACATTTAGCTAGGTTTTTAAGTCCAAAATGATAGAATAAAAGTGATGAAATGGAGATTCATCAATTATTTATCGAACTTGTAACGAATCGAACTTGAGCGAACCTATCATTTTAAGGTTCGATTCGTTTAAATAAAGAGCCCAAACATATATCAAGATTTGACTTGTTTATTTTTGTACCGAATCTGAATCAAACCTTTAACGGATCGAACCTAAATGAATATCGAACTCAATATTTTCCTCACACCCCTAGTCATTAGTGAGCCCCGCGCTCCTACGTAGAATGTTACAATTCTGCTCTGTCATGTATCGCCGAACACTTGTATTGTGCCAAGGGGATTGCGATAAATCCCATCCTTAGCTATATGTACGCTAAGGCGAAGTCCTCTAGAACTTCGTCATATGGCCACCGAACCATACGGGCATGCGATAACCGATCTCACATGCTATTCCCGTATCTCGGGACTTGGGGGTGTTAACATGGTTAAGTATGATTGAAATACTGGCATTTCAAATACGATCATACTCTTACTAATAACAATATTAATATTTGATTAATAACATGATTAATTGAGATGCATTCTCATGATTGGAGGTCCGTTTCAAATACGGTCATTTCAGTACCATGTGCAGCTCTCTAGGTGAGAGTTGTGTCAAGGAAGGAAATAAATATTGGTATAGTCCTATATATATAGTATGTTGGTTTGATCGGAAGGATTGAGATCCTCTCTTGAATGGTTGACAAGAATATTAGCATGATGTATCTACTTCCAAGTACATATCCTCACAAGCTTCTTTGCAGACTAGTAATGACCTAGGATGTACATAGATTGGATTTTATTTGATTTTGATTTAATCTGTGTTCAATCTATACTTAGCGTTTTTTTATTTTTCCAATCCAATTTTTTAAACATACTAAACCAATCCAATCCACAGGATCACGGATTGGATCGAATTTGTTATGCTTACTTGTTGGAATTTTTGTCAAATTACAGTTTAATAAATTCTAATGTAAGAAACTAATATGCTGTAACTTTTGTTCAGCATCTGAAACATATGAAATGCGAATTTGAAATATAACAAGAAATTCTTGACTCCGTTGATATTAAACCAGAAAGTCTCATGAATTTGGGGAGGAGGGATGAGAGGCTCATGTTGTACACATCATCACCATCCATGTGAGAAATCCTGCTTAGTATATGATCCGCAATGCATGGCCAAACATCCATGTGTTATTCATAAATATTATTTAATCAAAATATCGATGTTGTTCACTCTAGAAGAATAAATCAGTTTCTCCGATAGAAACTTTGTTATTGATAGACCATCTCTTGTAAGATCAAGTTTTAGCTCCTAGGAAATCCCATTTAGACATTTATAGATTAATATATATATATTGTGTGTAGTTTTGCTTGTGTAATGCATATACCTATTGATGGTATAATATAGGGACATGAGGGGAGGGCAAGCTCTCGCTAGAACGAGGGGGATGGATCCAGGGCGGTGGACGGAGGGAGGGAGGGTTGGGATGAGGAACACACAAAATGTGTGACTGCATGTTGTAGGAGAGAGTGACCTGTGTGGCTTCTCGCAATGGGCGGGAGGGCTAGGTGGGCAAGCGCTCGCCAGAAGGAGAGTGTGGCAGCGGATGGACAAGTATGTGGCCAGTGGGTGGGAGAGGCATAGAGGGAGAAAGTTCTCGGTGGGTGCGGGTCATAGGTGTGTGTTCTTTGGAAGAATGGTTTAGGGGTAGGTTTAGGCTTTTAGTTTTACTTTTTTTTTCAATTTTCGACCAGTTCGGTGGACTGAGGCTTGAGTTGGAATGGATATTTTAAACTATAAAGAGGATAGCTTGGATATTTACACATAAAAGAGAGCTTTCAAATAAAATTAAATATATATATATATATATATATATATATATATAAAAGCTCTAATTGAAGCAAATGAGTTATTATATAGTACTTATTTATTTGTTAGTAGATTAACGGATTGAGTAAGATCGGATTTTGACAATAATATGATACAATTCCTAAATGAACGGATTTCTAAAATTTCAATCTGATCCAATCCATTAGAATTATAAAACCAAAGTGATCTCATCCAATCTGCAATGAATTGGATCAGATTGCATATTTTATCAGATCCATGTTCACCCCTCGTAATGAGAGTGGGATGATGAGCATGTTTACTCTTCACTGTAATGAACAAGCATTGTGTTAACCATGAATTTGTCTAAAATTGAGACTCTGAGACAAGAATGTGGTGAGAAAAAGAGGAATGAGAACAATTCAAGGGATGTAAAGTCAACTTTAGGTCAAAGTCTAAGCAGCCGAGCAAGTTGATCTATTACGAACGTAGAGAGGGAGAGAGTTGGAGTCGACATTAATTCCAATGGGATTTAAAATGTCAAGACATGATGAAGAATGCATAAGATGTGTAACGATATGGCCAAAGTTTTGGCCTATATTCCGCGACAACGGGTGGTGGTGAGCCAATAATACCAGCAATTCATGACGATGAGGAGAAGGAAACCAAGAAAATGGTAATGAGAATGATGCGAACGAAGATCACTGGAGCAGTTAACAGAGGAACTCTTGTGATCTCTTTTAAGGGATTTTTACCGGGCAGACCCTATAATCTTTGTTAATTACTTCTACGACCTTTGAAACAACCTAACCCCTTCTCAATCTCGTAAACTTGCTCCGTCTTACCTTACAGACCCTGCCGTCATCTTTAACTTTATTGGAGTCAAAAACTTGAGTTAAACTTGAGTTAATCAAACCAAAAAAATAAACGGTAGATCTTCAATCTCCTCTCTCCTTCCTTATCCTCCTCCTTCTTCATCCTCTTCTTCAACCCATCAAATGGGAAGCCTCTCCCTGAATCGCACCCGAGAATCCAAAGGTCCCTCTTTTCTGGAGAAGGGGAACCGCCCCGACCTCTCCCTGGAAAGAACTACACGAGCTCGCTACCTCTCCTCTTAATCCACCATCCATCCTGCCACCGGGCATATTGCAGAAGAGCACATCCGAGAGAGAAAGAAAGAGAGAGAGTGAGATTTGGTTTTCTCACCGTGAGGTTTCCAACTTTCCAGTGGAGTTCAATCTGCGAAGATATGTTTCGCAAGAAATAATGGCAGTCGCTATATATATCGGGGTAGGGTTTCGGCGTAGAGGAGGACGACGGATGCCTGAAGCTGGGGTGGCACGGGAGGCCGCTGGTCGCGACGTTAGCGTGGAAGGTGGCGGGAACGGATCCTATGTCAGGGAGGAGGGGACGGAGCCGAAGGAAGGGGATGAGGTGGTTGGGGGCGGAGGCAGAGGAACAAGGGGAGGGAGGGGGAAGAAGAGGGGAAAGAAGAGGAGGTAGATGAAGATGGTATTTTTGTAAATTTATCAAATAAAGAGGGTAACTCGCACTTCTTTTTCAAGGAATCCGGTTAAATTTAACGGGTGAATTGATGGAAGTTAACCGCAGGTTCGTGGAGTAAAGGTTAGCAAGTTTACGAGGTCGAGGAAATAATTATGTTGTTTCAAAGGTCGTGGAGATAATTGACAAAGATTATAAGGTCTGTCGAGTAAAAATCCCCTCATTTATGGTTGTTTAGTTAATAAAGTTAATATAAACAAAAGCGTCACAGACGGTCAAGAGCTCCAAAGGAGAAGTGCACGATTGATGTGGGAAATCTCACTGCCGGAAAATCCAAAGAAAAAAATTTGTCAAATTATTGGAGCTCTTTCATTCACATGGCTCAACATGTTGCAGAGAGAGGGAGGGAGCAATAATTCGTAATTTCCAAATGCGTGGCATATTTATATTCCATTCATGTGACGGTATTTTTCAAAAAAAAATAAAAAATAATTGAAAAATAAGATGGAAGCAGAGCCTGTTGACTAAACCTTGAGACAGATCCATTTTCTCAATTTATATTTATTTATATAAATACATATAATGAGCAAGCTACCTTTTTGTTTCAAATTGCAGTCCTTGCAACACGCACATGGCACCGGTCGAGTAATGGACCCAGCAAGATCGCCTCCGTCAAAAAGGGATCTATCCTTGATATTAAGTCGTATGAACAATCGTGGCTTGCAAAGTGGGCTTTGGTTTGGTGGGCTTTTTTTTTTGGGGGGGTGGGGGGTGGGGGGGGGGGGGGGGGGGGGGGGGGAACAAAAGCCCATTTTGCAACCTAAACAATGGACGCCCTTCATCGCACGCTGATGGATCTTCTCTACATCGGTAGTGTACCAATATACACTTGAGAAGAAAACTGCTACTTCCCACTCTCATTCTCGTCCTTCAACATTTGATGATACAAGTATCCATTCACGAGTAATTTACTTGAAGGTCTTTAAACTTTCTATCTGTTTTATTGGTAAAATATGTGGTTCAATCCAAATGACGTTGCGTGAATCTAACTGCGGAGACTGGTGAAAGTCAACAGTGTTACCCAGGGTTTTAAAAAATCGGACCGGACCGGCCGGTCGGACCGGTTGGACCGGGGAACCGGCTCCGACCCGGTTGGTTCGGCCGGTTCTATGTAATTAATTTCAAAAAAATAAAAAACCGGGTCCGACCGGATGTGAATGTGATTTAGTTATCATGAATAATGTGAATGTGATTCATATTACTTAGATACATGGGAACGATGATCCGAGATAATTAAATGTGATTTAATTATCAAGGATATGAATAATGTGGATAGCATTATCCATATTATTTGTATATATTATAAATGTGATTTATAATATATCAGAGAGAGCATGTTGTAAATAGTATCTACAAATTAATTGTTGATGTGGATTGGATTCACATTGGAAATTAATTGGAAATACAATTTATATTTTATTTTGGATGTGTGAATATAATTCACAATTATTTAATGGCATGATTGAAATATTCGTAAAATTAATTGGAATTATTTTGTGAATTAATTTACAACAAAAGGTTGTTGTAATTAAATAAAGGGATATGTGAGATATAATGATCTCACATAATTGGAAAGGGAATCACCTTCCTAATATAGATGGTGGATGGCCACCCTTGACTTGTTCAAGGTGGTCGTCCCCTCCATATATGGAAGGTGGCTAGCCACCTTCTATATCCTTTATTGGATGTTGATTTAGTCAAATTAAATTATATTGATAATATCTCTATATATTTAATTTGATTTAAATTAATTATTGTTGTATTTTATACAATAAAATCACGACCATTGAATATAAACACAAATCAATCTCAACCATTGATTTTGTGTTTCACATGGATTGTGATCCATGGACTCCCAAAGTATTATAAAAGAAGAGACAATCCTAACTCTTCTTTTACAAATTTTGCAAGTCTCTCTCTCTCTCTCATACTCATCACACGCCCCATCTCTCTTTCTATCAAGTGTGGTCGTCCGCTCCTTGTGCTAGAGAAAATCGTAGTCATCACGATGTCGTCGTGCTGTTGATGAATTGACTACTTACGGATCTCCATCTTCTTTGGTGTTTCTTGCTCGTGAAGAAGACTTTGATTGTGTATGATGAAATCAGGAGTTCCGGAGCTTGGATCTTCACTTTATTTTTTTTAAATTCTACTACACCGAGCAACTAGTGCGACTAGTCGCTTCCGATTGCATATGATGCAATGTTCACGCTTTGTGATGCGCTTAAGGTTGTTCCCATAACCTTCAGTATGAAGTTCATCTCTAACTGAGTTGTGTCCTTTGCGGTAATTACCTAATTTTCTTCTCTTATGGTTAAAATGGAGTTGCATAGAACATATGAGAGCTAACCTCAACATGTATATATAATTTGAAAAAGATCCTCATTTGAGACGATGAGCTTCACCTAACAACTAACCTATGGAAGTCACATAATCTTAGCTCTACAAAACATGGAATCAAACGAATGCGTTAGGATCTAATGCATATCAACAATCTTCACCTTAAATTGATTTCTATTCAAGAGAAATATAACATGTAGGTTGTATCATTGCTTGTCCATCTTTGCAGCTATCCCAACACTTGACATTGATCAATTCCAAGTAATATTTGAACTTTCTCCCATGAACTACCTTTATTAACATAGCAATTAGATTATTTATCATGCCAATCATTTTCATATTAATCCTCTTCTAAGAATGAATCAAGTAAAATATGAAACAATATACTTAGTTTCATCATGATGCGTTGATCATTGACAAGGCACATTGCACTAAGATTGTTACAATATACAATAGTATGTTCATAGTGTTGATTGAGAACTCCAACTGAGCCTTTCGACCAAGTCCTTCCATTGCAGCTTTTGTCAAAGCATATAGTTTACCTCTACATTAGGCAAATAACTGAATTGAGCAGCCTTCCAACCATCTTCGAACTCCTTAAAATAAAAACGTCATATCATAGATTTCCTCCCATCAATATTTGCTTAATTTTTTAAATTTGAATATACAACAACCAAACATTCTGCATCGAATGAGGTTAATATCATTTGTGTTCAAGTGATAAACAAATTGCTCAATCACTTGCCAATGTTCCTTCCCACAATTCTCCGTAGATCTGCTACAAATCTCACAATATAAGGTACATATTGTCTTATGTATATCGCGACATACATAAGGCTCCTAACTGAACTAAAATAGAAATCTATACCATATCCTCCAACCTTACATTTGGCTGTAGTGCAAAAGATGTAGGCAGATGAATATATAGTAAGACTTAGCGGCCTTGTTATAGACCTCTCATAAGATTGTTGCTTTCAAATATTCCTTTTAAATGTTTTGATTAACAGACAAAATACATCTAAGTGCTTGAAGTCATCGAGTTATTAAAGTTGATACCAAAAATTGGTATGCAAATAAGTATTGTATGCGACTGGTAGATTGTGATGCAAGCAACAACTATCTTTAAAATATAGTTTAGTATTGAACGTCATTAAAAATTAAAAAAAATGGTGTCTCAGACTCATAGTAGGTGATGTGTTTATAAGCTTTTAAGCTTCTCAATAGAAGACAAAGCGACGCATCATCTTTTATTCATTAGTTGGTTTCTAATAACTTTAAATTAATACGATGTTGTAAAAAGTCTTGTTAAACAACTCACACATACGCAGTACACAATTATTTGTTGCTCTAAATTAGTTATATTGCCTAGTGATTTCAAATAATCTTCATTTTTGATACACCATATTACAAATAGGTTTAAATACATCCATAAGGTTGGCTTTTTTTAATTGACCAATTGCTTTAAAATTTTTTTATTTTTTAAACGTACCTAATCCAATGTAAAAAAATTATTAGTAAAGTTGGATTATCAATTTCATGATCAATGATGTAAATAACATTGAAATTTTATTTGCAATATATCAAACCTTGCGGATATTTTTCTTTATGATGTTTGATAACTCCATATAATAAATACATTTAGATACTTCCTTTAACATTATTAAATCGAACCATAAGGTTGAATTAGCAAGATGTAAAATAAATTTTCTATTTTTAAATTTTAATAAATATTTAGACAATGTGACAAACAATATCTTTTATTTTACGACATTAATTAGTTAGAATAAGTTAAGAAGATAGACCAATGAGCAAGTGAGATAATTAACAAGTCGGGGAGATAAATGATAGTTTTTCTACTATGTGAAACCCCATACTGCTCTCTTTAGTATTCAAATTTCATCACTATATCCCTTTAATATGTTATTTCAATGTCATCAGAAAGACTCTTATGCCCTCAATCTAGAACATGTAATTTTAGCGGTCTTAGAATTGTTGCAATTGACATGTTCGGAATGAAGAGCATAGGAGTCTTTGTTTCTGACAAATTTGGAATGACTTACTAGGGGAAATAGTGATGAAAATATATGACCAAATTTTTCAAAAAAAAAAGAAACTAGTCAAAAAAACGGAGTAGGGGCAACCCCATTTTTCTCACATATATATAGGAGTTAAATGGGGTTGCCCCTTTGGGGAGCTGACTTGCTCCCCTGCCACATTTTTCTCATTTTTTTTATTTTTTGAAAAATGTATCTGTGAATTTTCATAACTTTATCCCTATATTATATCCTTCAAGTTTCATGCGAAACAATGACTCCTACGACCTCCATCCAGATGAGGTTAATTTCAACGAATCTCCGACCGTTAAAAATGATTGTTTTGATAGAGATCGTATGAGTCTATGTTTCGCACGAAACTTGAATGACATAATATGTGGATATAATGATTGTTGAAATTAGAGAAGCGGAAGCGGAATTGATAAAACAAGAACAATAAACATCAAGAACACTTGGATTTACGTGGAACCCTACTCCCTAAGGAGCGGGATGAAACCACGGGAGAAGCCCTTAACGGGGCGGATATTCTGTTGGAATTTCTCTCAATGAGTACAGGGGGTGTAGCGATCCTTATATAGGTGCTCAAGGGAGAATATTCTATAGGATATTCTCCATAGAATATTCTCTTAATAAATAGCCACAAAGAATGTTCTCTAACACTCCCCCTCAAGCTGGAGCTGAGAAAGCTTCAGCTTGCAACAAGAATATTATACATCACATCTTCACCCAATACATCACAAGAAGAATATGTCTGCTGCTGGTAGAAGACATCGCCCGAGGACGGGCATGCGGCTTTCAGGACATCGGAACGTATCTCTGTCATGTCTGTAGAACCGCTGCGATATCAGGTCACTGGAACGTATCTCTGTCGTGCCTGCAGGTCACCGGAACGTATCTCTGTCGTGCCTGAAGAAGAATCGCTGCAGAATAAGTCAAGTGCAGAATAGTAGTCGGGCCGCAAAAGAAGAAGTATGCGCCCTGTCGAAGAAGTTGATGCTCGATGAAGACGGATGATCTGTAAAAAGCTGGAGTGATGATCTGTCAGTCGTGAATGAACAATAGAAGTTGTGAGGAATACATCTCTAACTCCCCCTTTCTCCCATACTTGATAGAATAAAGAGCTTGGAACATCAAGTTGGGGGAAACATGCATTTTATTCTTTTTTTTGCACAATTTTTTTCTGTCTTTTTTTTGCTTAGCCGTTCCCCTCTTTTTTTACGGCTGGCTTGCAACACATTTTTTTTTCTTTTTCTTCTTCTTCTTCCTTTTTTTTTGACAAGATAGAATGGGGAGAAAACATGAACTTGGGGCTTTTCCATTTTTTTTAAGCCGTCACATTTTTTTGTAAGCCGTCTCAACTTTTTTTCGGCTTTTCATCAAATAAAATTTTCTGCGTACGGTTTTTTTATTGTACGCGCCTCCTCTCTCTCTCTTTTTTTTTCACTGCGTACGATTTTTTTTTGTACACAACCCCCTTTTTTCAAAACATAATTTTTTTATCGGCCCTCTTGGGCCTAACACTCTCTTCCCCCTCTCCTTTTTTTGTTTACTCACAACAGGCCCCTCTATTCACTTTTTTTTCATACAAAGCATGCCCAACTGGGCCCATTAGAGTTCCCTAAGATGGGAACCCCATCATTCCCTGTGCCGCCCCTGCGTTGGGCACGTTAGGGTTCCCATAACCTTTCCTTTTTTTTATTTTAAGAAATGCAGCTCCCCTGCCGCTGCTGTCTGTGCGCCAAAGAAGTCAAGATCGCCTATGGAGGAGATGCCAAAGGAGGAAATGCGCCGAGATGCGCCAAGAGGGGATGAGGTCGCCTTTTGACTGGAGAAGGCCGTACGCCGTTGATCTAGAGCCGTGCGCGGGAAGGGCTCCGCCTGGGGCTCAAGGGCTGCCGCCAGCGGCTGGGACTCGCCATCGCCTGCGCTGGTGTCTCCTGGAGCGAGAAGGAGGGTTGCCGCCATCTGGAATGATCGGGAGGGTGCCACAAGAGGGTGCAAAGGGGCCCGGCCTGTGCGACCTAGGGTTGCGCCTATGTTCATCGACCCATTGTCACGAACGAAGCCGCCATATGCGGCTGACATGGAGGGCTCCAGTGCCGCTGTGATCCGAGTTTGCTGCCAACGATGGCGAGCGGGAGTCGATGAAGTCAGGGGGCCGCCGCCAGTGCGTTTAGGGCTGGAGGCCTCGCTGGTCTGGAGAGGTGCTTGAATCGGAAATGCGCGTTGGGTTCTGCGGCTGGGGTGCGCCATCACGCCTGGGGTTCGCCATCGCCTGACGTCTGTGCGCACAAGCGCTCCTGGAGATGCCTGTCGCTCCTGGAGTTCCGTCTGGATCTAGTGCCTCCGCCTGAGGCTGGTGCCGCGAGAATCGCCTCCTGGATGATGCGACGGGAAGAGGAGGGCACATGTGCGCGCGACCTCCGTCTTGAGAAAACGAGGCGCCTTGAATCACAGGATGCGCCGAAGGATCACCATGGACCCTTGATCTTCAGAAAAAACCGTGGAGATCTTGAAAATAAATCTTATGAACAGTATTCTCCAAAATAATCATCAAGATCAACTGAATTGAAATCTCGAGAAAAAAATCTCAGAGAACAAATTCTCGAGAATCAAACCCGCTCTGATACCATGTTGAAATTAGAGAAGCAGAATTGATAAAACAAGAACAATAAACATCAAGAACACTTGGATTTACGTGGAACCCTACTCCCTAAGGAGCGGGATGAAACCATGGGAGAAGCCCTTAACGGGGCGGATATTCTGTTGGAATTTCTCTCAATGAGTACAGGGGGTGTAGCGATCCTTATAGGTGCTCAAGGGAGAATATTCTATAGGATATTCTCCATAGAATATTCTCTTATTAAATAGCCACAAAGAATGTTCTCTAACAATGATGAAAACTCGAAAATTTATTTTTTTAAAAAAAAATAAAAAATAAGACGGATAAGCCAAGTTAGCTGCCCCCCAGAGGACAGTCCAATTCCCCCCCCCCACACATATATATATATAGGGGTTGGGGAGTATGCGCCCAGGTGCATGTAATTTTACATGCATCGGGGCCTATATCTTCCATGTTTTTTTACTTCTTTTGGAAAATATCACCATGTATATTTATCTATATATCCATCCATTATACCATTCGAATTTCGTCAGAAACAGAGACTCATATGCCCTCCATCTAGAACGGGTCAATTACAACAATTCTAAGACCGTTAAAATTACCCGTTCTAGATGGAGGACATAGGAGCCTCTGTTTTTGACGAAATTCGAATGGCATAATGGATGGATATATAGATGAATATACACTGTGATATTTTCCAAAAAAGTTAAAAAATGCGGAAGATATATACTTCAGTGCATGTAAAATTACATGCACCTGGGTGCATACTCCCCAACCCCATATATATATATATATATATATATATATATATATATATATATATATAGAGAGAGAGAGAGAGAGAGAGAGAGAGAGGATGGGGAGCTTGCACCAAGGTGCATGTAACTTTACATGCATCGACGCTTATATCTTCCACATTTTTTTACTTTTTCTAAAAAATACCACCATGTATATTCATCCATATATCCCTCCAATATGTCATTCAAATTTCATCAGAAACAGAGACTCCTATGACCTCCATCCAGAACAGGTCGATTACAGCAATTCTAAGACCATTAAAATTACCTGTTCTGGATGGAGGTAATAGGATTTTCTGTTTCTGACGAAATTCGAATAACATATTGGAGGGATATATGGATGAATATACATGGTGGTATTTTTCAAAAAAGTAAAAAATGTGGAAGATATAAGCGCCGGTGCATGTAAAGTTACATGCACCTTGGTGGGGTTGCCCCTGGGGGCAACCCCATATATATTCACCCCTATATCCCTCCTATATGCCATTCGAATTTCGTCAGAAACAGAGACTCCTACGGCCTCTATCGACATAGTGTCGATTTAAAAACTCCTGCGATCGTTAAAAAATGACTGTCTCGATGGAGGCCTGATGACACAACAAGCGACTCAGGTAAAGGTATCTAAAATGGTCGTTGCGACCCAAGTCACCAGACGTGGTCAATCCAGAAAAAGAGACCACCAATATAAGATAAAATCAAATCGAAATCAATAGCGGTCTTGCTATTTTATTAACCTGGTATAGCGACCAGGGTCGAACACAAGGAGCACGTGATGGCCTCGCGGCCTACGAAGTAGTCAAAAATAAAAATAAAAGGAAAGAAAAGGGGATTTTTGGTGGATTTTATTCTTTTTATATTTTTTTGGATTTTTAATTAATTAACAAAATAGAAAAGGCAAGGAAACAAGGCAATTCAACAATTTATTTAATGCATCAAAAATCAAGTAAAAATTCAAATAAAAATATTTTTGTGTATTTTATAATTTTTACTGTTTTTAGTGAATTTTTGGGATTTTTCTGATTTTTATTTAATTTTCTAAAAATAAAATAATGAAAGAAAAAGGAGGTATTGTCCAGTCGAGCTTAAGGGACTTAGATAAAATATCTAATAATCCCCAATAAGCCTGGAGGTAATTTTCCTGTAAAGAGAAAGAAATAAGGAAAATTAAGGCACATTAATTATTATTTTTGGGTTTTTAAATTATTTATTAGAATTTTTATGAGTTTTTTGGTGTTTTGTAATTTTTATAAGTTTTATATAACGAAAAATAGCCAAAATTGGCTAGAAAATTAAGCAAGCCAAAACAAACAGTAGCTAATTTTTTTGTAATTTTTAGATAGGTTTTAATATTTTTTGTGATTTTTAAAATCAAACAGTAACGAAAATGGATGTTTTTGAATTTTTAAAAATATCAAAACAAAACAAAAATGTCTCCAAAAATTCCAAAAAATTGTACAACATGGCAGGAGCCATGTATCCAATTTTCATTGGATTTGGAGTTGATTTGCTATTTTATTCAAAAATAAAAGTTAGGCACTGTGCACAGGGACCTGAGTGCAAATACCCAAAGCTCTGGGGGGTCCGGTGCAAAATACCTAGGAAAACACGCATGTAGCGCGTGCCTGAGGCACTCAGAACCTAAATTTAATAAAAACAAGTTCCGGGGGCTATTTGGCAACAGGTACCAAAAGTCTGAGGGCTTGATTGTAAAATACCCCATAAAAAGCGCACATGCACAATTAATTCACGCACAGGGGTATAAATGCAATTATCCAAAAGTATTCATTCATTCCATAACCAACCAGAACTACAAGGAACAAAGTGCAAATAGCCTAGAAAACCATGTGTCGAAGCAAGTGACACACCACACACAGGGGCTTAGATGCAAACAAAATAAAGCTCAAGGTCCAACATGCAATTTACCTAACGTAAATAAAATCCTAAAAATAATTACAGGACTAAACTGAAATTAAACTAAAGAAAAGGGCCTAAGGGTAAATTACTCTTTATTAATGAAGCCGCTGGATGGACGCCACGTGGGTGGATGAACGGCTGAGATGCGGGTGGCGCCCAACGAAGGAAGCCCTCGGGCGGATCGGACGGTCTGGGCCTCGCCACGTGCTGGATCTGATGGTGGAGATGCGTCGCTGCTAAGCCTCAGCCATCGGACGGCATGGATTCGTCCTCCTAAAGATCGTGTGGTGGCTGCTGCTCCTTGAATGGAGGGCTCAGATCGAAACTAGAGCTCGGAGGAGATCTGACGGCTGCTGGAGGTCTTCGAAGAACAGGTGGCCGGCGAACTTCGCCGGCCCAGTATGCTCGCTTTGAGCCTCTGCGGGGGCTTCTGATGATCGAGACAACTCTGCCTTGGCCTCCCGCGTCTGGTGGTCCTATCCGATGAATCAACGGAGCTCCAGAGAGCTCGGTCGACCTCACCGGAGGAGGAGCTCCGGTGCTCGAACGGAAAGGCCTCAGATAGCCTCCCTTGGACCTGCAAGGTGACACCAAAAAGCTCCTGGGTCGAGGGCAAACTGCCTCGACCCCGTGAGTGGCCGTGAAGGTGAGCGGTGCGGTGGTGCGGGCGAACCCCGGTGAAGCGACGGCGAAGGGGTTCGAACCCCAGCTCCTGTGCGAGCTGGGTTGAGCGGAGGGGCGGAGAAGATGCGCGGGGGAAGGGAGAACGTGGTGATAGATTCCGATGATCGAACGGAGGGGGGATATGGTCGGAATCGGCGAAAATCGATGGCGGTGCGAATTGGGATAATCGGAAATTAGAGAACTAGAGAAGAAATCGAAGCTACCTGGGTGGATGGTTCGACTGGGAAGGAGCTTGTGCAGCTCTTGGTCCTTGCCTCGAGGAGCGTCGACGTCCGAGGCTCTGGCTCCGGCTCTGGGCGGAGCACGGCGGAGCAAACCGCCGGATCAGTGGTTCCCTGCCCCTCTCCTCGCTGCGACAGCACCCGGAGCAAGTTGTCACTCTTACTCGAGCACTGGAGGTCACTGGTGATGGAGCAAATGAGACAAAGATCAGAATTAGGGTGGCGGAGCTCAGCTTAAGTATGGGTGCAAGTCCGGCTAGGAGTGATCGGGTAGGGCTACGTGAGGCGCGGATCTCGATGCAGATGTGCCGGCGAAGGTGCCTGATCTGCCATGGTTAAGATGGACCCGGGGTTTAGGGAGAAGGTGATCGGGTATGGATGGGTAAAATCCGAGAAACCGGGTCCGTGAACCAAAACCCGTGGAAGGTGGTCCTGGGGGGGAGTTGACCGGGCGGTCAACAATCCCCCTGGACCAATGGGACTAAGCCATTTGGAAAAGATTTGTAAAATCATAGTAAATGGCCGATTTATTAAAAAGTCAAAACA
This sequence comes from Ottelia alismoides, assembly GCA_037367405.1. Lineage (NCBI taxonomy): Eukaryota > Viridiplantae > Streptophyta > Magnoliopsida > Alismatales > Hydrocharitaceae > Ottelia > Ottelia alismoides. Next base: position 699,904 of record JAZKJV010011429.1, read on the forward strand.
TGAAATATTTTTTGTTTTAATTTTTTCTATTTTTTAGTGATTTTTACTTAATTTTTCAAAATAAAAATAGTGTATTTACATTATATAGCTATACATAGGTATATGTACAATATGTGGTTTTGATTTTTGATTTTTAATTCGTTATTTTTATACAATTTTATCCCCATTTTATATTTTATTTATTTATATCATAAAATTGGGAATAAAAAAATATTTTTATTTAATTTTTTATTATTTATATACATAGGTGAAATAAATAGATATAAACATGTATATACATGGTATATTTACAATATATTTTTGGGTTTTTAATTTTGTTCTTTTTATTTTGTTTTTGTTTTAATTGTTTTTATGTTATTTATTTACAACATAAAAAGTAGAATATTTTCAAGATTTTTGGAGATTAATTTTATTTATTTACAAAGTGAAATAAATAAAGACGAAGGAGCTATGTACATGGTGGTTATGCACAAGTGATCTATTTTTGTTTTCTTTTTAATTTTTCTATTTTTATCTTGATTTTATACTTATAAATATATACAAATATTTACAAGCCCCTTTTTAGTCTATTTTTGGGAGGAAAATATTTTTATTTTATTTACATATATATTTACACACATGAGCCCCTATCTCCCTCTACTTTGGCTTTTATGCGGTCAGGCCCATGCTGAGCCCTCGCTTGGGATTAGGTCGCTCAATATTTATTCTAAATATTTCCCTCTTTTTCTTTTTGATCTTTATTCTTTTATTTTTGCACAAAAACATGCTAATTATTAGTTTTTACACAATGCATGCTTTTGATAATTATTTATATTTACAATATATACATGCATTTGCAAAGGTTTTTGTAGCTAACATATAAGAATAAAGAGTGATGAATGAGTATTCATCACCCCCTATACTTAACTTTGCTAGTCCCTTAGCAAACACTTATTTGAAAAAGAAGTGAAAAAGAAAGAACGAAAAAGAAAAAAGAGAATGTACATGGATCAAGGTTGATTATTAAACTTGCCTTCATTAAATTAAGGTATGGAGCTCGATCAGGTCTTTGGATTATTAATGTGTCGGAACCTTATTTGGACTTAAGTTTAAAACTCAACAGCCTCTAAGTTCCACTAATCTATAACCAAGACTCCTCAATGCTCCAGATCAGAACAAGTCATCAATCACAAACCCTGGAGACTATGAATCTTTCCTTGTCCTGTGAATGTGAGGTCTAAGCTCTCCACCTCAGAAATGGCAACTTGACAACCCTCCCCAACAAGGTAACTCTATGACCTCAATCTGCCACTCTTTCCTCGAGGAGCGGGGTATTCCCTTCTAAGTTCAAGTTCAACCGGCTCAAGAAGAGGAGGAAGAAAAGAATGGGTCAAGGCCAGTGTAGCCATGTACCCTTGGGAGCTTGACCAGTGTAGCCAAGTCTCCCTGCTGCAAGCTACATAATGTGGATCATGAACTCAAGCTTTGCTTATTGCACTCTATATACATACTCCGGTGGGATTATCATTTTCTATCAGACCCACCACTTTTTTGGAGTTATTTTCTTTTTGCATTTTTTTCAAGTGCATCTATACAACATATACATGTGCAGCATATATACAAGGAGTTTTTCCTCTTGAGCCAGTAGACTATCCCTCTTTTGAAGCTTTATTGCAACCCACAACTCCCGTCGTTAGACCTCATGGCAACCAGACCAAGTTGAGACGCACTTCCTTCACTAAAAGAAGAAGAGAGGTTCCGCCTAGAAGTACTACCCTCATATGCTACCCCAAGTCAAGGAAGACTGCCTCCTCACCACCTCATCCGTAGAGAGCTCGGTGCATAGTGCTGGTGTCCAAGTAAAGCCAGTCTATATGAGTCATGTGTTGTTGTTAAGTGCTCTACTTAGGCTCATTGAGATGACATGTGATCATAGCCTAGTGGCCTCAAAGAATTAAGTCACCATGGACCTGAAAAGCCTTAGACCTAAGCCCTATACGGTTCCTCTTAGAAGTTAGGTGGATTAAGATCTTAATCAAGCTCCATTTCTCAATTTGATTCCAGGCTAGTTTAAATGTCAACTATCATCCAGGAAAACTATATTCATATGTACAAAAGATGCTATTTACACAGATTTTTACAAACATGCAAAATTTTTGAAAAATGTTTCGAAATCATGAATGGATGATGCATGAAGTGCAAGTTTTGCAAAAGTATTTACACACATTTACACAAATTTTTTGCAAACTTTTGATTTTCAAAACATTTTGGAAAAATTTTGTACTATATACATAATTTTGATAAGAAAATATTTACACCAACTTTACACAAAAGATTTTTGAAATCATTTTTACAAAAATAATTTGTACACTAGCTATTTATGTGCAAATAAAAGAAGGTTCATGTACATGAAATTTTTAATTTTTGTGATTTTTAGGGTTTTTAGCCATTTTATTTATTTACACACTCACACAAAGTACGAGTTATGGCTAAAGTATATATGAAATATATACACACCCCCCTATACTTAGCTCGAACGATGTCCTCAGAGTCAAGAGCGATGAAGAAGACATAACTCGTGCTAGGTATAGGGAAGTGAAAAGGAAGGCTATATACAACGATAAATGAATGAAATAGGAAATCAAGAAGATCTCGGGTCTTCCCCCTATACTTAGGATCAAGTAATCCTAAGTATAGCAGGCTGTACACTAAGGTAAAACTGAGTGGAGAATGTACAGGGTCTACCACCCCCCCCCCCATACTTAGGGTAAAATATCCCTAAGTATAGACAGCAAAAACAGGGGTAGACAGAAACAAAAGAAATACCCAAAGGTCTCACATCCCCCCTATACTTAGGGTAAAGTGCTCCCTAAGTATAGCATAATCAAAAGATGAAGAAAGGGATATGGGACTAAAGAATGTAGTGATATAGACATCTGGATCTATACAAGGCGGAAGATCAGTGAAACTCAGGCGTGAGATGCATTAGATGTGAGTCAAAGACCACATCTCACGCAAAATGAATAGGGGCAAGATCAACGACCTGCGACTCATGATCTAGAAATGGCTTGAGCCGCTGGCCGTTCACTCGAAAGATACTCTCAGAAGACAACTCGGATATATCAATGCTACCGTTGTCGTGTACCTTTCTCACCAAGTAGGGTCCCTTCCACTTGCTCTGTAGCTTCCCTGGAAATAAATGAAGCCTCACATCAAACAACCATACTCTCTGACCAGGCTCAAAATGCTTGTGGCTGATATGAGAATCATGCCACTCCTTCACTCTCTCCTTATACTGTAGGCTGTTTGAGAAGGCGGTATCTCTAAGCTCCTCCATGGTTGCTAACTCTGCCCTCCGCTGGTCTCCTACACCATCTGGATCCATAAGTATATCAGTAACTGCCCAAAGTGACATGTGCCTCAGCTCAGCAGGTAAATGGCACGGCTTGCCATATACGAGGCGAAAGGGAGATGTGCCCAATGGTGTCTTGAAAGACGTCCTATATGCCCACAAGACTGAGTCCAAAAGCTGTGACCAATCCTTTCGGTCAGGGCGGACGACTTTCTGCAATATAGTCTGGATCTCTCTGTTCGACACCTCAGCTAGACCATTCGTCTGTGGATGGTAAGGTGTAGCAACACGATGGTCTATACCGAACTCGCTAGCAAGGGCCTTCACCTGGTCGTTGATGAAATGAGACCCCCCATCTGAAATCAAAACTCGAGGGACCCCGAACTGCGTGATGATGTGCTTCCTCAAAAATCTGCAAACTGTCCTCGCATCAGCGGCTCGGGCAGGGATAGCCTCAACCCAACGACTAACATAGTCCACAACCAACAGAATGTACTCAAATCCCTGACTCTTAGGGAATGGACCTATAAAATCGATGCCCCATGCGTCAAAAACCTCACAGAAGTGAATGGGCTGTATCGGCATCATATCACGCTGTCCACAAGTGCCCATACTCTGACAGTCAGTACACCTCTTCACGAACTCATCGGAGTCCTTGAAGAGGGTAGGCCACCACAAGCCGGATTGGAGCACTTTCTGTGCCGTTCTCCTCCCAGAATGATGTCCTCCTGCCTCAAGCTTGTGGCAGTAAGTGAGGACGCTATGGTGCTCCTCCTGAGGAATGCACCGACGCCAGACGCTATCCCCTCCTTCGTGGTAAAGGATGGGATCCTCTCAGTGGTAGGACTTGGCCTTCGCAAGGAAGGTCTCAAGCCTCTGCCTGGGCCAATCTTGTGGGACTTTCCCAGCAACGAGAAAGTTCACAATATCGGCATACCACGGGAGTGAGGCGATAGCAAGGATCGCCTCATCTGGGAAGGTCTCACAGATGGGATCAAATATACTCAGACTCCTCAGGCTGCTCTAAACGGGAGAGATGATCCGCCACCATATTCTTGACTCCAGGCTTATCCTTGATCTCAATGTCGAACTCCTGGAGTAGAAGGATCCATCTAGTAAGTCTGGCATTGGCATCCTTCTTTGCCATGAGGTATCGGATGGCGGTGTGATCAGTGTACAAGGTCACTCTAGATCCAATGATATAAGATCTGAACTTATCTAGGACAAACACTACAGCTAGCATTTCCTTCTCAGTGACGGTATAATTCCGCTGCGCGGAATCCAATGTGCGGCTAGCGTAGTGGATAGCAAAGGGGACTCCATCCCTCCTCTGTCCCAGCACGGCCCCCACGGCAAAATCGGAGACATCCGTCATGATCTCGAATGGGAGAGACCAATCGGGTGGCTGGAGAACAGGAGCCTCAATAACACACTGCTGGAGAGTCGCAAAGGACGAAAGACACTTGTCATCAACAAGGAACTCGGTGTCTTTCGTCAAGAGGTCAGTCAACGGCCGGGCAATCTTGCTGAAATCATGAATGAATCTCCGATAGAAACCAATGTGCCCTAGGAATGACCGTAGCTGCCTCAAATTGGACGGCGGTGCGAGTTTTCTAATGACATCAACCTTGACCGGATCAACCTCCATGCCCCTGTTGGAGATGATATGGCCAAGCACCGTCCCTTGAGTCACCATGAAATGACTCTTCTCCTAAGAAAGCACCAAATGGACCTCTATACATCGCTGGAGTACCCGGTCTAGGCAGTCAAGACAGGAGTCGAATCCGTCACTGTAGACTGAGAAATCGTCCATGAAGACCTCCAAACACTCCCCTACCATGTCCGAAAAGATCGACAGCATGCATCTCTGAAAAGTCGCAGGGGCATTGCATAGCCCAAATGGCATGCGTCGAAAGGCATATGTACCGAAGGGACAGGTAAAGGTGGTCTTCTCCTGGTCCTCAGGAGCGATGGCCACCTGGTTGTAGCCCGAGTACCCATCCAGGAAACAGTAATGGCTCTTCCCTGCCAGTCTCTCAATGATATGGTCAATAAAAGGTAGGGGGAAATGGTCCTTCTTGGTGGCCTGGTTGAGTCTCCTGTAGTCAACACAGACCCGCCAAGAGGTGGGTACTCGTGTAGCAATCTCCTCTCCCGACTCACTGATCACAGTCGTGATGCCCGTCTTCTTGGGCACCACATGCAAGGGCTGACCCACTTGGAGTCGGAAATGGGATAAATAAAATCTGCGCTCCACCATTTTGAGATTTCCTTCATGACGACCTCTCTCAGGTTGGGGTTCAGCCGCCTCTGGAACTCACGTGACGGCTTAGCCCCCTCCTTGAGATAGATATGGTGGGAGCACAACGCTGGACTAATCCCATGGAGATCTCCTACGCTCCATCCGATTGCCTTGCGGTTCTTTTCAAGAACCCCCATCAAACGGGATTCTTGCTCTCCAGTCAGATTGACGGAGATGATGACTGGGTACATCTCAGGCTCGCCTGCAAGGAATCAATACTTCAGCGAAGTAGGGAGCGGCTTCTGCTCTGGACAGCTGGGTGCTGGCAAATCTGGCTTCGGAAGAAGATGCGTGTATGCTGCCAAGTCTGCCTGGGAGAATGAAAACGAACTCTCGTAAACTGGATCTGGAGAAGGCTGCTCAACTGAACTGTCTCTGATCTGCTCGGCATCTACCTCCTCCTCAGCTGTAGGCTCTGTGGGGCTCAGGTCTGGCATGTGATCCTCGCATTCTGCCCAATCAGACTCTGAATCCGAGGGATCTGCATCAAATAAGGTGGCATCAGTACCACCGTCACCAAGGTGGCCTCAATACCACCATCACTGAACTCTGTGTCGCGGTCGAGAATCGGCTCTGCTGCCTCTGTAGTATCCTGAACCAGGGCTGTGCTCTCCAAGCTCTCCTCTGCCGTCATCTCGGCATCAGCTGTGTCTGAAAATGAGAGGATGGCCTGTGCTGCGGGGTCTGCCCATGCTGCCTCGTCGTCTGTAATCACAAAATCACAGTCCTGGTGGATGTCTAGCCCGGCATCTGTCAGCTGCTCTGTATCTGTGCTGGTCTCTGAGCATGCTCTGTCTCTGGCTCTGTAGTCCTCGACCGTCTCTATTTGTACACTTTCGCCCTCGACGCGAAAGTATACCTTCCCGCTATCATGGTCAGTCACCGCCTTGGCTGTGGCCAAGAACGGACGACCGAGAATGATGGGGGTATCGGCCACTGAATCAGGGATCTCCATGTCCAACACTACGAAGTCCATGGGGAATTTCAGGCCCTGAATAGTGACGACAACGTCTCGCAACAACCCCTTCGGCCTCTTGACAGATCGATCAACAAATTGAAGGACTGTCCTGCTCTGTCTAAGAGTGCCCAACTCAAAGCGGTCGAGAAGGGCTGCCGGAAGGAGGTTGATAGACGATCCGCTATCCAATAGAGTCCGGTCGAACCTCTGCTCTCTAATGTGACATCTGACATAAGGGGCTCCTGAATCTGGCCTCTTGGCCGGCAGACGGTTCTGGATCGCGAAACACATGGCTTTCGTCAGCACATGAATCTCTGAATGGTGGTTCCTCCTCCTCCTCCTGACTGTAGTCCTGTCTCTCAAAGAACGCTGAAGAAGGGGGATGTGCTGCAAAGCCTCCTGAAGGGTCAGCTGTATATGGAATCGGTTAATCATGCTCTGGCTGAACTCCTCCTGCTCTCTCTTTTTTGGATCTTTTTCTTTTTTCTTCCCCTTCCCCATCAGAAGGGCTCTAGGGAAGGGGATCACAGGGTCCTTCTCAGATGAAGGACTAGGAATAGGTCTAGACGGCTCGACGGCCGGATCCGCACATACATCAAGCACCACAGTGGGACCAAAGTAAACTAAACCTTTTCCTTTATTCACAACATTGTTCCGAGGTACATCAGAATGAGGAAAGACAACAACTCTCTCAGAATGAACACCGGTGGCCTCAGTACCACCACGGGCTGGCTCTGCTGGACGTCTCGCGGCCTCAGTACCGCGCTCTAGCTCGGCATCTCGGGTGGCGTCAGTACCACCTCCTCGAACTGGTGAAACGGCGGCCTCAGCACCGCCGGTGGAATCAGCATCCTTGGTGGCATCAGTACCACCGTCATTATCATTAGCGGCCTCAGTACCGCTCTCCTCCTCCTCATCTGAAGCCCTGGATGTATCCTCGTGCCGTCGCTCAGACGAGGCGTCGTCTGCTGGTGCCCTACCGCTCCTAAGTGTGACAAAATCAGCATCAAAAAGATCTGACGACATATCATCAAACGGATCACTAGGAGTGGCATGCTCAGTGTAAACTACCTGCTCAGACTTCCGCTTCAGGCTGTTGGGGTTCGGCTCGATCTGGGCAGGAATAGCGGCCTTCCCTCTCACAATGTCCCGCATCTCCTAGCGGAACTCGTCCATCTCCCGTCTAAAAGTAGCCTGCTGGTCCGTGAGGAGGCGGGCTATGTCGTCCAAGGCGGGGCTCTCATATGGTGGACCATGGGAGCCCGACGGGTAGCCTCTTTGGTAATGAGGCTGCTGGAACTGGTGCTGCTGCTGCTGAGAGGGGTAAGAGGAAGGATGCTGCTGCTGCTGTGGCTGGTGAGGCTGCTCTCGCCTCCAAGACTGTCCCTGCTGATAGGGACGAGGAACGTAGGATGACTGCTGCTATGAAGGGTAGACTGGGGGCTGCTGATGCTGGTGATCCCTCTGCTGGCTGTACTGGCCTCCCTGACCAGATGGTTGCTGCTGGGGCTGGGTACCTCCATTCCCCCACCTGAATCCGGGATGGTCCCGTCGGATTCCAGGCTGAGGGCGGTCATACCAAATCCCTTTGACATCCATCAACGGCTCTGCATTGTACTGGGCTGGCGGGAGTACTGCCAGAGGCTGATCCGGCTGGTATACCACTATCTGCATGTCTGGAGATGGTGGTGACTGGTAGGAGGGATGCTGCTGCTGGTACGGCTCCGCCTGTACAAGGTGAACCTGTCTAGGTTGCTGGTGTGAGTTGGAGCGCTGGGACGAGCTGCTGCTGCCGCCGGTATTGCCTCACGACTGAAGGCGGGGCTGTGGAGCCGTCTGTGCCTCCTGGAGACACATGAGCTGGGTCTTCATGTCGCTCAGAGTCTGTGCCATCTGCTCCATCTGAGTGATGTCCTGGCACTACTTCTTCTCGATTAACTCCATCCGATCCAACTTCTCGCTGATAATACCCATATCCGCAGCGGATGACTTTGCCTGTGCTGCTACTACTGCGGATGAACTGGATGGACCGGCATCGACCCGTGCTATCCTCTGGTACTGCACGGGTCCTGGCTGCTGCTGGGGTCTGTCCTGAGTGTACAACCTGGTCTGGGACATCACCATGTAGTTCTCGGCCATCTTCTCGTAGATGGCCCAGACCTGGTTGTGATCCTTAACGAAGTAAGACCCGCCACAAGAAGCGTTCACCAAGCCCTGGAGCTCTGGTGTCAGCCCGCTGAAGAAGCTCTGCACAAGGTTGGGCTTCGAGATGTCATGGTGCGGGCATCGATCAGTCAGCTCACGGAACCTCTCCCATGCCTCATGGAACTGCTCGTTGGGGAGCATGGAGAAGTTGCTGATGAGGGCTCTCGCTGCATTGGTCCGCCTGAGTGGATAGTACTTGTTCAAGTACTCGGTGCGGAGCTGCTCCCAGGTGTAAACAAACTTCTCCAAGTGCTTCAGCCAGGTGGCTGCTCTGTCGGCCAAGGAAAAGGGGAAGGCAATCATCCAAATAGTATCCTGGTGATGAATCCACATTTCATCATCTTTATTCTATCATTTTGGCACCAAAAACCCTAGCAAATGCTTGAAAATACCCTTAAATAGAGCATCTTAGCATCCATGCATGTGCATTTCAACAGTCTATAAATCACTGTAATTAAGGCCAAAATTATAGAATAAATAAAGAAAAGAAAAAGAATAAAATATTGCAAATATTTTATGACCCAAAACCCCCGAGACCTAGGCATCTTGATGAATAGGTCGACAAGGAATAAAGTAGGGGGAGATAAGGGCCAAAACACAGAATACCTATACATTTTATTCATTCTTTATTCATTTTGGGACCTATTTTTGGTTCCACTTTTTGTACATCAAATAAAGAAACTTTGTACATGAAAGTTGTAGATAATTTTATAAAGAAAAATACAAAATTGATTTCACAGAAAAATAATGTACAGATAAAAAGTTATGGTCTGAATAAAAATCCAGAATGCCAACTTCCCAGACCCGTATCTCACAAATAAAAACTCCAAATACAGCGTACTCACCTTTAATTGTATATAGAAGAAAATAAGCTATTTAATGGCGGTGGTTTCGCATTTGGCGGAGCTACGGTTTGAAAGTTGAGTTTTGGACCCCTTTTGTATACTTGTACTGAATAAAATATTCAATTTATTCTTTATTCAGTATTTATTCATTTTTATATTTTTATAATTTTGTAAATATTACTTATAATATATATGTGCATTAAAATTAAAATAAAATGCAAAGAAAAATAAAAATAAAAATACTTGTATAAAGACTACATAGGTATACTGCCTATATCTATACCTGTACAAAATACTCTTAGATTTTATTAAATATACAAAACTTATCAGAAAAATAAAATAAAAATATATTCATGTAGATAGAAGTATTTTATAATTTTATAAAATCATAAATAAGAATAATAATATTAAAAAAATACCTAAATAAAAATAGAATACTTAAATATATAGATATATATACTATAAAGGGCATAAATACAAACTTGTAAAAATATAGCTCATAAAAATAAACAAAAATCACCATAAAATACTTCATGAAATTACAAATATTTTTTATTTTATACTCAAAATTTAATTAGTTCATCTGCTATTTTTAATTCATTTTATAAGGGTTTTTAGCCAAGGAATTTTCTGGTTGGTCCACGTGGACCAACCAGAACGCTCCATTGGTTGACCTCGGTCAACTCCCTGACCGAGGTCTGTCCCTTGTCAGAAACGGGTTTGACCCCGTTTTCACTCTTTTTTCGAGGGTGCCTCGATCACCATTTGGTGATGGTTCCTTCTTGGAATCTTTTCCTCGGTCAATGGTGATTCACGCCCAAGTGATTCCTTGGGCTGTGGATCACTGACCGAGGCGCTGAGCCCTCGTCTTTCACGCCTCGCCGTCAACCCTTCAAAAGGAGACCCCCAACTTCGATTGGGATTTGATCCTTCTTCCGCCAAATCCACCCGAAAACCCCTCACCCATCGTGTTCCTGGTGACAGCAGGAGTCGATTTGAGCCTGGGTTTGAGTCATCTGGCGTCGAATCGAAGTAGATCCAACCCTCACCGGAGCTCCGCCGCGACCTCCATCCCGACGTCTCTGGTGAGCCTCACCCCCTTCTCTTTTCCTTTTCTTGTAGCTCTAGCTTAGCATAGATTAGCATAGCCGTAGTTTAGATTCCTCTAGCGTTATTCGCCGTGAATCCTCGATCCAAGCCTACGGCGGAGCTTAGCTCCACCTCCACTTTCCGGCCACCTACATCCTTCACAGCCGCTCCGACCACCTCCATTTTCTTCCTCGTCGCTCCGCTCCACCCCTCCATCCACCTCGATCTCGCTCATATCGAGTCATCCGAACTCCCCTCTCCGCCGCTCGCCGGAGTTCATCGTCCGAACCACCTTTCGCCTCATTCGCGCCATCAGAAGGCACCTGCAGCTTCGCCTGGATTTTGTGCAACTAACTATGCAGGTCCGAGCCAAGGAGGAGGCTCCATCGACCCTCGAAGACCCCAGGAGCAGCTACCCAGGTCACCTCCGCCGTCCGGCCGCTTCAAGCCATCTCAGGCTCGCCTGAGACCTCCTTCAGACGCGGAAGAGTCCCAGGATCGTTTTGCCCTTGATCCTGGGGTCGGAGAGGCCGTGTGTCGGCCGTATTCACCCGCCGAAGTTCGCCGGGGAGGAGTTCTTCATGAACCCCTCCCTGCCGTTGGATCGAGGGCCCGCTCCAGACGCGTCATCAGCCGTCCGATCATCTGCGCCTCCTCGCCGTCCGATCAAGCCTTGAAGATCTAATCGCAGCCGTCCGCGACGAAGGGGTACGCACCGTCAGATGCGCGCCACGTGGACAAGTGGGTCACCATCGACCGCTGGATCGCGTCCCGTGGGTATTTTGCATTTTTAACCCACGCTTTTTGTATTTACTTCTTAGTCCAGTAACTTTTAGTTGTAGTTTAAAAGGTTTTGTAATATTTGCACGCAGACCCTCACATTATCACTATTTGCACTTCAGTCCACGCCAAGTCACCTCACGTGACGGTGGCGTGTGACTTTTGGGTATTTTGCAAGTTAGGCCCGAGACTTTTGTGTATTTGCAATTTCGTCCCTGTGCGTAGGATATATAATATGTTGTTGGAAATTTTGCATGCATGCCCAGTCGGTTTTCTTTAATTGCAATTATGCCCTTGTGAATGGTGTTGCACGTGAGATGTGCGTGACTTTTTGGTGGAAATTGCATCTGTGCCCCCATAGTTTTATCTATTTGCATACAGGTCCCTGCCAGGCCTTTAATTTTTGTATGCTTGCTGTATTTATGTAACCCATCATTTCATATCCAAAAATTCCACAAAAATAGGGTTAAGCTCCTGGACACGTGTACTTTCACACTATCCTTTTAGTTTTTGATTTTATTTTATTTTCATATTTATTAAAAATCAAAAACATGCTTTTTGTGTACTGTTTAGCTTAGAAAATACTAAAAAAATATTAAAACTCCTCTAAAAATTCCAAAAAAAATTATCTAGTGTCTATTTTATCATCTTTTAGTGTCAGTCCAAAAATCACTAAAAATCTCAAAAGAAAAACACTAAAAATTTAAAAACACTCAAAAACTTCAAAAAAATATATAAAATAGTAGAAAACTCCAAAAATCGAAAACTCAGTTCCTGTTTGTTCCTTATTTTGTCTTTTTTATTTGAAAAAATAGTGTGAAAATTTTTAGCTACTGGTTGCTATTTTTAAATCCTATTTTACTCACAGCCAGCACCCTTTCCACGGTTTTGCCTTATTTCAGCATTTAAAAATACCAAAAACATTCTAAAAATTACCCAAAAATCACAAAAACAGTAGAAAAATATAAAAAGACCAAAAAGACTTTATTTTCTAATTTTTGAACATTTTTATCTATTTATATAAATACCTTAGCTTGTCTTTTATTACATTGTGCTTATTTTCCAATATTGAAAAAGAAAATAGAAAATTATAAAAGAAAATATAAAAATCAGTAAATTAAAAATCAAAATACAAAAATATAAAATTAAAAATTAAATAAAAAAATATATAAAATCAAAAACCCACAAAAAATTCTAGATTGGCTGAGTTGCTTATTAGACCTAGGATTGGATTCTTATCTATGCTCTACACCTTTGCTTCTTGAGTTCGACCCCTACTTGCTTGCCATTGTACATCTTTAGTAGGGTATAATAAATTTTAATCCTTGCTATTCATTCTCTGATTGATTGTGTGTGTTAATTGTTGAAGATCGAGGGAGTTTGAGCAGTCCCATCAGCGACAGTGAGTCTGACTTGTCAGACCACTATTTAGCGGCTCGCGCATTCTCGCTTTTCAAATGGCGCCGTTGCCGGGGAGCATCGGCTTGTAAAGTACCTTTGGGTCTTTTCAGTCACTTAGCCATTTTTGCTTACTTGTCTCTTGTGTATTATTTATTCTGAACTATCTGACATCTCTTTTGTTTTCTTGCGAGGGACCGCCGACCGAGGAGGATCGCCTAGGGGATCCTGAGCAGCCTAGGGAGGAGGAGCCGGCTATTCTACACTAGCCGGCAGGAGAGAGCAGGAGAACTAGAGAGAGAGAGAGTGTTGTTTTTATTTTTGAGAGAGAGAGTATTTGATTAATTTGTAATAATACAGGACTTGGACAGTTGAACACTTCGGGCCTAATTTCCGGGTGTTTGTTCACTCGGGGGCTCACCGCGGCTTTTTCGTGTTTTCTCAACCGTCATTTTCCGGTTTTGTTTTCTTTTTCATTTCTTTTGTGGATTGAGCTCTTAGCATTAGGTCCTGCTTGATTCGAGTAACCTAGGTCCAAACACCCTAATAACTCTTGCATGCTCCTATAGTTCGTATTTGGACTTAGATTAATTAAGTAGTTAATCATTGGCTCTCGATCCGCGCCGCGAGCTCACTCCACACAAGCGCTTTCTCCTAACTCAAATGTGTTGAGCAGAGGAGGAGTGAGCCTAGACCGGACACTAGGATTGGGAGTTAGCGGTTAACTCGTGGTTCTTCACGCTAGCAGTTGCCTGTTCTAGGACGATTTCCGCATTGCATAACCGGCATGTAGATTAGGTTTATAAATTTCTGCCTTGCATCCCGCATGGAGAGAGCTGGGATTCACTGTAAGTCTTCTCACTTTGCATTCATCATATAGGCACAAAGGTGAGATTTCCATCTTGGTGCCGACTTGCATTGGCTTTTCCCGACTCTTTTCTCCCTTGGATACATTAGGATAAAGAAAATACAAAATCGTTAGGCGCTTGTTTGAATCTACTCAAAAGAAGCGATAACACAAAAAAAAATTAAAAAAGGGACTGCTAAGAAAATTTTGACCTAAATAAAAATTGGTTATTGGACTCATTGATTGGGGAGAGTAACACCCTCATTTGTTTTCAGGTTGCATGGGAAGGTCTCCTTCCAAGTGAGTTGAGCGTTCGTAAGGATTAGAGCCCAAAACCCAACTTGTGTCTGCCTTGTGTATCGCCTGGATTTCCGAAGTATTGGCGCTACTATCGTACGTAGTCGAGTAGGGCTTGGTCGCCAGTGGTGACTCACTATTGTGTGAGCGCCGACCCTGTCCGAAGTACCGAGCATAGGCCACGCCTTCACGGGGGTGTCTGTCTCACCGGCTGCGTCTGAGTAGGATCTTGTACGTTCACGGGTGATTCCGTTGCGAGCGAGATCCGAAGTATCGGTTTCGCCTATCAGCTTCCTCTCTCTATTTCTTTGGCTGAGAAGGGATCCAGGAAGGGTTACAAGGACCTTAAAAAGCGCAAGTTACAGGTTACACAAGAGGAGGACAAGTACGGGAATACTTTTCCGGCAGTACTCTCGCTCCTATAGGCGTAGCGCTCTAAGGACTCGTTAAAAGATAAATTCCTGAAAACAAGATAAAAATTACAAAGATAAAAGCCGAACCTTCACGGCTTCACGCGTTGAGTTGGTGAACTCCCTTGTCTTGTGTTTGATTGCCAATTACATTTAGGTCAAGATCAAAAATATCGCGCCATTGCGCAATTTTGTTTCCCTCCAGTTGACCCTCGCTCATTGTGAGCCTTCTACTGTTTTACATTCCTTTTGATTCTTGTTGACCCCCGTATCTTTCATCCACATCGATCTTCCTCTTGATCTTCGAGATGGAGACGAATGGACAGTTTAGTCGAGGCTCTGTCGGCACCCACATCGGCTCCATTCGCTCACCTTCTCTAATCATTCAGGGCGATTCCCGAGACACCGGTTCAAACCCTATGAACCGACCTCCAGACTCCCTGCCTTCTTCAATAAACCGGGACCACTCTCGTCCCGAACTTTGTCCGTTTTGGATGGCCATTGATTTTACTCCTTACACATCGCCATCCTTAACGAAGTTCTGTGTCGACCTTGACACAGACCGCATCTCTCTATCTGGTGCTGCAATTCAGACTGATCGGGGCATTCTACCATGTGCAGACTCAGAGCTCGATCCAGTCAACCAAGCAGAGACAAAAATGGCAGGAGGAAGGGGAAAAGGACCACAGCCCCAGCAGGAACCTGAAGACAACGCAGCGGAAGGACAATATACCACGCAGGGCGAGGTTAACAGTCAACTGCTGGCTTCCATTCAAGCCATTCAGCAGCAGTTGACTAATCAGGCCCTGGCTCAAACAGCCTTCCAGGACATGCTCAATGATCTAAGGAGGAGGGCCGATGCGAGGGATGGCCGACGAGAGGAGGAGCCGAACTTTGAAATCAATGATGAGTTCTCAGTGGGACCTAACTTTGAAGCAGCAGAAGAAGATCCACCGCAGCCCAAGCCCACACTCAAGCAGACATACAACCCAGGAGCAGGGCGCATCACTGAGTGGATTCAAATTCCACGAATGCATGCTCACTTCGAGCTAAAACCATAGTTTCTGTCATTGCTTCCCACCTTTCATGGGAACACCACTGAAGAGCCATATATTTTTCTCAAGAAGTTTAACCGCATCTGCTCCACTGCTCACTACCCCGGAGTTCCCCTGGATGTGATCAAGATGACCGCATTCTCTTTCAGCCTTCAAGACAAGGCCCTTTACTGGGTCGACCATCTCGGGAAGGTAGTCACCACCTGGGAGGAATTGAAATCTGCTTTCCTCCATAAATTTTATCCCCAGGGGAGATTAAACCAGATGCGTGCCCAGATCTCCAGTTTCTGCCAGCAGCCCCACGAGACGATACATGAAGCGTGGGAGAGATTCAAGGATCTCCAGGAGAAGTGCCCCCACCATGAAATACCCAAGACCAGTCTCGTGCAACACTTCTTTGGGGGGCTATCATTTGAGAGCCAAAAGCTCGTAGATGCAGCTTGCGGCGGTTCACATTTTAACAAGGACAAGGATGTCGTATGGAATGTCTTTGAAGAAATGGCTGAGGGAGAAGCAGCCGAATCCTCATCCCGAATCTACATGAAGCCACCGACCGCCATCAGCAAGCCAGTTAACATGGCTTCTCACACTGAGGACAAAGATGAAAGCTCCAACCTAAGTATCATCGGGAGCCACTTGTCCAAAGTGGACATCATCGAGAAGAGGTCGCAGGACCTCGAAAAACTGGCAGTTATAGAAAAGAGGACCCAAGGTCTGGAGAAGCTCGACCAGATCTCCCAGCAGCTGGAGCAGCTCGTCCGAGCATTGAATGCAAACATGTGCAACGCTGTGTCTACCTCTGCCGAGCCGAACGCTGAGAAGAAGGAGCCTACAGTGCAGCAAAACCCTCAACCGACTCCACTGTAGCCCCAGCCTGTCCAGCACGTATACTACGTGCAGGTTCCGGAGCAACCACCGCAGCCTCAGACGCAGATGGTTGTATACCAACCAGAGCACCAGCCTGCATACTTCAAGCAGTTCTCTCCACCCCCGCCGCTGATCCAGGAGATCAATGGCGTCTGGAACAACGAAGCGCAGCTGACCCGTCCTCAGGGACACTCTCAGGGTCAGAACATGGGCAACAGACCCTTCCATCAGCAACAGCAGGGTGGGAGACCCTTCCAGCAGCCATACCAGTACCAGCCTCCCTCACATGGAAACACGTGGAGGCAGAATTACCAACATGGGCCTCAGCAGTCCGGATATCGTGGACAAGGCTACCACCAACAGCCGGCTGCCCAATACAACCAACATCAGTCGCAGTACTCCTCCAATCCCCCTCCTCAACAATTTGCACAAGGATACCAGTCACAATCTCAACCGCCATATCAGCAGTCTAGACCCCAGCAAGGGGAATCTTCTGAGATTGTGCCGGTCAATCCGGCCCTGGCCTGTTTGGAGCAGTTGATGAAGAACATGGCTGAGATGAACCAGAAGATCGACGACCTGACGGCAGCTAAAACCGTCATACCAGCCCAGGTCGAAGCCAATCCTAACAATTTCCGACGCAAGGAGCAGGTAGCCGGCAGTGTCCAACCCGAATCAGGTGAACTTAATTGTTTTTTATCTAACGCTGTTACTCTCAGGAGCGGTAGGACACTCCAGCCATCGGCGACGGCGAAAGGAAAGCACATTGCATCTGACGGGGAATCGTCAGTCCATCCAACACCAGGGCCAGCAAGCATTTTGGGAGCAGCACCAGCATCCAGAAAATCACAAAAAAATGAAGAAAACAGAAAAACACAAAAAGATAGCAGCAACCTCGGTGGAGACCGGCCAACATTGGAGACGCCTGCACCTGCATCACAGCCAGTTCCTGACAGGAGGAGCACAGCACCTGCAGCGAGTCCAACGCCAGCACTTGAAGCCGAGCCTGTCATTTTTGGTCCACTTATTGTAGATGAATCCATTCCTTTTTGTCATCTAC
Source organism: Ottelia alismoides (assembly GCA_037367405.1). NCBI lineage: Eukaryota > Viridiplantae > Streptophyta > Magnoliopsida > Alismatales > Hydrocharitaceae > Ottelia > Ottelia alismoides. The sequence goes on from JAZKJV010011429.1 coordinate 717,348, forward strand.
CTGTAAACAACAACACGGACACTATTTTGAATGAAATTGGAGAAGAGTTTGTAAATATTCCTTTTCCTGAAGCAATGAAAAAACACAAAAAAATGAAAAATTTGAAAAGTGCTTTGTCTGATCCTGCTATTATAGAAATCATTCAGAATTTAGTGTTGAACATGCCCCTAATGAAGGCTCTTGAGTACATGCCAGCGGTCAAGAAAGGATTGAAGGAGGCATGTACAACTAAGCGCAGGCCAACACCCCACAATTCTCGAAGCAAAGGTGGTAAATCCGAAAAACATATCCTCACTATGGCCACCGTCAACGCCATCAGCAACCTCCCGGATAAGAAGCCAGATATGGGAGCACCCCTTGTTCGTTGCCAGATGTTCGATCAAGAGTTCGAGCGAACACTTCTTGACAACGGGTCATCTGTCAATCTGATGCCAGCCTCACTACTCACGGAGTTCAAGCTGGGACCGCTCAAACCTACAAAGATGATTCTGCAGTTTGCAGATAAGTCAGTCAAGCGGCCTAGGGGCTTGTTGGAGGACGTGATCGTCACGGTTCAGGGAAAGTCATTCCCAACCGATTTTGTGGTCTTAGATATGGACGTCCCCGCTCCGTTGCTCCTTACCCCGATCATACTCGGAAGGCCATTTCTGCGGACATCAAACGCAGTAGTAAAATAAGGGACAGGAGAAATCACGTTTGGAGCTGGCAATGAAATTATCCGAGTAGAGACCCTGTCTGAGGGAACGCCCGTTGAACCAACATCTGTATCGTGTGCAAGGGCGATTGAGAATGATGAAGACTGCGATTTTCTAGCCGAGATTCAAGACACCAACCTCTTCCTGGATGAGATCCACGGACTCCTCTGTCCAGAGGAGGAAGTGGAGACCGCACTCGAATTTCCGTGTATCGATCAAGATGAGGACCTTGCTGATGCACTACAAGATACTACAGTGGGGTCGTTATGCCTTCGAAACCAGAAGCCGAATCCAGAAGCATCTTCGGATGAAGATGTAATCATTGAAGAATTTTGTCAGGATCTGAGGGAAGAGACAGAGCAGATTATGGTGGACTTTGCACAGTTGAAAGAATCACCACCTGTATTAATAGCTGAGGTCACCACTGAAGCAGCTCAGACACCGCCAGAGCTGAAACCCTTGCCCTCCAATATGAAGTATGCCTTCCTTGCAGGAGAACCGAACATGTACCCGATCATCATCAATGCACATCTGACCGAAGATCAAGAATCTCGTCTGATGGAGGTTCTTGAACGTAACCGCAAGGCGATAGGCTGGCGAACCTCCGATCTCCACGGGATCAATCCGTCACTCTGTTCGCACCGCATCTTTCTGGAAGACGATTGCAGACCCTCTCGAGAACTGCAAAGAAGATTAAACCCGAATCTGCGAGAGGTGGTTATGAAAGAAATCCAGAAATGGTGTGATGCGGGATTCATTTATCCCATCTCCGACAGCAAATGGGTGAGCCCTCTGCATGTTGTGCCCAAGAAATCAGGGATCACCATTGTGAAAAATGACAAAGGAGAGGAGATCGCAACCAGAGTACCGACTTCTTGGCGAGTGTGCGTAGACTACAGAAGACTCAATCTCGCCACCAAGAAGGATCATTTTCCGCTACCCTTCATCGACCAGATCTTGGAGAGATTGGCCGCGAAGGAATATTTCTGTTTCTTGGACGGTTACTCTGGATATAATCAAGTTGCTATTGCTCTGGAAGATCAAGAGAAGACCACGTTCACCTGTCCTTTTGGCACATATGCCTTCAGACGAATGCCGTTCGGGCTTTGCAACGCCCAGCCACATTTCAGAGGTGTATGCTTGCAGTTTTTGCCGATATGGTGGGTAGCTTTCTCGAGGTCTTCATGGACGATTTTTCGGTCTATGGGGATTCGTTTGATCAATGTCTGGATTATCTAGACCGAGTCTTACGGAGGTGCTGCGAAGTGAATCTTGTGCTCTCCTGGGAGAAGAGCAATTTCATGGTGACCGAGGAATCGTGCTGGGTCACGTTGTTTCTAAACGTGGCATGGAGGTTGACCCAGCCAAGGTGGATGTAATTTCTAAACTGGAGCCACCTACAAATATCAAGCAGGTCCGGTCATTCTTGGGCCATGTCGGTTTTTACCGACGATTTATTAAAGATTTCAGCAAACTGGCCAGACCGCTGACTGAGTTGCTCGGCAAGGACAATGAGTTCATTGTAGACGATCGTGTGCTCCTTGCCTTTAATCAGTTGAAAGAGCTCATCACACAGGCCCCTGTCCTACAGCCACCGATTTGGACTCAGCCTTTCGAGATTATGACCGATGCGTCGGATTATGCCATCGGAGCTGTACTGGGACAGAGAAAAGACAATATACCGTTTGCAATTCACTACGCTAGCCGAACGCTCGATGAAGCCCAGAGAAACTACACTGTCACTGAAAAGGAGCTGCTAGCGGTAGTCTTTGCTTTGGAAAAGTTCAGATCTTACCTTCTTGGGTCCAAAGTTATCATTTACACTGATCACTCGGACATTCGGTATTTACAGCAGAAGAAGGATGCCAAACCACGTCTCATCCGGTGGATCCTTCTCCTCCAGGAGTTTGACATGGAGATCAGAGATAAACCTGGGGTAAAGAATGTAGTGGCCGATCATCTGTCAAGACTTCCTGAACCGGAGTCTCCTGAGCTGAACTTGCAGCCTATCACAGAGACCTTTCCAGATGAATCGATTCTGTCTGTCGCCTCACTTCCTTGGTATGCGGACATTGTGAATTATCTAGTTGCCAAGAAAATCCCACAGGACTGGCCTAAGTTGAAAATAGACAGATTTTTGTCTAAAATCCATTTCTACCAGTGGGAAGACCCGTATCTGTTTCGTGTGGGAGCCGATTGCATCTGGAGAAGGTGTATCCCTCAGGAGGAGGTTCCAAGTGTCCTCGCTTTATGTCATGATCAAGATTCTGGAGGACATCATTCAGGAAAACGGACGGCAGCAAAAGTTCTTCATAGTGGCCTCTGGTGGCCATCATTGTTCAAAGATGCAGATGAATACGTCAAAGGTTGCACTGACTGTCAGAAGATGGGTGGAACCATAGGAATGAGAGATACGATGCCTCTGAAGTACATTCAGATCTCAGATGTCTTTGACGCATGGGGGATCGACTTTATGGGCCCGTTTCCTAACAGTCAGGGTTATGAGTATATTCTGCTTGCTGTCGATTATGTCAGTCGTTGGGTGGAGGCTATCCCCGCCCGAGCCGCCGACAGTCGGACTGTCTGTCGATTCTTACGAGATCACATCATAGCACGGTTCGGGATTCCCAAGATCCTCATATCTGACGGGGGCAGTCATTTCATAAACAGAGAGGTGAAGAAGCTGACCCAAGAATTCTGCATCGAGCATCGTGTTGCTTCACCCTATCACCCGCAGTCCAATGGCTTAGCTGAATGTTCAAACAGGGAGATCAAGACAATTCTACAGAAACTTGTGCGTCCGGATCGCAAGAACTGGTCTCAGCTGCTTGATTCCGTTCTTTGGGCTTACAGAACAGCGTACAAGTCACCCTTGGGAATGTCTCCCTACCGCCTGGTGTATGGCAAGCCATGCCACTTGCCCGTGGAACTTATTCATAAATCTTTATGGGCTATTAACATCTGTAATTTGGACTCCAAACAAGCAGGACAGCACAGGAAACTGGATCTGAATAGATTACTGGAATTCAGAGATTATGCATATGACAACAGCCTGATGTACAAGGAAAAGGTCAAAACATGGCATGATAAGCACATCCGCCACAAGTCCTTTGATCCAGGTCAGAAGGTATGGTTGTTCGATGCGAAATTAAAGATCTTTCCAGGCAAATTGAAGAGCAAATGGACTGGGCCGTTTTTGGTTAGGCAGGTGCGTGACAACGGAAGCGTCTTGATATCTAATCTGTCATCTGACGCACAGCCTTTTGTAGTCAATGGACAGCTTCTGAAGCCATACCTTGAACATGACACATTCATGGCGGTCGTTGACTCCATTCAAGTAATATATGATAATGAGCTGAACAGCTCGAGACAGGCAGAGGAAGGCGAAGCACATAAAAATATTTTTGAATGATTTTCCTTTTCGTCTTTTCTTCTTTTCGTCTTTTCAATTTCTTTTATCTTATTCTACCGAATTGATGCCATCCCTTTCATCACTGCTACACTTAGGATGTACTCTATCCTAAGTATAGGGGGGATGTGCATCCCGAGTTGTTCATACCCAATCTCATCTCTTTTCTTCTTTTCTTCTTTTCTTCTTTTCCTCTTCTATCTTCTTCATCTATCAGAAAGGTGCTACCCCTTGTAGACAATCTTCTATACTTAGGACTTACTTTGTCCTAAGTATAGGGGGGTGTGCACCCCGAGTTTTTTCTATTCCTCTCGATCCTCTCCATTGTCTCCTCTTCTTGACTATACTTAGGGATATTTTACCCTAAGTATAGGGGGAGACAATCTGAGTACGATCTGTTCATTCCCACCCTTGACCCTCCCTGCTTTGTGTACAGTCTGCTATACTTAGGATTATTTGATCCTAAGTATAGGGGGGACGGTCAACTTCTCATTCGTGTGTTCATCCATTCCTTTATTTATTTATTCTTTAGATTTTCCTATACTCAGTACGAGTTATGTCTTCTCTTTTCTCTCTGATCTATGAGGACATAGCTCAAGCTAAGTATAGGGGGGTCGTATATACTACGTAGATACTTTAGCCATAACTCGTACTTTCGTATTTTCCTAATAAATATGGCTAATAATTCTTTAAAATTCATTAAAAATCCTTAATAAAAAGATGTGGTTATTCCTCAAATTCTTTTTGTAAGTACTGATTAATAAATCAGGTGAAAATGTTTTTTGCAAAATGTTTGAAAAATGATTTGCAAATGGTTTGAAAAATGGTTGCAAAAATGATTTGAAAAACCTATATATACTGTTTTGAAAGCCTTTGCAAAATGATTTTCAAATGTGTGTAAATGTTTGTAAAATGTTTGTAAAAACTATTTTGGACTATAGTTTTCAAAAATTGTGTGTAAATGGTTTTCAAATAAGTTTGAGGAATATACACATCACACCAAAATCCACTATATGTATATATATGTATAAAATTGATCACTTACCCTGTAAATTCTTAAAATCCACTTCCTGTATATATGAAGAAGCACTCCCGTGTACATATTTTCACCTTGTTTTTAGCCAAAACTTTTTGTTTTCAAAAATTCCCAAAAACATTTGCAAAATTAAAATCCAAAAACATTTGAAAAATCTTTTTGAAAAATACAAAAAATTGCATATGCATCATCATCATCTTTTCAAAAATCCATAAAAAGTTCAAAATCTTGAAAATTGCATCACAAAAATATTTTCTGCATTGCATTGCATAGCATTCGCATTTTTCGGATTGAGTTTGATGGTTGAACAAGTCTAAGTAAAATCCGGAGATTGGAGCTTGATTGGACCTTATAATTTACCTAATAACAGGAACCTTATAGGAACCAGGTTTGAGGTACTTCAGGTCTAGTTGACTTAATTCTTTGAGGATCACGAGACTTGGTTCAATGGATTCTTGACTGCCTAAGTAGAGTATTTCGGAGCACACGCACGACTCTTGTTGATAATGACCTAACTTAGACACCTGCACCTTTTACATGGCTCAACTCAGTTGGAGTGGTGAGGGGATTGGATTTGCTGGTATGAGACACACACAAGTGGAAACATTTGTCCTCCTCTAGGGAGGGAAGTGCACCCCAACCCGTTCAGTGATTAGGAAGTCTAAAGACAGGAGGCTGTGGGTTGCGATAAAGCTTCAAAAGAGGGATAGTCTATTGGCTCAAGAGGAAAAACTCCTTATGTAAATGCTGCTGTATATAGTATTCGAAAAAAAAAGTGTGTTCAGGCATGTATAAAAATAAAAAGCCTGCAAGTACAAAGTCAATAAGCAAGCTTGAGTTCCAAAGTCAAATATGTGAGCCTGCAGCAGGATGACTTGACTACACTGGTCTTGCATCCCGGGATAGGTAGCTACACTGGCTACTGTCCATTCTTCTCTTCACCCCCTCCTCTTGAGCTGGTTGCCACTTGAACTTAGAAGGGAATACCCCGCTCCTCGAGGATGGAGTTGCTGGATTGGGGAATCATTGGGTTGTCGTACTAGAGAAGTCAGTTTCTTTGTCATTCTAGTTGGGGAGAGCCACCATCACTTACACTGTACAAGTCAGATTCATAGTCGTAAGAGTTTGCGTATGAATTGAGATATTTCTGACCTGGCTATTGAGGAGACTTGGACAGAGTTTTGGGAGTCTCAAGGACTGTTGGATTTCAGACACGGTTCTCACTAAGGTTCCGCCCGCACTAAATTTCCAAAGGTCCGACTTAAGCTCCAAACTTTGATTTTGTGAAGACAAGTTTGATAATTGAATAAAATCCAAGTTCTTCTTTTTCTTTTCTTTCTTTTCTCTTTGCACTTATTGCATAAGTGTTTGCTAGGGACTAGCAAAGGTAAAGTATAGGGGGATGATGAATCCACATTTCATCATCTTTATTCTATCATTTTGGCACCAAAAACCCTAGCAAATGCTTGAAAATACCCTTAAATAGAGCATCTTAGCATCCATGCATGTGCATTTCAACAGTGTATAAATCACTGTAATTAAGGCCAAAATTATAGAATAAATAAAGAAAAGAAAAAGAATAAAATATTGCAAATATTTTATGACCCAAAACCCCCGAGACCTAGGCATCTTGATGAATAGGTCGACAAGGAATAAAGTAGGGGGAGATAAGGGCCAAAACACAGAATACCTATACATTTTATTCATTCTTTATTCATTTTGGGACCTATTTTTGGTTCCACTTTTTGTACATCAAATAAAGAAACTTTGTACATGAAAGTTGTAGATAATTTTATAAAGAAAAATACAAAATTGATTTCACAGAAAAATAATGTACAGATAAAAAGTTATGGTCTGAATAAAAATCCAGAATGCCAACTTCCCAGACCCGTATCTCACAAATAAAAACTCCAAATGCAGCGTACTCACCTTTAATTGTATATAGAAGAAAATAAGCTATTTAATGGCGGTGGTTTCGCATTTGGCGGAGCTACGGTTTGAAAGTTGAGTTTTGGACCCCTTTTGTATACTTGTACTGAATAAAATATTCAATTTATTCTTTATTCAGTATTTATTCATTTTTATATTTTTATAATTTTGTAAATATTACTTATAATATATATGTGCATTAAAATTAAAATAAAATGCAAAGAAAAATAAAAATAAAAATACTTGTATAAAGACTACATAGGTATACTGCCTATATCTATACCTGTACAAAATACTCTTAGATTTTATTAAATATACAAAACTTATCAGAAAAATAAAATAAAAATATATTCATGTAGATAGAAGTATTTTATAATTTTATAAAATCATAAATAAGAATAATAATATTAAAAAAATAACTAAATAAAAATAGAATACTTAAATATATAGATATATATACTATAAAGGGCATAAATACAAACTTGTAAAAATATAGCTCATAAAAATAAACAAAAATCACCATAAAATACTTCATGAAATTACAAATATTTTTTATTTTATACTCAAAATTTAATTAGTTCATCTGCTATTTTTAATTCATTTTATAAGGGTTTTTAGCCAAGGAATTTTCTGGTTGGTCCACGTGGACCAACCAGAACGCTCCATTGGTTGACCTCGGTCAACTCCCTGACCGAGGTCTGTCCCTTGTCAGAAACGGGTTTGACCCCGTTTTCACTCTTTTTTCGAGGGTGCCTCGATCACCATTTGGTGATGGTTCCTTCTTGGAATCTTTTCCTCGGTCAATGGTGATTCACGCCCAAGTGATTCCTTGGGTTGTGGATCACTGACCGAGGCGCTGAGCCCTCGTCTTTCACGCCTCGCCGTCAACCCTTCAAAAGGAGACCCCCAACTTCGATTGGGATTTGATCCTTCTTCCGCCAAATCCACCCGAAAACCCCTCACCCATCGTGTTCCTGGTGACAGCAGGAGTCGATTTGAGCCTGGGTTTGAGTCATCTGGCGTCGAATCAAAGTAGATCCAACCCTCACCGGAGCTCCGCCGCGACCTCCATCCCGACGTCTCTGGTGAGCCTCACCCCCTTCTCTTTTCCTTTTCTTGTAGCTCTAGCTTAGCATAGATTAGCATAGCCGTAGTTTAGATTCCTCTAGCGTTATTCGCCGTGAATCCTCGATCCAAGCCTACGGCGGAGCTTAGCTCCACCTCCACTTTCCGGCCACCTACATCCTTCACAGCCGCTCCGACCACCTCCATTTTCTTCCTCGTCGCTCCGTCGCTCCGCTCCACCCCTCCACCCACCTCGATCTCGCTCAGATCGAGTCATCCGAACTCCCCTCTCCGCCGCTCGCCGGAGTTCATCGTCCGAACCACCTTTCGCCTCATTCGCGCCATCAGAAGGCACCTGCAGCTTCGCCTGGATTTTGTGCAACTAACTATGCAGGTCCGAGCCAAGGAGGAGGCTCCATCGACCCTCGAAGACCCCAGGAGCAGCTACCCAGGTCACCTCCGCCGTCCGGCCGCTTCAAGCCATCTCAGGCTCGCCTGAGACCTCCTTCAGACGCGGAAGAGTCCCAGGATCGTTTTGCCCTTGATCCTGGGGTCGGAGAGGCCGTGTGTCGGCCGTATTCGCCCGCCGAAGTTCGTCGGGGAGGAGTTCTTCGTGAACCCCTCCCTGCCGTTGGATCGAGGGCCCGCTCCAGACGCGTCATCAGCCGTCCGATCATCTGCGCCTCCTCGCCGTCCGATCAAGCCTTGAAGATCTAATCGCAGCCGTCCGCGACGAAGGGGTACGCACCGTCAGATGCGCGCCACGTGGACAAGTGGGTCGCCATCGACCGCTGGATCGCGTCCCGTGGGTATTTTGCATTTTTGACCCACGCTTTTTGTATTTACTTCTTAGTCCAGTAACTTTTAGTTGTAGTTTAAAAGGTTTTGTAATATTTGCACGCAGACCCTCACATTATCACTATTTGCACTTCAGTCCACGCCACGTCACCTCACGTGACGATGGCGTGTGACTTTTGGGTATTTTGCAAGTTAGGCCCGAGACTTTTGTGTATTTGCAATTTCGTCCCTGTACGTAGGATATATAATATGTTGTTGGAAATTTTGCATGCATGCCCAGCCGGTTTTCTTTAATTGCAATTATGCCCCTGTGAATGGTGTTGCACGTGAGCTGTGCGTGACTTTTTGGTGGAAATTGCATCTGTGCCCCCATAGTTTTATCTATTTGCATACAGGTCCCTGCCAGGCCTTTAATTTTTGTATGCTTGCTGTATTTATGTAACCCATCATTTCATATTCAAAAATTCCACAAAAATAGGGTTAAGCTCCTGGACACGTGTACTTTCACGCTATCCTTTTAGTTTTTGATTTTATTTTATTTTCATATTTATTAAAAATCAAAAACATGCTTTTTGTGTACTGTTTAGCTTAGAAAATACTAAAAAAATATTAAAACTCCTCTAAAAATTCCAAAAAAATTATCTAGTGTCTATTTTATCATCTTTTAGTGTCAGTCCAAAAATCACTAAAAATCTCAAAAGAAAAACACTAAAAATTTAAAAACACTCAAAAACTTCAAAAAAATATATAAAATAGTAGAAAACTCCAAAAATCGAAAACTCAGTTCTTGTTTGTTCCTTATTTTGTCTTTTTTATTTGAAAAAATAGTGTGAAAATTTTTAGCTACTGGTTGCTATTTTTAAATCCTATTTTACTCACAGCCAGCACCCTTTCCACTGTTTTGCATTATTTCAGCATTTAAAAATACCAAAAACCTTCTAAAAATTACCCAAAAATCACAAAAACAGTAGAAAAATATAAAAAGACCAAAAAGACTTTATTTTCTAATTTTTGAACATTTTTATCTATTTATATAAATACCTTAGCTTGTCTTTTATTACATTGTGCTTATTTTCCAATATTGAAAAAGAAAATAGAAAATTATAAAAGAAAATATAAAAATCAGTAAATTAAAAATCAAAATACAAAAATATAAAATTAAAAATTAAATAAAAAAATATATAAAATCAAAAACCCACAAAAAATTCTAGATTGGCTGAGTTGCTTATTAGACCTAGGATTGGATTCTTATCTATGCTCTACACCTTTGCTTCTTGAGTTCGACCCCTACTTGCTTGCCATTGTACATCTTTAGTAGGGTATAATAAATTTTAATCCTTGCTATTCATTCTCTGATTGATTGTGTGGGTTAATTGTTGAAGACCGAGGGAGTTTGAGCAGTCCCATCAACGACAGTGAGTCTGACTTGTCAGACCACTATTTAGCGGCTCTCGCATTCTCGCTTTTCACCTGGTCCACCTGACGATCGTGGACAGTACTGCAGATCATGAGAAACTCCTGGAGGTGGAGATGGGGCTCCTCAGTAGCGAGTCAGTGGAAGCGGGGGAGTAACTGTAAGGTGTTCGGGGGGAACTTGAAGTCCCCCACGATAGTTGGAAGTACAACCCAGTGGTGCGTCAACGTCGATCCGGGGTTGTGTAACTCCTGCATCGGTCTCGGTGGTCCTCCTGCCGCGGCTGCGACAGCTGCTGCCGCTGCGGCAGCTGCTGCTGCGGCTGCTGCATCAGCATCATCCGGGATCCTCGGTCCGTCTCTCCTCTGTTCTCGCTCTGCTCTCTCTGCTCGCATCTGCTCCATCTCTCTCCTCATGTCGAGCATGAATGCTCCCTGATCCCTCAACTGCTGCTGAACGACCTCTAAGGAGGTGATCAGGGTGGAGTTAATCGCACCTTGGTCCAATACGAAGTGATCAGTCTGTGGACCTCGGGAACGATCCTCGGAACTGCCGGCCATGGCGTCTACAAAATCAAATGAGCCAAACTCAGGTGCTGATAAGTCTGCTAATCTCTCCTCTGGCTCATGTCTCTCAGAACCGAAAGAAAGGGGGTCGAGGGGGAACAGGGCAGAGTCATACTCGGGCTCGGAGAGCTGGTCTCGGCTCTCGCGGGCCAACCTAGATGAACGGGTAGACGTGCCAGAAAGCGGTGCAGCCAGAGGCTGCCTAAGAGAGCGTCTACCCATCATCGTGATCTAACGAGTAAGGCGGATGGGATCTGGAGAAACTATGATCGGCAACCAAACCCTCTGTTCACCAACGCAACGCGAGCTGAAGACCGTAAAGGCTCGGTCAAATTATCTTGTCAATTTTTATTAGGTGAACAAACAATCTATCAGAGCGCTTACGTGACCTGTTGGGATACCCGATGCTACCCCAACCGACTGGCCCACACGGAAAAGTCGGTAATCAGTCGGGAATAGCACCGGAGGCTCTACCTAGTGTGCGGGTCACTCTCTCGCGCAATCAAACCAACCAATGAGGGGGTTGCTCTCCCCAAGACAAATTTTTAAGTCAAGTGTCTTTTAGGGTCAATAGCTTAAACAGTCCCAATTTTATGGTTTTTCTTTTTAATATTTTTCAAAAAAACAAAGGCCTAACGAATTTTTCGGTTCTCCTGGTTATTTAGTCAAAAACAAGGGGAAGAAGACGAAAAAGCCGATGCGCGATGAAATCAATGATGCCATGCAGAGATAGAAATGCGTACCTTCCTCCAGCACTCTACATGCAAGTGATCCGCACAGAAATGTTAAAGACAGAAAGTAAACTACCTATATGGTGCAGCGGTGAAAACCGAGTCCTAAACAAGCAAGTCTACTCGAAGAACAACCTAACTGGTCACCAATCCTTCAAGCCAAAGATCCGGTCTCGGTCTACCCCTCCTCCTCCCGACACATCGGGTTCAGGAGCAGCGCTTGGCAGGGCAGGCTACGGCACGTAGGCTACGAAGGGGATGAGTCCAGTTATTTTTATTAGTGAATTATTAGTAGGTCCAATTAATCGCACTATAGGAACAGGCAAGCAATTTGGTGTGGGGATCCTACTAATTACGACACAGTCAAGCAGAAAATCCTAAGTCTAGAGGCTCGATAAAACCGCTGAAAATCGTAAAAGGCAGCGAAGAAAACAAAAGCCGCGAAAAAGCCGCGAAAAATCTAAACTAGCTACTGGGTCCCCCGAGCACACCGGTACTCGGCAAAACAGACCTGAGAAAGAAGTCTAAAGTCTCTGAGTATCCCTGTATTATTACAATACAAATAAAATAAGCTAAAAGAAAACTAAGATACTCTCTCTCTCTCTCACTCAGCTCCTCTCTCGCTCTCTCCTGCGGCTCGTTGCAGACAGGAGCCGCCTCCAAGTCCCGCGGTTGCGCCGGCCTCTCGAAAGCTGCCGCCTCGGTCCTCGGGCCCTCGCAAGAAAGAAACAAAGTGGTAAGACCAATAAAATAACCAAATATAAACAAGAAATAAAAATAGGGGTCTATATGCAAAATGGCAAATAAAATCAAACAAACAAAAAACAAAGACAAAAATGAAAAGAAAATAAAACAAAACAAAATAAAGCAAAAATAAAATAAAAACAAAAAGCCACGAAAAACCGCGAACTCGGAAAGAGCCGCGAAAAGCCCGAAAAAGAAAAAGAAATAAAAAGAAACTACTAAGCCGTGCTCCATGGCAACGACGCCATTCTGATGACACAACAAGCGACTCAGGTAAAGGTATCTAAAATGGTCATTGCGACCCAAGTCACCAGACGTGGTCAATCCAGAAAAAGAGACCACCAATATAAGATAAAATCAAATCGAAATCAATAGCGGTCTTGCTATTTTATTAACCTGGTATAGCGACCAGGGTCGAACACAAGGAGCACGTGTTGGGCTCGCGCCTACGAAGTAGTCAAAAATAAAAATAAAAGGAAAGAAAAGGGGATTTTTGGTGGATTTTATTCTTTTTATATTTTTTTTGGGATTTTTAATTAATTAAGAAAATAGAAAAGGCAAGGAAACAAGGCAATTCAACAATTTATTTAATGCATCAAAAATCAAGTAAAAATTCAAATAAAAATATTTTTATTTATTTTTTAATTTTTACTATTTTTAGTGAATTTTTGGGATTTTTCTGATTTTTATTTAATTTTCTAAAAATAAAACAATGAAAGAAAAAAGGAGGTACTATCCAGCCGAGCTTAAGGGACTTAGATAAAATATCTAAAAATCCCAATAAACTGGAGTTAATTTTCCTGTAAAGAGAAAGAAACAAGGAAAATTTAGGCACCTTAATTATTATTTTTGGGTTTTTAAATTATTTATTAGAATTTTTATGAGTTTTTTGGTGTTTTGTAATTTTTATAAGTTTTATATAATGAAAAATAGCCAAAATTGGCTAGAAAATCAAGCAAGCCAAAACAAACAGTGGTAATATTTTTGTAATTTTTAGATAGGGTTTAATATTTTTTGTGATTTTTAAATCAAACAATAACGAAAATGGATGTTTTTGAATTTTTAAAAATATCAAAACAAAACAAAAATGCCTCCAAAAATTCCAGAAAATTTTACAACATGGCAGGAGCCATGTATCCAATTTTCATTGGATTTGGAGTTGATTTGCTATTTTATTCAAAAATAAAAGTTTGGTAATGTGCACAGGGACCTGAGTGCAAATACCCAAAGCTCTGGGGGGTCCGGTGCAAAATACCCAAGAAAACATGCGCGTAGCGCGTGCCTGAGGCACTCAGGGACCTAAATGTAATAAAAACAAGTTCCGGGGGCTATTTGGTAATAGGTACCAAAAGTCCCGAGGGCTTGTTTGTAAAATACCCAATAAAAAGCGCACATGCACAATTAATTCACGCACAGGGGTATAAATGCAATTATCCAAAAGTATTCATTCATTCCATAACCAACCCGAACTACAGGGAACAAAGTGCAAATAGCCCAGAAAACTACGTGTCGAAGCACGTGACACACCACACACAGGGGCTTAGATGCAAACAAAATAAAGCTCAAGGTCCAACATGCAATTTACCTAACGTAAATAAAATCCTAAAAATAATTACATGACTAAACTGAAATTAACTAAAGAAAAGGGCCTAAGGGTAAATTACCCTTTATTAATGAAGCCGCTGGATGGACGCCACGTGGGTGGATGAACGGCTGAGATGCGGGTGGCGCCCAACGAAGGAAGCCCTCGGCGGATCGGACGGTCGGGGCCTCGCCACGTGCTGGATCTGACGGTGGAGATGCGTCGCTGCTAAGCCTCGGCCATCGGACGGCGTGGATCAGTCCTCCTGAAGATCGTGCGGTGGCTGCTGCTCCTTGAATGGAGGGGCTCAGATCGAAACTGGGAGCTCGGAGGAGATCCGACGGCTGCTGGAGGTCTTCGAAGAACAGGTGGCCGGCGAACTTCGCCGGCCCAGTATGCTCGCTCCGAGCCTCTGCGAGGGCTTCTGATGATCGAGACAGCTCCGTCTTGGCCTCCCGCGTCTGGTGGTCCTATCCGATGAATCAACGGAGCTCCAGAGAGCTCGGTCGACCTCAGCGGAGGAGGAGCTCTGGTGCTCGAATGGGAAGGCCTCAGATAGCCTCCCTTGGACCTGCAAGGTGACACCAAAAAGCTCCTGGGTCGAGGGCAAACTGCCTCGACCCCATGAGTGGCCGTGAAGGTGAGCGGCGCGGTGGTGCGGGCGAACCCCGGCAAAGCGAGGGCGAAGGGGTTCGAACCCCAGCTCCGGTGCGAGCTGGGTTAAGCGGAGGGGCGGAGAAGATGCGCGGGGGAAGGGCAAACGTGTTGATAGATTCCGATGATCGAACGGAGGGGGGATATGGTCGGAATCGGCGAAAATCGATGGCGGTGCGAATCGGGGATAATCGGAAATTAGAGAACTAGAGAAGAAATCGAAGCTGCCTGGGTGGATGGTTCGACTAGGAAGGAGCTTGTGCAGCTCTTGGTCCTTGCCTTGAGGAGCGTCGACGTCCAAGGCTCTGGCTTCGGCTCTGGGCGGAGCACGCGGAGCAAACCGCCGGATCAGTGGTTCCCTGCCCCTCTCCTCGCTGCGACAGCACCCGGAGCAAGCTGTCACTCTTACTCGAGCACTGGAGGTCACTGGTGGTGGAGCAAATGAGCCAAAGATCAGAATTAGGGTGGCGGAGCTCAGCTTAAGTATGGGTGCAGGTCCGGCTAGGAGTGATCGGGTAGGGCTGCGTGAGGCGCGGATCTCGATGCGGATGTGCCGGTGAAGGTGCCGGATCTGCCATGGTTAAGATGGACCCGGGGTTTAGGGAGATGGTGATCGGGTATGGATGGGGAAAATCCGAGAAACCGGGTCCGTGAACCAAAACCCGTGGAAGGTGGTCCTGGGGGGGGAGTTGACCGGGCGGTCAACAATCCCCCTGGACCAATGGGAATAAGCCATTTAGAAAAGATTTGTAAAATCATAGTAAATGGCCGATTTATTAAAAAGTCAAAACATGAAAATATTTTTTGTTTTAATTTTTTTTTATTTTTAGTGATTTTTAATTAATTTTTCAAAATAAAAATAATGTATTTATATTATATAGCTATACATAGGTATATGTACAATATGTGGTTTTGATTTTTGATTTTAATTCGTTATTTTTATACAATTTTATCCCCATTTTATATTTTATTTATTTATATCATAAAATTAGGAATAAAAATATATTTTTATTTTATTTTTATTATTTATATACATAGGTGAAATAAATAGATATAAACATGTATATACATGGTATATTTACAATATATTTTTGGGTTTTTAATTTTGTTCTTTTTATTTTGTTTTTGTTTTAATTGTTTTTATGTTATTTATTTACAACATAAAAATTAGAATATTTACAAGATTTTTGGAGATTAATTTTATTTATTTACAAAGTGAAATAAATAAAGATGAAGGAGCTATGTACATGGTGGTTATGCACAAGTGATCTATTTTTGTTTTCTTTTTAATTTTTCTATTTTTATCTTGATTTATACTTATAAATATATACAAATATTTACAAGCCCCTTTTTAGTCTATTTTTGGGAGGAAAATATTTTTATTTTATTTACATATATATTTACACACATGAGCCCCTATCTCCCTCTACTTTGGCTTTTATGCGGTCAGGCCCATGCTGAGCCCTCCCTTGGGATTAGGTCGCTCAATATTTATTCTAAATATTTCCCTCTTTTTCTTTTTGATCTTTATTCTTTTATTTTTGCACAAAAACATGCTAATTATTAGTTTTTACACAATGCATGCTTTTGGTAATTATTTATATTTACAAATATATACATGCATTTGCAAAGGTTTTTGTAGCTAAAATATAAGAATAAAGAGCGATGAATGAGTATCATCAAGGCCATATGAATCTTTGTTTCTGACGAAATTCGAATGGCATATATGAGGGATATAAGGATGAATATATATGGCGATATTTTTCAAAAAAAAAATAAAATGCTGAAAATGACGCGGGAGCAGCCATGTTGGCAGCCCCATTAATTTCATATATATACATATACATATACATACATACATATATATATATATATATATAGAGAGAGAGAGAGAGAGGGGGGGAGGGGACCCTACTCAATGTAGTAGGTAACTTACCTACTCCATTTTAATGTTTTCTACTTTTTTTTGAAAAGTATTTTCATGGATTTTCATAACTATATCCCTCTAATATGTCATTCAAATTTCATCAGAAACGGAGACTTCTATACTATCCATCTAGAACACGTAAATTGCAGCAAATTTAAGACTATTAAAATTACATGTTCTGGATGGAGAGCATAGGAGTTAGGGTGGAGCATTAGGCCGGGCCAGCCCGGACCCGACCTTGACCCAACCTGTAAAAGCCCGGGCCCAACCCGAACCCGATGTATATGTGGGTCGGGCCCGGGTCCTAATTTTGCCAATTTTTCAAGCACGGGTCGAGCCCAGCCCAAACCCGAAGTGGCCCGCAAAAGCCCAACCTGGCCCGCCATACTTGCATGTGGATTTGGCTCCATCATTCTTGTCAACTCCCCTCCTCCTACCCTTGTTGTACGATACCCCTGAATTATTTCCTATCATTGCTGGTTGCCGTCACCCGCCACCAATCCATCAGCATGTCCCTGCACGACTAACAACCATTGCCCATTGGGTCTTCTCGAGAAGGTCACTACCGATAACGTGAACATAGGACTTGGTTATGTTTTCGTGAGGAACTGGGTTAGGGACATAGTCTTATGGAGAAGCGAGATTACAAGAAGCGCTCATCTCTTTGTATCATACACAGTACTCTCCAAGATCGACAAGTCCATCTTGGGTGTTCATGCTCTAGCGCAAAGGTTCATCTGAATCCACAGCAAGTATCACAAGATGTACCCTCATATATTTATGAAGATTAATGCTAAGTATTCCGAGGAGTTTCCCACTGTTTGCTGCGAAACACGGGATTAGTTCCTCCCATGTATAATCTTTAATTTGGTGGCTGTATAACTTTCTCTTGAATTGCTTTTCTTCATATTCTCAAGACAAAAATCAAGTATGTCAGATTTCAGTGCAATTGATTGCCAGCAGTGTTACCTGGAAATCATAGTAACGAGGATTGTAGGATTTGGGGTTTTTTCATGGCTATAGCTCGAATATCGACTACACCAAGGTATGGACCTCATTTATGGAGAGCCACGATTATTCATGGATGCCGTAAATAGCCATGGAAAGCCTACACTGTTGCAAGCCCATTTGATAAGTGCAGGGATGTACGGCACCTGAGAGGGAGGCCGTCGATGGCAGACCTTTGATGCGTCAATAAGGCTTAACTCTTATTTGGAGGACGATGGTGCTTTGACTTGTAGATGGACTAGCATTGGTACAGTGTGAATAAACTATTAGAAGTGGAGCTGGAGAAGGAGATGTTAGAAGAGATGATGTGTAGCGAGAAGGGCAACACTGGGAGGGTGAGGATGTTGAAGTTGTGAACGGTGGGTAAGAGGCCAATTACCATCGTCTGGCTGGTTGGAGATGTCAAAATTGATGGTAGCAAATATAATACATCAAAAAACCTTTTTGGTTTGAGTCATTAATGCTCAAATGCATACTCCAACATTTAAAAGCAAAATGCACACGCATGGGCCGAGCCTGGCTCGAACCCGGGCCCGACCCTACGAGTTTTGGGTCGGGCAGGGGTTCTTGTTTCGACCAATTGTTCGGGCCTTAACCTGACCCAACGCCCATGAAAATTTGGCAGGTCCGGATCGGGTTTTCTCAGGTCGGGTCGGGTCAAGCCCAATACTCCACCCTAATAGGAGTCTCTATTTCTGACGAAATTTGAATGACATATTAAAGGGATATAATTATGAAAAATCTATGGAAGCATTTTTCAAAAAAAAAGGAAGTGGAAAAAATTAAAATAGAGTATGTAAGTTACCTACTCCATGGAGTAGGACCTCTTTCCTCATATACATATATAAGGGTTATATGGGGATGCCCCTAAGGGCAGTCAACATGGCTGCCCCTGATGAGCGCAAAATTCGATCACTCGGATAAAGGTACTAATCGGTCGTTGTGACCCGAGCAATCAGATGCACTCAATCAAGAAAAATGAACCACTAAATAGAGATAAAATTAATCGAAACACGGATAGCGGTCCTGCTATGGGATTAACCTGGTATAGCACCCAGGGTCGAACTCGAGGAGCACGGATGGCCGAGAGGCCTACGAAGTAGTAAAAAGAATAACATAAAGGAACAAAATATTTTTAGTGGTTTTTAATTTGTTTTATAGTTTTTGGATTTTTAAGTAATTAAGAAAATAAAGAAAAACAAGGAAAAGCACACTTCAACAATTTATTCAAAGCATCAAAAATCAACCAAAAATTGGAATAAAATATTTTTATGTATTTTATATTTTGTAGTGTTTTTGGTGAATTTTTGAGAATTTTCTGATGTTTATTTATTTTCTAAAAATCAAAAAGTGAAGCAAACAGTGGGTACTGTCCAGCCGAGCCAAAATGCCCTAGATAAAATATCTAAGAGCCTCAAAATGGCCTGGAGGTAATTTTCCTGTAAAGAAGATGAAACAAGGAAAATTTAGGTACCAATTTTTATTATTTTTTAATTTTTAATAATTTACTAGAATTTTTATGGGTTTTTGAGTGTTTTAAAGTTTTTAGTGGTTTTTAGTAGTGAAAAAATAGCCAAAGTTGGCTAGAAAATCAAACTAAGTATAAACAAACAGTGGTTAATTTTTATAGAATTTTTAATTGAGTTTTAATATTTTTTTGTGATTTTTCAAGTTAGACAGTAGAAAAAATTAAGGTTTTTGATTTTTTTAAAAATATCAAACGAAATCAAAAATGTCCTCAAAAATCCACAAAAATCCTACACCATGGCAGGAGCCATGTGTCAAATTTTCGTTGGATTTGGAGGTGTTTTGATATTTTATTCAAAAATAAAGGAAGGGCACTGTGCGTAGGGACTAAAGTGCAAATACCCGAAGTTCTGGGGGGGTCTGAGGCAAAATACCCAGCAAAACACGCGCCACGCGCGTGCCTGGGCACTCAGGACCCAAATGTAAGAAAAATAAGTCCCGAGGACTTATTGGTAACATGTACCAAAAGTCCAGGGGGCTTACCTGCAAATTACCCAAAATATATCGCGCATGTGGAAATAAATCACGCACAGGGTATAAATGCAAATAAGTAAAAGATTTCATTCATTCATTAACATCCAGAACACAGGGTATCTACTGCAAATAACCCAAAATATCACGTGTCGAAGCACGTATCCACAACTAGCAGGGGTATGAATGCAAATAAACTAAAGCACATGGGACCACTATGTAAATTACCCTAAAACTAAACAACTGACTTTAATATTTACAGGACTAAAATGAAATAAAAACAAAGGCAGGGCCTAAGGGTAAATTACCCTTTATTAAGCGGATGACTGGATGCGCGCCACGTGGAGATCGGACGGCTGCTGACGGTGGGCGC
This sequence comes from Ottelia alismoides, assembly GCA_037367405.1. NCBI lineage: Eukaryota > Viridiplantae > Streptophyta > Magnoliopsida > Alismatales > Hydrocharitaceae > Ottelia > Ottelia alismoides. Next base: position 737,277 of record JAZKJV010011429.1, read on the forward strand.
TCCGGATCGCCTCTCCTCAGATCGAGCGTTGCTGGTGGCTCCAGGGACGGACGGCCCGGATGAAGTCTGGAGCGGAGGGGGACGATCAACGGTAGAGGAGGGTGTTGATCGTCCCCGACTCCGATCCAGACTTCATCCGGGCCGTGCGTGCCCTGGAGCCTCCAGCAACGCTCGATGGTGCGGAGAAGAAAGCTGGAGTGCTCCTGCGTCTGTTACGATGCTCCGATGATCGAGCCGAGCTCCGAGGAGCTCGGGCGAGGTCGGCGGAGCTGGGCCTCCTGGCTAGATGGCGAAGGGCCTCAGACGGCCCTCGTTTCGACCTGAAAAGTGCACCAGAAGACTCACGGGTCGAGGGCAAACTGCCTCGACCCGGTTAGGCAAGGTGGGGGTGAACGGTGGGTCGAAGCGGCGAGCTCCGGCGAAGGTGGTGGACGGAGAAGCTCGGTTCCCAGCTCCTGTGCGAGCTGGGTTGGGCGAATGGGTGAAGAAGGTGCGGCGAGGAGAGGTGAACGTGATGGTCGATTCCGATGATCAGATAGTGGTCGGAACCAGGATGAATCGGAGAAATACGACGGCGAAGCGAATTAGGCGTAAATGGAAATTGAAGGAAACGGGAAGGCTAAGGGGTTACCTGGGTGGTCGGAGAGACTGGGGAGGAGCTGGGGAAGCTCCCGGTCGTCGCCTCGAGGATCGTCTCGGTCCGAGGCTCGGAGCTCACGCTGGTGGAGGATCTACGGCGGCTGGGCTCGCCGGATCGATGGCGAAGCTCCCTCTCCTCGCTTCGACAGGCTCAGACGTGAGCTGTCACCTCACGCACTCTCTGGAGCTCATTGGAGAACGAAGCAAATGACCAAAGATGGTGAAATCGAGTGGCGGAGCTCGCTTATGTACGCTGGAGGGGTCCGGCTAAGAATGGCTTGGGTAGGTCGAGGAGGCGCGCGGATCCCAAGGTGTATGCCCGGCGAAGATGTCGGATGTGGGAGGATCAAAACGGAGCCGGGGTTTGGTGAAATGGGGATCGGGTCGAGCGGGTATAAATTTGGGAAGTCGGGTCCAGAGCTCAGACCCGCGGGAGGTGGTCCTGGGGGGGTAGTTGACCGGGCGGTCAACATCCCCAGGACCCAATGGGAATAGGCACGTGTCTGGACTTTGAAGCTCAAAATTAAGGTAGCAAATGGCCGAATTTGCAAAAAGTTAAAACATGAAATATTTTTATTTTATTTTTTTTCTATTTTTTAGTGATTTTTAATAATTTTTTCGAAATAAAAATAAGCTATATACATAGTATGTACTATATATAGGTATATATACAACATATAGGGTTTTGATTTTTGATTTTTAGATGTTATTTTTGTGCAATTTTATTCCTATTTTATATTTTATTTATTTTCATTATAAAATAAGGAATAAAAAGGTATTTTTATTTGATTTTTATTATTTATTTACATAGGTAAAATAAATATATATGTGCATCTATATACAAGGTATTTGTACAATGTGTTTTTGTATTTTTAATTTTTGCTATTTTTATTTTGTTTTTGTTTTAATTGTTTTTATTTTATTTATTTACAATATATAACATAGTTTATTTACAAAATTATAAAAGTTAATTTTATATATTTACAAGGCTAAATAAATATGTAGATGTGGTTTATGTACAAGGTAAAAGGGGTGTTTTAATTCTTTTTGATTTTTAACTTTTTCTTTTGATTTTATATTTATAAATATGTACAAGTATTTACAAGCATATTTTTGGTGAGGAAAATATTTTTATTTATTTACATAAATATTTACACATGAGCCCCTATCTCCCTCTACTTTGATTTTTATGCGGTCAGGCCCATGCTGAGCCCTCCCTTGGGTTAGGTTGCTCAATATTTATTCTAAATATTTCCCTCTTTTTCTTTTTAATCTTTATTCTTTTATTTTTGCACAAAAACATGCTAATTATAGGTTTTTACACAATGCGTGCTTTTCGTAATTATTTGTATTTACATATATCTACATGCATTTGCAAAGGTTTTTGTAGCTAAAATATAAGAATAAAGAGTGATGAATGAGTATTCATCACCCCCCTATACTTAACTTTGCTAGTCCCTTAGCAAACACTTATTTGAAAAAGAAGTGAAAAAGAAAGAAAGAAAAAGAAAAAGAGGATGTACATGGATCAAGGTTGATTATTAAACTTGCCTTCATTAAATTGGGGTATGGAGCTCGATCAGATCTTTGGATTATTAATGTGTAGGAACCTTATTTAGACTTAAGCTTAAAACTCAACAGCCTCTAAGTTCCACTAATCTATAACCAAGACTCCTCAATGCTCCAGATCAAAAAAAATGATCAATCACAAACCCTGAAGACCATGAATCTTTTCTTGTCCTGTGAAAGTGAGGTCTAAGCTCTCCACCTCAGAAATGGCAACTTGACAACCCTCCCCAACAAGGTAACTCTATGACCTCAATCCGGCCACTCTTTCCTCGAGGAGCGGGGTATTCCCTTCTAAGTTCAAGTTCAACCGGCTCAAGAAGAGGGGGAAGAAGAGAATGGGTCAAGGCTAGTGTAGCCAAGTACCCTGGGGAGCTTGACCAGTGTAGCCAAGTCTCCCTGCTGCAAGCTACATCAGGTGGATCATGAAACCAAGCTTTGCTTATTGCACTCTATATACATACTCCGGTGGGATTATCATTTTCTCTCAGACCCACCACTTTTTTGGAGTTCTTTTCTTTTTGCACATTTTTTTTTCAAGTGCATCTGTACAACATATACATGTGCAGCATATATACAAGGAGTTTTTCCTCTTAAGCCAGTAGACTATCCCTCTTTTGAAGCTTTAATGCAACCCACAACTCCCGTCGTTAGACCTCATGGAAACCAGACCAAGTTGAGACGCACTTCCTTCACTAAAGAAAAAGAGAGGTTCCGCCTAGAAGTACTACCCTCATATGCTACCCCAAGTCAAGGAAGACTGCCTCCTCACCACCTCATCCGTAGAGAGCTCGGTGCATAGTGCTGGTGTCCAAGTAAAGCCATAATCTATATGAGTCATGTGTTGTTGTTAAGTGCTCTACTTAGGCTCATTGAGATGACATGTGATCATAGCCAAGTGGACTCAAAGAATTAAGTCACCATGGACCTGAAAAGCCTTAAACCTAAGCCCTATAAGGTTCCTCTTAGAAGTTAGGTGGATTAAGATCTTAATCTAGCTCCATTTCTCAATTTGATTCCAGGCTAGTTTAAATGTCAACTATCATCCAGAAAAACTATATACATATGTACAAGAGATGCTTATTTACACAAATTTTTACAATCATGCAAAATTTTTGAAAATATTTTGAAATCATGTATGAATGATGCATGAAGTGCAAGTTTTGCAAAAAGATATTTACACACATTTACACAAGACTTTTGCAAACTTTTGATTTTCAAAACATTTTGGAAAAATTTTGTACTATATACATAATTTTGATACAAAAATATTTACACAAGCTTTACACAAAAGATTTTTGAAATCATTTTTACAAAAATACTTTGTACACTAGCTATTTATGTGCAAACAAAAGAAGTTTATGTACATGAAAATTTTTAATTTTTGTGATTTTTAGCCATTTTATTTATTAACACACTCACACAAAGTACGAGTTATGGCTAAAGTATATATGAAATATATACACACCCCCTATACTTAAGCTCGAACGATGTCCTCAGAGCCAAGAGCGATGAAGAAGACATAACTCGTACCAGGTATAGGGAAGTGAAAAGAAAGGCTATATACAAGGAAGAAGAAGAAAATAGAAAAGTCAAACGGGTCTCGGGTCTTCCCCCTATACTTAGGATCAAATAATCCTAAGTATAGCAGGCTGTTTACTAAGGGAAAACTGAGTGGAGAATGTACAGGTTCTACCCCCCCCTATACTTAGGGTGAAATATCCCTAAGTATAGGCACCAAAACAGGGGTAAGCAGAAACAAAAGAAATACCCATAAGGTCTCACATCCCCCCTATACTTAGGGTAAAGTGTACCCTAAGTATAGCATAATCACAAGATGAAGAAAGGGATGTGGGACTAAAGACTGTAGCGATATGGACATCTGGATCTATACAAGGCGGAAGATCAGTGAAACTTAGGCGTGAGATGCATTAGATGCGAGTCAAAGACCACATCTCACGCAAAATGAATAGGGGCAAGATCAGCGACCCGCGGCTCATGATCTAGAAATGGCTTGAGCCATTGGCCGTTCACTCTAAAGGTACTCTCAGAAGACAACTCAGATATGTCGATGCTACCGTTGTCGTGTACCTTTCTGACCAAGTAGGGTCCCTTCCATTTGCTCTGTAGCTTCCCTGAAAATAAGCGTAGCCTCGCATCAAACAGCCATACTCTCTGTCCAATCTCAAAATGCTTGTGGCTGATGTGAGAATCATGCCACTCCTTCACTTTCTCCTTATAATGTAGGCTGTTTGAGAATGCTGTATCTCTAAGCTCCTCCAGGGCAGCTAACTCTGCCCTTCTCTGGTCTCCCATACCATCTGGATCCATAAGAATATCTGTGACTGCCCCAAGTGACTTGTGCCTTAGCTCAACAGGTAAATGGCACGGCTTGCCATATACGAGGCGAAAGGGAGATGTGCCCAAAGGTGTCTTGAAAGACATCCTATATGCCCACAAGACCGAGTCCAATAGCTGTGACCAATCCTTTCGGTCAGGGCGGACGACTTTCTGCAGTATAGTCTTGATCTCCCTATTCGACACCTCGCTAGACCATTCGTCTGTGGATGGTAAGGTGTAGCAACACGATGGTCTATGACAAACTCGCTAGCAAGGGCCTTCACCTGGTCGTTGATGAAGTGAGATCCCCCATCAGATATCAAACTCGTGGAACCCCGAACCGCGTGATGATGTGCTTCCTCAGAAATCTGCAAACTGTCCTCGCATCAGCGGCTCGGGCGGGGATAGCCTCCACCCAACGACTAACATAATTCCACGGCCAACAGAATGTACTCGAATCCCTGACTCTTAGGGAATGGACCCATGAAATCGATGCCCCATGCGTCAAAAACCTCACAGAAGTGAATGGGCTGCATTGGCATCATATTACGCTGTCCACAAGTGCCCATCCTCTGACAGTCAGTACACCTCTTCACGAACTCATCTGAGTCCTTGAAGAGGGTAGGCCACCACAAGCCGGATTGGAGCACTTTCTGTGCCGTTCTCCTCCCAGAATGGTGTCCTCCTGCCTCAAGCTTGTGGCAGTAAGTGAGGACGCTATGGTGCTCCTCCTGAGGAATACACCGACGCCAGACGCTATCCCCTCCTTCGTGGTAAAGGATGGGATCCTCCCAATGGTAGGACTTGGCCTTCGCAAGGAAGGTCTCAAGTCTCTGCCTTGGCCAATCTTGTGGAACTTTCCCAGCAACGAGAAAGTTCACAATATCGGCGTACCATGGGAGTGAGGCGATATCAAGGATCGCCTCATCTGGGAAGGTATCTCGAATAGGATCAATCTGCTCAGACTCCTCAGGCTGCTCTAAACGGGAGAGATGATCCGCCACCACATTCTTGACTCCAGGCTTATCCTTGATCTCAATACCGAACTCCTGGAGTAGAAGGATCCATCCAGTCAATCTGGCCTTGGCATCCTTCTTTGCCATGAGGTACCTGATGGCGGTGTGATCTGTGTACAAAGTCACTCTAGATCCGATGATATACGATCTGAACTTATCCAGGGCAAACACTACGGCTAGCATCTCCTTCTCTGTGACCGTGTAATTCCGCTGGGCGGAATCCAATGTGCGGCTAGCGTAGTGTATGGCAAATGGAACTCCATCCCTCCTCTGTCCCAACACTGCCCCTACGGCAAAATCGGAGGCATCCGTCATGATCTCAAATGGGAGAGACCAATCCGGCGGCTGGAGGACAGGAGCCTCTATCACACACTGCTGGAGAGTCGCGAAGGACGAAAGACACTTGTCATCGACAAGGAACTCGGTGTCTTTCGTCAAGAGGTCAGTCAACGGCCGGGCAATCCTGCTGAAATCCTGAATAATCTCCTATAAAACCCAACGTGCCCCAGGAATGACCGTAGCTGCCTCAGATTGGACGGCGGTGCGAGTTTCCTTATGACATCAACCTTGGCCGGATCAACCTCCATGCCCCTGTTGGAGATGATATGGCCAAGCATTGTCCCTTGAGTCACCATGAAGTGACTCTTCTCCCAAGATAGAACCAACTGATACTCAATACATCGTTGGAGTACTCGGTCTAGGCAGTCAAGACAGGAGTCGAATCTGTCGCCGTAGACCGAGAAATCGTCCATGAAGACCTCCAAACATTCCCCTACCATGTTCGAAAAGATCGACAGCATGCACCTCTGAAAAGTCGCAGGGGGCATTGCATAGCCCAAATGGCATGCGTCGAAAGGCATATGTACCAAAGGGACAGGTAAAGGTGGTCTTCTCCTGATCCTCAGGAGCGATGGCTACCTGATTGTAGCCCGAGTACCCATCCAGGAAGCAATAATGGCTCTTCCCTGCCAGTCTCTCAATGATCTGGTCAATAAAAGGCAGGGGGAAATGGTCCTTCTTGGTGGCCTGGTTGAGTCTCCTGTAGTCAACACAGACCCTCCAAGAGGTGGGTACTCGTGTAGCAATCTCCTCTCCCGACTCACTGATCACAGTCGTGATGCCCGTCTTCTTGGGCACCACATGCAAGGGGCTGACCCACTTGGAGTCGGAAATGGGATAAATAAAATCTGCACTCCACCATTTTGATATTTCTTCATCACAACCTCTCTCATGTTGGGGTTCAGTCGCCGCTGGAACTCACGCGACGGCTTCGCCCCCTCCTCGAGATAGATATGGTGGGAGCACACTGATGGACTAATCCCATGGACATCTGCTACGCTCCATCCGATTGCCTTGTGGTTCTTTTCAAGAACCCCCATCAAACGGGATTCCTGCTCTCTAGTCAAATCGGCGGAGATGATGACTGGGTACATCTCTGGCTCGCCCGCAAGGAATCGATACTTCAGCGAAGTAGGGAGCGGCTTCAGCTCTGGAAGGCTGGGTGCTGGCAAATCTGGCTGCGGAAGGAAATGAGTGAATGCTGCTAAGTCTGCCAGATCTGCCTGGGAGAAAGAAAGCGAACTCTCGCAAACTGGATCTGGAGAAGGCTGCTCAACTGTGCTATCTCTGATCTGCTCTGCATCTGCCTCCTCCTCATCTGTCGGCTCAAGTGGACTCAAGTCTGGCATCTGATCATCACAATCTGCCCAATCAGACTCTGAATCTGAGGGATCTACATCAAATATGGTGGCATCAGTACCACCATCACTGATAGTCGTGTCGCAATCAAGGACCGGCTCTGCTGCCTCTGTAGTATCCTGAACCAGGGCTGTGCTCTCCAGGCTCTCCTCTGCTATCATCTCGGCATCAGCTGTATCTGAAAATGAGAGGATGGCCTGTGCTGCAGGATCTGCCCATGCTGCCTCGTCGTATGTGATCACAAAATCACAGTCCTGGTGGATGTCTGGCTCTGCGTCTGTCAGCTGCTCTGAATCAGTGCTGGCCTATGAGCGTGCTCTCTCTCTAGCTCTGTAGTCCTCGACCATCTCTATTTGTATACTCTCGCCCTCGACGCGAAAGTACACCTTCCCGCTGTCATGATCAGTCACCGCCTTGGCTGTGGCCAAGAACAGACGACCGAGGATGATGGGGGTATCGGTCACTGAATCAGGGATCTCCATGTCTAACACTACGAAGTCCACGGGGAATTTCAGGCCCTGAATCGTGACGATAACGTCTCGCAACAACCCCTTCGGCCTCTTGACAGATCGATCAGCAAACTGAAGGACTGTCCTGCTCTGTCGAAGAGTGCCCAACTCGAAGCGGTCGAGAAGGGCTGCCAGAAGTAGGTTGATCGACGACCCGCTATCTAATAAAGTCCGGTCGAACCTCTGCTCACTAATCTGGCATCTGACATACGGGGCCCTTGAATCTGGCCTCTTGGCTGGCAGACGGTTCTGGATCGCAAAACACGTGGCTTTCGTCAGCACATGGATCTCGGAAGTGTGGTTCCTCCTCCTCCTCCTGACTGTGGTCCTGTCTCTCAAAGATCGCTGAAGAAGGGGGATGTGTTGCAAAGCCTCCTGGAGGGTCAGCTGGATGTGGAATCTATCGATCATGCTCTGACTGAACTCCTCCTGCTCTCTCTTTTTTGGATCATTTTCTTTTTTCTTCCTCTTCCCCATCTGAAGGGCTCTAGGGAAGGGGATCACAGGGTCCTTCACAGATGAAGGACTAGGAAAAGGCCTAGACGGCTCGACGGCCGGATCCACACATACATCACTCACCACAGTGGGACCAGAAGAAACTAAACCTTTTCCTTTATTCAAAATAGAGTTCTGAGATACAGTAACATGAGGAAAGACAACATCTCTATCAAAACACACACCGGTGGCCTCAGTACCACCATGGGATGGCTCTGCTGCTGCTGTTGCTGGACGTCTCGCGGCATCAGTACCGCGGGCTGGCTCGGCTATACTGGTGGCGTCAGTACCACCTCCTCGAACTGGTGAAGCGGAGGCCTCAGTACCGCCGGTGGAATCAGCATCCTTAGTGGCATCAGTGCCACCATCGTCATCTGGAGCGGCCTCAGTACCGCTATCCTCCTCCTCATGTGGCGCCCTGGAAGTATCCTCGTGGTGTAGCTCAGATGAGACGCCGCTGCCTGCTGGTGTCCTACCGCTCCTAAGTGTAACAAAATCAGCATCAAATAGATCCGAAGATGTATCATCAAATGGGTCACTAGGAGTGGCATGCTCAGTAGAAACTACCTGCTCAGACTTCCTCTTGAGGTAGTTCGGGTTCGGCTCGATCTGTGCAGGAATGGCGGCCTTCCCTCTCACCAGGTCCCGCATCTCCTGGCCGTCTAAATGTGGCCTGCTGATCCGTGAGGAGGCGGGCGGCGTCATCCAAGGCGGGGCTCTCATGGGAGCCCGACGGGTAGCCTCTCTGGTGCTGAGGCTGTGAGAGGGGTAGGAAGAGGGATGCTGCTGGTATGCTGGGTGAGCCTGCTGCTCACGTCTCCACGACTGTCCCTGCTGCTGATAGGGATGAGGAACGAAGGATGATGGCTGGTGTGACTGGTAAGCTAGGGGCTGCTGCTGCGGCTGGTGATCTCTCTGCTGGGCGTACTGCCCTCCCTGACCGGCTGGCTGCTGCTGGGGCTGGGTACCTCCACTCCCCCACCTGAATCTGGGATGATCTCGTCGGATCCCAGGCTGGGGGCGGTCATACCAAATCCCGTTGACATCCATCAACGGCTCTGCATCGTAGGGGGCTGGCAGGAGTACTGCCAGAGGCTGGTCCGGCTGGTAGATCACCATCTGCATGTCTGGAGATGGTGGGGACTGGTAGGTGGGCTGCGGCTGCTAGTACGGCTCCGCCTGTACAAGATGAACCTGTATAGGCTACTGTAGGGAGCTGGAGCGCTGGGACGAGCTGCTGCTGCTGCCGGAGTCGCCTCGCGACTGAAGACGGGGCTGGGGAGCCGTCTGTGCCTCCTGGAGACACATGAGCTGTGTCTTCATGTCGCTCAGAGTCTGTGCCATCTGCTCCATCTGAATGATGCCCTGGCACTGCTTCTTCTCTATCAGCTCCATGCGGTCCAACTTCTCGCTGATGATCCCCATGTCCGCAGCGGACGACTCTGCCTGTGCTGCTGCGACTGCGGACGAACTGGAAGGACCTGCATCGACCCGTGCTATCCGCTGGTACTGCACGGGTCCTGGCTGCTGCTGGGGTCTCCCCTGAGTGTACAACCGGGTCTGGGACATCACCGTATAATTCTCAGCCATCTCCTCGAAGATGGCCCAGACCTGGTCGTGGTCTGGTGTCAACCCGCTGAAGAAGCTTTGCACAAGGTTCGGCTTCGTGATGTCGTGGTGCGGGCATCTGTCCGTGAGCTCTCTAAACCTCTCCCATGCCTCGTGAAACTGCTCATTGGGGAGCATGGAGAAGTTGCTGATCAGGGCCCTCGCTGCATTCGTCCGCCCGAGTGGATAGTACTTGTTCAAGTATTCGGTGCGGAGCTGCTCCCAGGTGTAGACGAACTTCCCCAGATGCTTCAGCCAGGTGGCTACTCTGTCTGCTAGTGAGAAGGGGAAGGCAATCATCCGAATCGTATCCTGGTCCATATGGCTGTCGTGGACAGTACTGCAAATCATCAGGAACTCCTGGAGGTGGAGATGGGGCTCCTTGGTGGCAAGCCCGTGAAAACGGGGAAGCATCTGTAGGGTGTTCGGGGGGAACTTGAAGTCCCCCACGATAGCAGGTACCACCACCCAATGGTGCATCAGTGTAGATCCAGGGTTGTGCAACTCCCGCATCGGTCTCGGTGGTCCTCCTGCCGCGGCGGCTGCCGCTGCGGCGGTGGCTGCTGCTGCTGCTGCGGCTCGTGCCTCTGCATCTGGTATGTCCTCAGGCTCGCTCTGCTGATCTCGCTCTGCTCGGAGGCGCTCCAACTCTCTCCTCATCTCAATTATGAACGCTCCCTGATCGCGTAACTGCTGCTGAACTGTCTCTAATGAGGCGATCAAGGTGGAGTTAATCGCTCCCTGATCCATCACGACGTGCTCTGTACGGGAACGATCCTCAGAACTACCGGCCATGACGTCTGCAAAATCAAAGGAGCCCAACTCAGGTGCTGTCAAATCTATCAATCTCTCCTCGGGCTCATGTCTCTCAGGTCTGAAAGAAAGGGGGTCGAGGGGGAACAGGGCAGAGTCGTACTCGGGCTCGGAGAGCTAGTCTCGGCTCTCGCGGGCCAACCTAGATGATTGGGTAGACGTGCCCGAAAGCGGTGCAGCCAGAGGCTGCCTAAGAGAGCGTCTGCCCATCATCTTGATCTGGCGAGTAGGGCGGATGAGATCTGGAGAAACTATGATCAGAAAACAAACCCCCGGTTCACCAACGCGACGCGAGCTGAAGACCGTGAAAGTTCGGTCAAATTATCTTGTTGATTTTATTAGGTGAACACACAAAATATCAGAGCGCTTACGTGACCTGTTAGGATACCCGATGCTATCCCAACCGACTGGCCCGCACGGAAGAGTCGGTAATCAGTCGGGACTAGCACCGGAGGGCTCTACCTAGGGTGCGGGTCACTCTCTCGCGCATCCAAACCATACGATGAGGGGGTTGCTCTCCCCAAGACAAAACGTTTTTTAGGGTGAGCGTCTTTTAAGATCGATAGTGTTAACCAGTCCCAATTTTATGGTTTTTCTTTTTAATATTTTTCAAATCAAAACAAAAGGCCTAACGAATTTTTCGGTTCTCCTGGTTATTTAATCCAAAACAGGGGGGAGAAGACGAAAAAGCCGATGCGCGATGAAATCAATGATGCATGCTGAGTAAGAAATGCGTACCTTGTCTCCAGCACTCTACATGCAAGTGATCCGCGCAGAATTGAAAGACTGAAAGTAAACTACCTATATGATGCAACGGGAAAGCCGAGTCCTAGATGAGCAATTTCTTGCGCAAGAACCGTCTAACCGGTCACCGACCTCCAAGCCAAAGAGTCCGGTCTTGGCCCGTCCCTCCTCTGTCAGACAAATCGGGGGTAGGAGAAAGCGCTTTACAGGACGGGCTGCGGCACGTAGGCTACGAAGGAGATGATTCGGTTGTTTTTATTAATGATTTTTAGTAGGTCCAATTAACATTCTATAGGAACAGTCAATCAATTAGGTGTGGGGATCCTACTAATTACGGCACAAACAATAGAAATTCCTAAGTCTAGGGGCTCGAGCAAAAACCGCGTAAACACCGGAAAAGGCAGTAAGAAAATAAAAGAAAACCAAAACCTTGAAAAACCGCGAAAATCCTAAGGGTCCCCCGAGCACACCGGTGCTCGGCGAAACAGACCCGCTAAGTCACAAGGTCCAAGTCCTGAGAGTCCCTGTATTATTACAATAATTAATGAAAATAAAGAGAAAAATCCTCTCCCCCTCAACTCTCTCTCACTCTCTCCTGTGGCTCCGCGAAGAAAGGAGTTGCCTCCGAATCCCGCGGTTACGTCGGCTTCTCGAAATCAGCCGCCTCGGTCCTCGGGCCCTCGCAAGAAAGAGAAGAATGGTTAGACTAAGATAATCAAATAAAATAAAAAGAAAATAAATGAAACTGAAAATGAGGGTATATATGCAAAAATACAAAATAAAATAAACACTCAAAATAAAACAAAATCAAAAATAAAAGAAAAAGAAAATAAAACAAAATCAAACAAAAAGATAATAAAAACAAAAGCCGCGAAAAAGCCGCGAGCTCTGAAAGAGCCGAGAATAGCCGCGAAAATAAAAATGAAAATCAAAGGAAAACTACTAAGCTGTGCTCCCCGGCAACAGCGCCATTCTGATGAGCGCAAAATTCGATCACTCGGATAAAGGTACTAATCGGTCATTGTGACCCGAGCAATCAGATGCACTCAATCAAGAAAAATGAACCACTAAATAGAGATAAAATTAATCGAAACACGAATAGCGGTCCTGCTATGGGATTAACCTGGTATAGCACCCAGGGTCGAACTCGAGGAGCACGGATTGGCCGAGAGGCCTGCGAAGTAGTAAAAAGAAAGAAAATAAAGGAACAAAATATTTTTAGTGGTTTTTAATTTGTTTTATAATTTTTTGGATTTTTAAGTAATTAAGAAAATAAAGAAAAACAAGGAAAAGCACGCTTCAACAATTTATTCAAAGCATCAAAAATCAACCAAAAATTGGAATAAAAATATTTTTATGTATTTTATATTTTGTAGTGTTTTTGGTGAATTTTTGAGAATTTTCTGATGTTTATTTTATTTTCTAAAAATCAAAAAGTGAAGCAAACAGTGGGTACTGTCCAGCCGAGCCAAAAAGCCCTAGATAAAATATCTAAGGGCCTCAAAATTGCCTGGAGGTAATTTTCCTGTAAAGAAGATGAAACAAGGAAAATTTAGGTACCAATTTTATTATTTTTGAATTTTTAATTAATTTACTAGAATTTTTATGGGTTTTTGAGTGTTTTAAAGTTTTTAGTGGTTTTTAGTAGTGAAAAATAGCCAAAATTGGCTAGAAAATCAAAATAAGTAAAACAATCAGTGGGTAATTTTTATAGAATTTTTAATTGAGTTTTAATATTTTTTTGTGATTTTTCAAGTTAGACAATAGCAAAAATTAAGGTTTTTGATTTTTTTAAAAATATCAAACGAAATCAAAAATGTCCTCAAAAATCCACAAAAATCCTACACCATGGCAGGAGCCATGTGTCAAATTTTCGTTGGATTTGGAGGTGTTTTGATATTTTATTCAAAAATAAAGGAAGGACATTGTGCACAGGGACCAAAGTGCAAATACCCGAAGTTCTGGGTGGTCTGGTGCAAAATACCCAGCAAAACACGCGCCACGCGCGTGCCTGGAGTACTCAGGGACCCAAATGTAAGAAAAATAAGTCCCGAGGACTTATTGGTAACAGGTACCAAAAGTCCAGGGGGCTTACCTGCAAATTACCCAAAATATATCGCACATGTGGAAATAAATCACGCATAGGGGTATAAATGCAAATAAGTAAAAGATTTCATTCATTCATTAACATCCAGAACTACAGGGGTATCTACTGCAAATAACCCAAAATATCACGTGTCGAAGCACGTGTCCACAACTGGCAGGAGTATGAATGCAAATAAACTAAAGCACAGGGGCCACTATGTAAATTAACCTAAAACTAAACAACTGACTTTAATATTTACAGGACTAAAACGAAATAAAAACAAAGACAGGGCCTAAGGGTAAATTACCCTTTATTAAGCGGATGACTGGATGCGCGCCACGTGGAGATCGGACGGCTGTTGACGGTGGGCGCTCCGGATCGCCTCTCCTCAGATCGAACGGTGCTGGTGGCTCCAGGGACGGACAGCCCGGATGAAGTCTGGAGCGAAGGGGGACGATCAACGGCAGAGGAGGGTCCTCGAAGAACAGGTCCCCGGCGAGACTCGCCGGGCTCGTGTGTGCGCTGGGCTCCTCCTTGGAGCACTCTGATGGTCGGAGAAGAAAGCTGGAGTGCTCCTGCGTCTGTTACAATGCTCCGATGATCGAGCCGAGCTCCGAGGAGCTCGGGCGAGGTCGGCGGAGCTGGGCCTCCTGGCTAGATGGCGAAGGGCCTCAGACGACCCTCGTTTCGACCTGAAAAGTGCACCAGAAGACTCACGGGTCGAGGGCAAACTGCCTCGACCCGGTTAGGCGAGGTGGGGGTGAACGGTGGGTCGAAGCGGCGAGCTCCGGCGAAGGTGGTGGACGGAGAAGCTCGGTTCCCAGCTCCTGTGCGAGCTGGGTTGGGCAAATGGGTGAAGAAGGTGCGGCGGGGAGAGGTGAACGTGATGGTCGATTCCGATGATCGGATAGTGGTCGGAACCGGGATGAATCGGAGAAATACGACGGCGGAGTGAATTAGGCGTAAATGGAAATTGAAGGAAACGGGAAGGCTAAGGGGTTACCTGGGTGGTCGGAGAGACTGGGGAGGAGCTGGGGAAGCTCCCGATCGTCGCCTCGAGGATCGTCTCGGTCCGAGGCTCGGAGCTCACGCTGGAGGCGGAGCTACGGCGGCTGGGCTCGTCGGATCGATGGCGAAGCTCCCTCTCCTCGCTTCGACAGGCTCAGACGCGAGCTGTCACCTCACGCACTCTCTGGAGCTCACTGGAGAACGAAGCAAATGGCCAAAGATGGTGAAATCGAGTGGCGGAGCTCGCTTATGTACGCTGGAGGGGTCCGGCTAAGAATGGCTCGGGTAGGTCGAGGAGGCGCGCGGATCCCAAGTTGTATGCCCGGCGAAGATGTCGGATGTGGGAGGATCAAAACGGAGCCGGGGTTTGGTGAAATGGGGATCGGGTCGAGCGGGTATAAATTTGGGAAGTCGGGTCCGGAGCTCAGACCCGCGGGAGGTGGTCCTGGGGGGGGGGGGGGTAGTTGACCGGGCGGTCAACATCCCCAGGACCCAATGGGAATAGGCCACGTGTCTGGACTTTGAAGCTCAAAATTAAGGTAGCAAATGGCCGAATTTGCAAAAAGTTAAAACATGAAATATTTTTATTTTATTTTTTTCTATTTTTTAGTGATTTTTAATAATTTTTTCGAAATAAAAATAAGCTATATACATAGTATGTACTATATATAGGTATATATACAATATATAGGGTTTTGATTTTTGATTTTTAAATGTTATTTTTGTGCAATTTTATTCTTATTTTATATTTTATTTATTTTAATTATAAAATAAGGAATAAAAAGGCATTTTTATTTGATTTTTATTATTTATTTACATAGGTAAAATAAATATATATGTGCATCTATATACAAGGTATTTGTACAATGTGTTTTTGTATTTTTAATTTTTGCTATTTTTATTTTGTTTTTGTTTTAATTGTTTTTATTTTATTTATTTACAATATATAACATAGTTTATTTACAAAAATTATAAAAGTTAATTTTATATATTTACAAGGCTAAATAAATATGTAGATGTGGTTTATGTACACGGTAAAAGGGGTGTTTTAATTCTTTTTGATTTTTAACTTTTTCTTTTGATTTTATATTTATAAATATGTACAAGTATTTACAAGCATATTTTTGGTGAGGAAAATATTTTTATTTATTTACATAAATATTTACACATGAGCCCCTATCTCCCTCTACTTTGATTTTTATGCGGTCAGGCACATGCTGAGCCCTCCCTTGGGTTAGGTTGCTCAATATTTATTCTAAATATTTCCCTCTTTTTCTTTTTAATCTTTATTCTTTTATTTTTGCACAAAAACATGCTAATTATAGGTTTTTACACAATGCATAATATATCTACATGCATTTGCAAAGGTTTTTGTAGCTAAAATATAAGAATAAAGAGTGATGAATGAGTATTCATCAGCCCCCACCCCTATTTTGCGACATTTTTTTATTTTTTTTGAAAAATATCATCATTTATATTCATCTATATATCCCTCCTATGTGTCATTCAAATTTCTTCAGAAACAGAGACTCTTATGCCCTTCATCTACAACAGCTACGATTACAGCAATTCTAGGACCGTTAAAATTACATGTTCTAGATGGAAGGCATAGGAGCCTCTGTTTCTGACGAAATTCGAATGGCATGTCGGACGGATATATGGATAAATATATATGTGATATTTTAAAAAAAGTAAAAATAATCATGAAAAATGGGGGTGGGGCAGCCATGTTGGCTTCCCCCAGGGAGCAGTCCCGTTTTTTCCATATGGGGGGAGCTAACTTGGCTCCCCCGTGCTATTTCACCCTTTTTTATTTTTTTGAAAATTTATTCTGCAGATTTTCATTAATATCCCTATTATGTTATTTAAATTTCGAGCGAAATAGAGATTCCTACGACCTCCATCTAGAAGAGTTGTTTTTAGCAATTTATTACCGTTAAAAAATGATTGTCTGGATGGAGGCCGTAGGAGTCTCTGTTTCACACGAAATTTTAATAGCATGATATAAGGATATAGTGATTAATATTCACAAAAGGAATTTTCAATAAAAAACATGGACGAAATGGCACGGGGGAGTCAAGTTAGCTCTTCGCAGGGGGCAACCCCATTTACCTCATATATATATATATATATATATATATATGAGTGATCCTGTGAGAGCCAAAACATGTGAGAGCATTAGAGAATGCATTCTACACCACATGATTCAACCATGAGAGAGAAGATCAGGAGAGAGAAGACAGAATCATGTGCTCCAGAATGCATTCTCTCATGCTCTCACATTTTTTGCTCTCATAGGATCACTCCTATATATGGGTTAAATGAGGCTACTCCCACCCCTATTTTCCCTCTATTTTTTATTTTTTTTGAAAATAAAAAATATGTATATTCATCACTATATCCTCCTAACATGCCATTCAAATTTCGACAGAAACAGAGACTCCTATGCCCTCCATCTGAAGGGAGTAAATTTCAACAATTCTGAGACCGTTAAAATTTGACAGTCTAGATGGAGGGGATAGAAGTCTCGAATTAAGTTGAATTTTAAATGACACCATGGTGACATATTGTGATCTAAATTCCAATAGGTTTCATTTCATAAAAATAAAAAAAATACAAGGGAAAAGGGGTGGGAGCATGTAAATTGGCTACAATCAGGGAGCATACTCCCTTTTCCATATATATATATATATATATATATATATATATGAGGATGGGGAGCTTGCACCAAGGTGCATGTAACTTTACATGCATCGGTGCTTATATCTTCCACATTGTTTTACTTTTTTGAAAAATACCACCATGTGTATTCATCCATATATCCCTCCAATATGTCATTCAAATTTCGTCAGAAACATATACTCCTATGACCTCCATCCAGAACAGATAATTTTAACGGTCTTAGAGTTGCTGTAATCAACCTGTTCTAAATGGAGGTCATAGGAGTCTCTGTTTCTAACGAAATTCGAATGACATATTGGAGGGATATATGGATGAATATACATGGTGGTATTTTTCAAAAAAGTAAAACAATGTGGAAGATATAAGCGCCAGTGCATGTAAAGTTACGTGCACCTTGGTGCAAGCTCCCCATCCTAGAATGTAGGTAATTTTAACGGTCTTAGTATTGTTGTAATCGACCTGTTCTAAATGGAGGTCATAGAAGTCTCTGTTTCTGATGAAATTCGAATGACATATTGGAGGGATATATGGATGAATATACATGGTGGTATTTTCTGAAAAATGTAAAACAATGTGGAAGACATAAGCATCGGTGCATGTAAAATTACGTGCACCTTGGTGCAAGCTCCCCATCCTCTATGTGTGTGTGTGTATGGGTTAAATGAGGCTATTCCCTGGGAGTAGCCAATTGGCTACTGATGAGCCGCCCGAGCAACTAAGGTAAATCATGTATCACCAAGGTCCTTGTGACCTACGTCACTAGGGACTCAGAGCTCAATCAAGAAAAAAAAGACCACCAATCAGAGATAAAAACCAATAAAAGCGAAAATAGCGGTCTCGCTATGATATTAACCTGGTATAGCACCCAGGATCGAACTCGAGGAGCACGAATTGGCTTTGCGGCCTACGAAGTAGTCTAAAATAAAGGAAAATAAAAGCAAATTATTTTTTGTGGATTTTTAATATTTTTATATTTTTTTTGGAATTTTTAATTATAAAGAAAATAATAAAACAACGGAAACAAGCAACTTTCAACAATTATTTAATTACTAAAAAATGCTCAAAAAATCAAACAAAAATGTTTTTAGATTTTTTACTGTTTTTGGTGAATTTATGATAATTTTCTGATTTTTAGGGAATTTTCTAAAAATGAAATAAGGCAGAAATACAAGAACACTGTCCAGCCAGGCTTCTAAGACCAAAATAAAATATAAAATGGTCTCAACAGAGCTTGGAGGTAATTTTCTTGGAAAATAGAAATAAAAGGGAGAATTCAAAAAAAGGAATTTTGATTTTTTGAATTTTCTGTGATTTATTGAAATTTTTATGAGTTTTTCAAGGTTTTTTTGTTTTTATGGCTTTTATGAATCCAAAAATGACCAAAATTGGTCAAAAAATCAAGCACACCAAAACAAACAAAATCTGAATTTTTGGTAATTTTTAAAGAGGTTTTTATATTTTTTTGTGAATTTCAAATATGAGCAGGCAGAAAAAGAGATGTTTTTGAATTTTTAAAAATAATAAAAGGGCTCAAAAATTTTCCAAAAAAATTAGTGAAAATTCTACACATTGGCAGGAGCCACATGTCAAATTTTCACTCAATTTGGATACAATTTGATATTTTATTTAAAACAAACAATAACCCACAGTCACAGGGACCTGTTTGTCATAAAAGTATCTTCTGGGGGGATAAAAGTAACAAAATCAGAAATCCATGGGGTCCTTGTGCAATTTCACCAATCTCGCACGTGCCAGGCACGTGTATTGGGTACGGAAGGACCTATATGCAACAAAAAATACTTCCCCGGACTTATTTGCAACATGTGCTAAAAGTCCAGGGGTGCAGTTGCAAATAACCCAACAAATTCAGCACATGCGGAAATAAACCACTCACAGGGGCATAAGTGCAAATATTTAAAAAGATATTTCAATCAGTAACAACCAGAAACCACAGCCCACAATATGCAATTTCACCAAAATATCACGTGTCGATGCACATGTCCACAATATACAGGGGTAGAAATGCAATTAAAATAAACTAGCAGGTCCTAAGTGCAATTTTTACATAAATAAAAGAACTAGATTTGATATTTACAGGACTAAACAATAAAACAAAATAGAAGGGGGGCCTAATTGATATTGCCCCACTAATTATCCGAGGGTGGAGGATGCGCCACGTGGTGTATCTGACGGCTGGGGATGTCGGCGCCTCAACGAAGGGTCCTCAGGGATGATCAGACGGTGGAGGGCTCGCCACGTGGAAGATCGACGGCTGCTGTACACCGTGGCTAACCCTCGCTGGATGGAGGGCGGAGAAGAGGCCACGTGGTGTATCTGACGGTGGCTGCTGGCCCTCTCCTTCGCCTAAATCGAACGGTCCATGAAAGATCTGGCACAGCAAGGGCGGATGGACGGCTCTGGAGGGTCCTCCAAGAACAAGTGGCCGGCGAACTTCGCCGGCCTGATACGCGCGCAAAGGACTTCCTCGGGGGCTGCTGATGATTGGAAAAGGGTCGCCGGAGCCTCCTCCGTATGAATAACCCCTCCGATGACGCCAACGACCTCCGAGAAGCCCGAGAGACAACGGCGGAGCTGGGCTCCTGTGCCTGGAAGTTGAGGCCCTTAGATGGACCTCCTCAGACCTGCAAAATAGCACAGAAAGACTCCTGGGTCAAGGGTGATGAGCCGCCCGTACGACTAAGGTAGATAAATCAATACGGTCGTTGTGACCTCAGTCACTTGGGACTCAGAGCTCAACAAGAAAAAAAAATCGGACCACCAAATAAAGATAAAAACACGATAAAAATCAAGTAGCGGTCTCGCTATGATATTAACCTGGTATAGCACCCAGGGTCGAACTCAGGAAGCACGTGATGGCCTTGCGGCCTACGAAGTAGTCTAAAATAAAGAAAAATAAAACAAATTATTTTTGGTGGATTTTTAATTTTTTTATATTTTCTTGGAATTTTTAATTATAAAGAAAATAATAAAACAAGCAAAATACACAAATTTCAACAATTATTTAATTACTATAAAATGCTCCAAAAATTCCAATAAAAATGTTTTTTTGATTTTTATATTTTTTTACTGTTTTTAGTGAATTTTTAATAATTTTCTGACTTTTATAGGATTTTCTAAAAATGAAATAAGATAAAAACCAATGAAAATTGTCCAATCAGGCTTGGACAACCATTCAAAAATACTAAATGGTTGTTTCAAAGCCTGGAAGTATTTTTCCTATAAAATATAAACAAAAAGGAAAAATCAGGGATTGAGTTTATTATTCTTGGGATTTTCTTTGATTTATTAGAATTTTTCTAAGTTTTTCAAGGTTTTTCAATTTTTATAATGTTTATATATCCAAAAACGACCAAAATTAGTCCGAAAATCAAGCACAACAAAACACACAAAATGTGAATTTTTTAGAATTTTTGAAAAGGTTTTAATAGTTTTTGTGATTTTTATATCTGGAAAGACAGAAAAAGAGATGTTTTTGAATTTTTAAAAATAATAAACGGGCTCCAAAATTTTCCAAAAAAATAGCGAAAATTTTACACAGTGGCAGGAGCCACGTGTCAAATTTTCACGTGATTTGGATACAATTTGATATTTTATTTACAACAAACAATAGCCCACAGTCGCAGGGACCTGTTCGTCATAAAAATATGCTCTGGGAGCCTAAAAGTAACAAACACAGAAGTCCAGGGGGTCCTGGTGCAAAATGTCCAAGATCTCACGCGCAAGGCACGTGTACTGGGCACTCAGGGACCTATCTGCAAATAAAATAGTTCCGAGGACTTATTAGCAACAGGTGCTAAAAGCCCAAGGAACTATTTGCAATTAACCCAAGAAATTCGACACATGTCCAATTAAAACACTCACAGGGGTATATATGTAAATAACTAAAAAGATATTTCATTCATGAACAAACAGAATCTACAGGCCCATACATGCAATTTTACCAAAGATTCATGTGACGAAACACGTGTCCACGATTTATAGGGGTCAAAATGCAATTAAAATAAACTAACAGGTCCTCTATGCAATTTTACCAAAATAAAATGAACTACAAAAACTATTTACAGGACTAAATGATAAACACTAAAAGAGAGAGGGCCTAAGGGTAAATTACCCTTTATTAATCGAGGGGCTGGATGCGCGCCACGTGGATGATCGTGCGGTGGGGACGTGCTGCGGCTGAACAAAGGGGCCCTCGGCTATGATCCAACGGTGGAGGGTGCGCCACGTGGGGGATCAACGGTCGAGAGTCGATGTGGCTAACCCTCGCTGGATGGAGGGCGGAGAAGAGGCCACGTGTCTGATCTGACGGTGGCTGCTGGGCCTCTTCTTCACCCTAATCGAATGGTCCTGAGATGATCTGGCACTCCGGGGATGAACGGATGATGGAGGAGACTCCTGGAAGAACTCCTCGTCGGCGAGCTTCGTCGGAGGAATGCTGGGGCGCTGGACCTCCTCGGGAGCTGCTGATGATCGGAAAAGAGTCGCCGGAGCCTCCCACGTATGAAGGACCCCTCCGATGGCGTCGATGAACTCTGAGGAGCCCAGGCGACAGCGGCGGAGCTAAGCTCCTGTGCCTGGAAGTTGAGGTCCTCAGATGGACCTCCTCAGACCTGCAAAATAGCACAGAAGGACTCTTGGGTCGAGGGAAAAATCCCTCGACCCGGTTAGAAGTGAGGCGGGTGGTCGGTGCGTCGTGGTGGTCGACCTCCGGCGAGGCGTCGGCGGTGAAGGTCGAAGTCCCCGCTCCGGGGCGAGTCGGGGGGTGCGACTGGGTGTAGAAGGTGCGGAGAAGGCTCGTGAGTATGAGGGTCGACTCCGATGATCGAGATAGTGACGGATGTGGTCGGAATCGGTGGTCGACGGCGATGAATGAAATTGGGCGTAAATGGAAATTGGCGAAAACTAAGGAGAACTAGGCTTACCAGATGGTCGAGGTCGACTATGGACGAGCTTCCGAAGCTCTGGGTCCTTGCCTCAAGGGTCGTCGATGCCCGAGGCTCGAGCACCACTCCTGGGCGGCGTACGGCGGCGCTAGGCTGCCGGATCAATGGCCGGGCACTCTCTCCTCACTACGACACCACCCTCAGCTCGCTGTCACTCAGGCGAAGGCAATGGAGGTCCTGGGTAGGGAAATGTGGAGCCAAAGATACGTGAAAATGCGGCCGGAGCTGAAGCTATATAGTCCTAGGGGTCCGGCTAGAAGGGTGTCGGGCGAGGAAATCGGAGCACGAACCCCGATGCTATCCTCCGGGCGTGGATCAGGGTTGATCAATGACGGATTAGGGCCCGTGGTTAGCGAATTTGGAGTTCGGATTGATGCGCAATAAATGGGAGAAAAGGCGGGTCGGGCGCAGATCCGTGGGTCTGTGGTCCAGGGGGGAGTTAACCGGGGGGTCAACATCCCCCGTGGACCAATGGGATGCGGCCACGTGTAAAATAATTGGAAATTCAATATAAAATAGCAAATGACCTATTTTGGAAAAAGTTAAACATAAAAAATGTTTATTTATATATAAACTATTTTGTTGTGACTTTTATTTATTTTTTTGAAATAAAAATTAGGTATTTATAATATAGTATAATATATAGGTATATATACAATATTGTCTTTTTTATTTTTGATTTTTAATTACTTATTTTTGTAAATTTTTATTCCAATTTTATATTTTATTTATTTATAGAATAAAATTTGGAATATTTTGGTATTTTTATTTTATTTTTATTATTTATTTACAAGGGTAAAATAAATAGTTATGTACACCTATATACATGATCTATATACAATGTTTATTTTGATTTTTATTTTTGTTCTTTTTATTTTATTTTTGTTTTTTGTGATTTTTATTTTATTTATTTACATTATGAAGTATAGAATATGTACACATTTTAATTGTATTTTAATTTATTTATTTATAGGGATAAAATAAATGGATAAAGAGTTTTATGTACATGGTGTATCTACAAGGGTGAAGGGATTTTTAATTTCTTTTTAGTTTTCTCATTTTTATTTTTATTTTATATTTACAAATATTTACAAAAAAAATAGAAACCCATTTTTATTTTTATTTAGAGGAAAATATTTTTATTTATTTATATACATGTATATATACACACATGAGCTTCCTTATCTCTCTCTACTTGGGTTTTTATGCGGTCAGGCCCATGCTGAGCCCTCCCTTGGGATTAGGTCGCTCAATATTTATTCTAAATATCTCCCTTTTTTTCTTTTGTTTCTTTATTCTTTTATTTATGCACAATAACATGCTAATTATTTAATTTTATACAATGCATGCTTTTTGATAATTATTGATATTTACATATATCTACATGTGTTTGGCAAAGGTTTTGTAGCTAAAATAAAAGAATGAAGAGTGATGAATGGGTATTCATCACCCCCTATACTTAACTTTGCTAGTCCCTTAGCAAACACTTATTTGAAAAAGAAGTGAAAAAGAAAAAGAAAAAGAGGAGAATATACATGGATCAAGGTTGATTATTAAACTTGCCTTCATTAAATTGAATTATGGAGCTCGATTAGATCTTTGGATTAATAATGTGTCGGAACCTTATTTGGACTTAAGTTTAAAACTCAACATCCTCTACGATCCACTAATCTATAATCAAGACTCCTCAACAATCTAGATCAGAACAAGTCTACATACACAAACCCTGAAGACTATGAGTCTTTCCTTGTATTGTGTAAGTGAGGTAAGCTCTCCACCTCAGAAGTGGCAACTTGACAACCCTCCCCAACAAGGTAACTCTATGACCCTAGTCTGGCCACTCTTTCCTCGAGGAGCGGGGTATTCCCTTCTAAGTTCAAGTTCAACCGGCTCAAGAAGAAGGGGAAGAAGAGAATGGACCATGGCCAGTGTAGCCATGTATCCTTGGGAGCTCAACCAGTGTAGATAAGTCTCCCTGCTGCAAACTACATAAGATGGAATCTATGAGTCTCAAGCTTTGCTTATTGCACTATATACATACTCCGGTGGGATTATCATTTTCTATCAGACCTACCACTTTTTTGGAGTTATTTTCTTTTTGCTTTTTTTTCAAGTGCATCTATACAATATATACATGTGCAGCATATATACATAAGGAGTTTTTCCTCTTGAGCCAGTAGACTATCCCTCTTTTGAAGCATTATTGCAACCCACAACTCCTGTCGTTAGACCTCATGGCAACCAGACCAAGTTGAGACGCACATTCTTCACTAAAAGAAGAAGAGAGGTTCCGCCTAGAAGTACTACCCTCATATGCTACCCCAAGTCAAGGAAGACTGCCTCCTCACCACCTCATCCGTAGAGAGCTCGGTGCAAAGTGCTGGTCCAAGTAAAGACATTGTCTATATGAGTCATGTGTGTGTTGTTAAGTGCTCTACTTAGGCTCATTGAGATGACATGTGATCATAGCCTAGTGGACTCAAAGAATTAAGTCACCATAGACCTAAAAAGCCTTAACTCTAAGCCCTATAAGGTTTCTCTTAGAATTAGGTGGATTAAGATCTTAATCAAGCTCCATTTCCCAATGTAATTCCATGCTAGTTTAAATATCAACTATAATCCAGGAAAAACTATATACATATATACAAAGATGCTATTTACACAATTTTTACACAAATGCAAAATTTTTTGAAAAATGTTTTGAAATCATGGATGTATGCATGAATGCAAGTTTTGCAAAATATTTACACAAATTTACACAAGATTTTTGCAAACTTTTGATTTTCAAAACATTTTGGAAAAAAATTGTACTATATATATAATTTTGATATGAAACATATTTACACAACCTTTACAGAAAAAGTTTTTGAAAACATTTTTACAAAAATAATTTTGTAAAATAGCTGTGTATGTGCAAATAAAAGAATGTTTATTTACAGGAAAAAATTTTTAATTTTTATGAATTTTTGGGGTTTTTAGCCATTTTTATTTATTTACACACTCACACAAAGTACGAGTTATGGCTAAAGTATATATGAAATATATACACACCCCCCTATACTTAGCTCGAACGATGTCCTCAGAGTCAAGAGCGATGAAGAATACATAACTCGTGCTTAGTATAGGGAAGTGAAAAGGAAGGCTATATACAAAGACGAATGAATGAATAGAAATCAATAGGATCTCGGCTTCTCCCCCTATACTTAGGATCAAATAATCCTAAGTATAGCAGGCTGTACACAAAGGGAAAACCGAGTGGAGAATGTACAGGGTCTACCCCCCTATACTTAGGGTAAAATATCCCTAAGTATAGGCAGCAAAAATAGGGGTAAAATGAATCAAAAGAAATACCCGAGAGTCCTACATCCCCCCTATACTTAGGGTAAAGTAAACGTCCATGAATGAGAAATGATAGATCGAACTGCCGAATCGGAAAAATGGGGTGCTATCATAGTCATAGTATCGGCTAAGTTCGCGGGCTGGAGATGGAGATAAGGGCACCCTAAGTATAGCATAATCAAAAGATGAAGAAAGGGATGTAGGGCTAAAGAATGGAATGATATGGAAACTGGATCTATACACGTCGGGAGAACAGTGATAATCAGGCGTGAGATGCAAAAGATGTGAGTCAAGAGACCACATCTCACGTAAAGTGAATAGGGGCAACATCAATGACCCGCGGCTCATGATCTAGAAATGGCTTGAGCCGCTGGCCGTTTACTCGAAAGGTACTCTCAGAAGACAACTCAGATATATCAATACTCCCATTGTCGTGTACCTTTCTCACTAGATATGGTCCCTTCCATTTGCTCTGTAGCTTCCCTGGAAATAGATGAAGCCTAGCATCAAAAAACCATACTCTCTGTCCAGGCTCAAAATGCTTGTGGCTGATATGAGAATCATGCCACTCCTTCACTCTCTCCTTGTACTGTAAGCTGTTTGAGAAGGCGGTATCACGAAGCTCCTCCAAGGCTGCTAACTCTACCCTCCTCTGGTCTCCTACACTATCTGGATCCAAAAGTATATCTGTGACTGCCCAAAGTGACATGTATCTCAACTCAACAGGTAAATGGCACGGCTTGCCATAAACGAGGCGAAAGGGAGATGTGCCCAAAGGTGTCTTGAAAGACGTCCGATATGCCCACAAGACCGAGTCCAAAAGCTGTGACCAATACTTTCGGTCAGGGCGGATGACTTTCTGCAATATAGTCTTGATCTCCTTGTTCGACACTTCGGCTAGACCATTCGTCTGTGGATGGTATGGAGTGGCAACTCGATGGTCTATGCCGAACTCGCTAGCAAGGGCCTTCACCTGGTCGTTAATGAAATGAGACCCCCCGTCAGATATCAACACTCGAGGTACCCCGAACCGTGTAATGATATGCCTCCTCAAAAATCTGCAAACAGTCCTGGCATCTGCGGTTCGGGCGGGGATGGCCTCAACCCAACGACTAACATAATCAACGGCCAACAGAATGTACTCGAATATCTGACTCTTAGGGAATGGACCCATGAAATTGATGCCCCATGCGTTAAAAACCTCACAGAAGTGAATGGGCTGCATCGGCATCATATCATGCTGTCCGCAAGTGCCCATCCTCTGACAGTCAGTACACCTCTTCACAAACTCATCAGAGTCCTTGAAGAGGGTAGGCCACCATAGGCCGGATTGGAGCACTTTCTGTGCCGTTCTCCTCCCAGAGTGATGTCCTCCTGCCTCAAGCTTGTAGCAGTAAGTGAGGACGCTGCGGTGCTCCTCCTGAGGAATGCACCTACGCCAGACGCTATCCCCTCCTTCGTGGTAAAGGATGGGATCCTCCCAGTGGTAAGACTTGGCCTTCGTGAGGAAGGTCTCAAGTCTCTTCCTGGGCCAATCTTATGAAACTTTCTTAGCAACAAGAAAGTTCACAATATCGGCGTACCACGGAGAGAGGCGATAGCAAGGATCGCCTCATCTGGGAAGGTCTCACAAATAGGATCAGTCTGCTCAGAATCCTCAAGATGCTCTAATCGAGAGAGATGATCCTCCACCACATTCTTGACTCCAGGATTATCCTTAATCTCTATGTCAAACTCCTGGAGTAGAAGGATCCATCTAGTCAATCTGGCCTTGGCATCCTTCTTTGCCATGAGGTACCTGATGGCGGTATGATCAGTGTATAAAGTCACTTAGATCCAAATAATGTATGATCTGAACTTATCTAGGGCAAACACTACGGCTAGCATCTCCTTCTCAGTGACTGTGTGGTTCTGCTGCGCGGAATCCAATGTGCGGCTAGCGTAGTGAATAGCAAATGGAACTCCATCCCTCCTCTGTCCCAGCATGGCCCTCACGGCAAAATCAGAGGCATCCGTCATGATCTCGAATGGGAGAGACCAATCAGGCGGCTGGAGAACAGGAGCCTCAACAACACATCGCTTGAGAGTCTCAAATGACGAAAGACACTTGTCATCGATAAGGAACTCGATGTCTTTCGTCTGCAGGTCAGTCAACGACCGGGCAATCCTACTGAAATCATGAATGAATCGCCGGTAGAAACCGACGTGCCCCAGGAATGACCGTAGCTGCCGCAAGTTGGACGGTGGTGCGAGTTTTCTAATGACATCTACCTTGGCCGGATCAACCTCCATGCCCCTGTTGGAGATGATATGGCCAAGCACCGTCCCTTGAGTCACCATGAAGTGACTCTTCTCCCAAGATAGCACAAGGTGAACCTCTATACATCGCTGAAGGTCCCAGTCTAGGCAGTTAAGACAGGAGTTGAATCTGTCACCGTAAACCGAGAAATCATCCATGATAACCTCCAAGCACTCCCCTACCATGTCCGAAAAGATCGACAACATGCATCTCTGAAAAGTCACAGGGGCATTGCATAGCCCAAATGGCATGCGTCGGAAGGCGTATGTGCCGAAGGGACAGGTAAAGGTAGTCTTGTCCTGGTCCTCGGGAGCGATGGCCACCTGGTTGTAGCCCGAGTACCCATCCAGAAAATAATAATGGCTCTTCCCTGCCAGTCTCTCAATGATCTGATCTATAAAGGGCAGGGGGAAATGATCCTTCTTGGTGGCCTGGTTGAGTCGTCTGTAATCTACGCAAACCCGCCAAGAAGTGGGTACCGGGTAGCAATCTCCTCTCCAGACTCGCTGACTACTGTAGTGATGCCCGTCTTCTTGGGCACAACATGCAATGGGCTGACCCACTTGGAGTCGGAGATGGGGTTTAGATAAAATCGGCGCTCCACCATTTCGATATCTCCTTCATGACAACCTCTCTCAGATTCGGGTTCAGCTGCCGCTGGAACTCACGCGACGGCTTCGCCTCATCCTCGAGATAGATATGGTGGGAGCACAGGGCCGGACTTATCCCCTGGAGATCGGCTACGCTCCATCCTATTGCCTTGCGGTTCTTTTCAAGAACCCTCATCAGACGGGATTCCTGCTTTCCAGTCAAATCAGCGGAGATAATGACTGGGTACATCTCATTATCACCTGCAAGGAACCTATACTTCAGCGATGCAGGAAGTGGCTTCAGCTCTAGACAACTGGGTGCTGGTGGACCTGGCCTCTAAAAACTCTGCGTGAAAGCCGCCAAATCTACATGGGAGAACTGAAACTCTCTATCACACTCTGAAACTGGAGAAGGCTGCTCTGATGAACTGTCTCTGCTCTGCTCGGCATCTACCTCCTCCCTAGCTGCAGGCTCAGTGGAAGTCAGATCTGGTATGTAATCATCAAACTCTGCCCAGTCAAAATCTGACTCCGAGGGATCTGTAGCATTCAAGGTGGCCTCAGTACTACCGTCATCACAAAACAAATCAGTCTCGTGGTCGAGAACCGGCTCTGCTGCCTCAAAAGTATCCTGGGCCAGGAATGCGCTCTCCAAGCTCTCCTCTGCTGGCTTCTCTGTATCAGCGGACTCTGAAGGTGAGAGGATGGCCTGTGCATCTGGGTCTGCCAACTGCCTCATCATCTGTGATCACAAAGTCGCAGTCCTGGTGGATGTCTGGCCCTACATCTGTCATCTTCTTTGTATCTGAAGTAGTCTCTGAGCATGCTCTGTCTCTGGCTCTGTTGTCCTCGACCATCTCTATTTGTGCACTTTTTCCCTCGACGTGAAAGTATACCTTCCCGCTATCATGGTCGGTCACTGCCTTGGCTGTGGCCAAGAACGGGCGACCTAGAATGATGGGGGTATCGGTCACTGACTCAGGGATCTCCATGTCCAACACTACGAAGTCCACGGGGAATTGCAGGCCCTGAATCGTGACGACAACGTCCCTCAGCAACCCCTTCGACCTCTTGACAGATCGATCAGCAAACTGAAGGACTGTCCTGCTCGGTCGAAGAGTGCCCAACTCGAAGCGGTTAAGAAGGGCTGCCGGAAGTAGGTGGATCGACGATCCGCTGTCTAATAGAGTACGGTCAAACCTCTGCTCTCTGATGTGGCATCTGACATATGGGACTCCGGAATCTGGCCTCTTGGCCGGCAGACGGTTCTGGATCGCGAAACAAGTAGCTCTGGTCAGCACATGAATTTCTGAATGATGGCTCCTCGTCTTCCTCCTAACTGTAGTCCTGTCTCTAAGTGAACGCTCGAGTAGAGGGATGTGCTACAAAGCCTCTTGAAGAGTCAGCTGAATGTGAAAACAGTCTATCATCTGCTGGATGAACTCTTCCTGTTGCCTCTTTTTGGGATTTTCAATTTTCTTCCCCTTCCCCATCTGAAGAGCTCTAGGAAAGGGGATCACATGGTCCTTCTCAGATGAAGGACTAGGAATGGGTCTAGACTGCTCAAAGGCAGGATCCACACATACATCAAGCACCACAGGTGGATCAGAAGAAAATAAACCCTTTCCTTTATTGCCAGAAATATTCTGAGATACATGTGCAGAAGGAAAAACTACAGGACTCTCAGAAGACATGGTGGCATCAGCACCACCCTCGGTTGGAAGACTCGCGGCCTCAGTACCGCGCTCTGACTCGGCAACATGGGTGGCCTCAATACCACCTCCTCCAACCGGTGAAATGGCGGCCTCAGTACTGCCGGTGGGATCAGCATCCGTGGTGGCATCAGTGCCACCATCATCATCTCTAGCAGCTTCAGTACCGCTTTCCTCCTCGTCGGGCGCTCTGGAAGTAGCCTCTGGGTGTCGCTCAAACGAGGCGCCGCCTACTGGCATCCTACTACTCCTAAGTGTGGCAAAATCAGTATCAAACAAATATGCAGACATATCTCCAAATGCATCACTAGGAGTGGCATACTCAGTACAAACTACTTGCTCAGACTTCCTCTTGAGGTTGTTGGGATTCGGCTCGATCTGGGCAGGGATGGCGGCCTTCCCTCTCATGATGTCCCGCATCTCCTGGCGGAACTCATCCATCTCTCGTTGGAATGTAGCCTGTTGATCTGTAAGGAGGGGGCTATGTCATCCAAGGCGGGGTTCTCATAGGATGGCCCATGGGAACCTGACGGGTAGCCTCTCTGGTAGTGAGGTTGCTGCTGCTGCTGCTGTGGGTGAGAGGGGTAAGACCGTGGATGATGATGCGGCTGATGAGGCTGATCACGCCTCCAAGAATGTCCCCATTGATAGGGACAAGGACCATACTGATGTGACTACTGCTGCTGGGTATACACTGGGGGTTGCTGGTGGTGATCCCTCTGATGGATGTACTGGCCACCCTGTCCTGACGGCTGCTGCTGGGGCTGGGCACCTCCGGCTGACCAACGGAATCCGGGATGGTCTCATCGGATACCAGGCTGGGGGCGGTCGTACCAAATCCCGTTGACATCCATCAATGACTCTGACTCATAGAGCGCTGGTGGGAGTACTGCCAGAGGCTGATCCGGCTGGTATACTACCATCTGTGTGTCTAGGGATGGTGGTGCCTGGTAGGAAAGTTGCGGCTGCTGGTACGGCTCCGCCTGTACAAGATGGACCTATCTAGGCTACTGGTGGCTGGAGCGTTGGGACGAGCTGCTGCTACTCGGATCGCCTCGTGCCTGAAGACGGGGCTGAGAAGCCATCTATGCCTCCTGGAGACACATGAGCTGTGTCTTCAGGTCACTCAGAGTCTGTGTCATCTGCTCCATCTACGTGATGCCCTGGCACTGCTTCTTCTCAATGATCTCCATCCGGTCCAGCTTCTCGTTGATGATCCCCATGTCGGCGGCTGTGGACTCGGCCTCTGCTGCTGCCGCTGACGAACTGGAAGGACCGGCGTCAACCCGTGCTATCCTCTATTACTGCACAGTCTGTGGCTAGGGTCGTCCCTGTATATAGAGCCGGGTCTAGGACATCACCATATAGTTCTCGGCCATCTCCTCGTAGATGGCCCAGACCTGATCGTGATCCTTGGCGAAATAGGACTCGCCACAAGAAGCATTCACGGTTCGGCTTCGAGATATCATGGTGCGGGCATCGAGATATCATGGTGCGGGCATCTGTCAGTCAGCTCACGGAACCTCTCCCATGCCTCATGGAACTGCTCGTTGAGGAGCATGGAGAAGTTGCTGATCAGGGCTCTAGCGGCGTTCATCCGCCCGAGTGGATAGTACTTGTGCAAGTACTCGGTGCGGAGCTACTCCCAGGTGTAGAAAAACTTCCCCAAGTGTTTCAGCCAGGTGGCTGCTCTGTATGCTAAGGAGAAGGGGAAGGCAATCATGTGGATGGTATCCTGGTCCACCTGTCTGTCATGGACTGTGCTGCAGATCATCAAGAACTCCTGAAGGTGGAGATGGGGCTCCTCGGTGGCGAGCCCATGGAACCGGGGGAGAAGCTGCAAAGTGTTCGGGGGGAACTTGAAGTCCCCCACGATGGCTGGAAGCACTACCCAATGATGCATCAAGGTCGATCCGGGGATGTGTAACTCCCGCATCGGTCTCGGTGGATCTGTTGGGGCTGCTGCGGCAGCTGGCGCATGGTCAGGTATCCTCGGCTCGTCTCCTGGCTCGTGCTGCTCGCGATCTGCTCTCAACTGCTCCATCTCACACCTCATCTCTATCATGAAAGCTGCCTGATCCCTCAACTGTTGCTGAACTATCTCGAGGGAGGCGATCAGGGTGGAGTTGATCGCACCCTGGTCCATAATGAATGTCTGATCATGCTAGGGACCTCTGATGCGGTCGTCACTGCTGCTGGCCATGGTCTTTGCAAAAGCAAAAGACCCAAACTCATGTGCCGATAAATCATCTGACGGTCTCTCCTCTGGCACTGGTATCTCGGAACTGAAAGAAGGGGGATCGAGGGGGAACAGAGTGGAGTCGAACTCGGGTTCGAAGAGCGGGTCTCGGCTCTCGCGAACCAACCTAGGGTAGAAGTGCTGGGAAGCAGTGCAGCCAGAGGCTGCCTAAGAGACCTTCTGCCCATCATCTTGATTTGGCGAGTTGTGCGGATGAGATCTGGTAACAACTATGATCACAAGGAAACTCCCGATTCACCTACGCACGCGAGCTGAAGACCGTAAAGGCTCGGTCAATTATCTTGTCAATTTTATTAGGTGATCAGTCAGGATAGTAGAGAGATTAACATGACCTGTTGGGTAATCTGATATTTTCTCAACCGACTGTCCTGTACAGAAAGAGTCGGTAATCAATCGAGAAAAATATCAGATATGGCTCTACCTAGTGTGCGACTCACTCTCTCGCGCAAGCAAACTAGACAAGGAGGGGGTTTCTCTCCCCAAGATAAGTTTTTTTCGGTGAAGTGTCTTTTGGGGTCAATAGAGTTAATCAGTCCAAATTTTATGGTTTTTCTTTTTTAGGTATTTTCCAATAACAAGCAAAATCGCCTAACAAATTTTTCGGTTCTCCTGGTTATTAAGTCCAAAAATCAAGGGGGAGAAGTCGAAAAAGCCGACGCACGATGAAATCAATGATGCATGTAGAGTAAGAGATGCGTACCTGACTCCAGCAGTCTACATGCAAAATGATCCGTGCAGAATTTAAAGACTGAAAATAAACTACCTAAATGGTGCAGGCGGAAAACCGAGTCCCTAAACAGCAATTCTACTCGAAAGAACGGCTAGTCGACCACCAGCCTCCAATCCAAGAGTCCGGTCTCGGTCCACCCCTCCTCCTCCCGACAAATCGGGTTCAGGAGCAGCGCTTGGTAGGGTGGGTTGTGGCATGTAGGCTCGAAGGTAGTGAATCGACTATTTTATTAATCTTTTTATTATTGGTCCAATTACTGAACTATAGGCACAAGTAGCTTTATTAGGGTGTTTGGATCCTAATTATTACGTCACAGACAAGCAGAAAATCCTAAGGCTAGGGGCTCAAAAAATCCGCGAGAAACCAAATAAGCAGTAAAGAAAGAAAAGCCGCGAAAAAGCTGCGTAAAAACCGAAAAAGTCGCGGGGTCCCCTGAGCACACCAGTGCTCGACGAAAGAGACCCCTAAAGTATCCTGTTGTCCCTATATTATTACAATTATCCAAATAGTTCTGAAAATAAAATCTAACTAAACTAATCTAAAAGCCGTACTTGGCTGCCTCCTCGCTCTCTCCTACGGCTCCGTGTAGAAGGGAGCCGCCTCCGAAAGCCGCGGTTACGTCGTCTCCTCGAAAGTCACCGCCTCGGTCCTCGGGCCCTCGCAAGAAGACAACAAAGTATCAAACCAGATAAATTAAAGCAAATGAAGCAGGTAAAGTAAACAGGGTATATATATATATGCAAAAATGAAAATAAAAATAAACAAACAAAAACAAACAAAAACAAAAATAAAAGAAAAGAAATAAAAAGAAAATAAAGCAAAAATAAAAGAAAAGTAAAAAGCCGCGAAAAGCCACGAACTACGAAAAAGCCGCGGAAAGCTGCGAAAAAGAAAACAAAAACAAAAATAAAAAGAAAAATAAAACGACTACTAAGTTGTGCTCCCCGGCAACAGCGCCATTCTGATGAGCCGCCCGTGCGACTAAGGTAGATAAATCAATGTGGTCGTTGTGACCTCAGTCACTCGGGACTTAGAGCTCAACAAGAAAAAAGATTGGACCACCAAATAAAGATAAAAACACGATAAAAATCAAGTAGCGGTCTCGCTATGATATTAACATGGTATAGCACCCAGGGTCGAACTCAGGAAGCACGTGATGGCCTTGCAGCCTACGAAGTAGTCTAAAATAAAGAAAAATAAAAACAAATTATTTTTGGTGGATTTTTAATATTTTTATATTTTTTGGAATTTTTAATTATAAAGAAAATAATAAAACAAGCAAAATACACAAATTTCAACAATTATTTAATTACTATAAAATGCTCCAAAAATTCCAATAAAAATGTTTTATGATTTTTATATTTTTTACTGTTTTTAGTGAATTTTTGATAATTTTCTGATTTTTATAGGATTTTCTAAAAATAAAATAAGACAGAAACCAATGAAAACTGTCCAATCATGCTTGGACAACCATTCAAAAATACTAAATGGTTGTTTCAAAGCCTGGACGTATTTTTCCTATAAAAAAGAAGCAAAAAGGAAAAATCAGGGACTGAGTTTATTATTTTTGGGATTTTCTTTGATTTATTAGAATTTTTCTAAGTTTTTCAAGGTTTTTCAATTTTTATAATTTTTATAAATCCAAAAACGACCAAAATTAGTCAGAAAATCAAGCACACCAAAACATACAAAATGTGAATTTTTTAGAATTTTTGAAAAGGTTTTAATTTTTTTATGATTTTTATATCTGGACAGAAAGAAAAAGAGATGTTTTTAAAATTTTAAAAATAATAAACGGGCTCCAAAATTTCCCAAAAAAATAGTGAAAATTCTACACAGTAGCAGGAGCCAGTGTCAAATTTTCACTTAATTTGGATACAATTTAATATTTTATTTTACAACAAACAATAGCCCACGGTCGTAGGGACCTGTTCGTCATAAAAATATGCTCTGGGGGCCTAAAAGTAACAAACACAGAAGTCCAGGGGGTCCTGGTGCAAAATGTCCAAGATCTCGTGCACGAAGCACGTGTATTGGGCCCTCAGGGACCTATCTGCAAATAAAATAGTTCCGAGGACTTATTAGCAACAGGTGCTAAAAGCCCAGGGAACTATTTGCAATTAACCCAAGAAATTCGGCACATGTCCAATTAAAACACTCATAGGGGTATATGTGCAAATAACTAAAAGATATTTCATTCATGAACAAACAGAATCTGCAGGCCCATACATGCAATTTCACCAAAGATTCACGTGACGAAACACGTGTCCACGATTTACCGAGGTCAAAATGCAATTAAAATAAACTAGCAGGTCCTCTATGCAATTTTACCAAAATAAAATGAACTACAAAAACTATTTACAGGACTAAATGATAAACACTAAAAGAGAGAGGGCCTAAGGGTAAATTACCCTTTATTAATCGAGGGGCTGGATGCGCGCCACGTGGATGATCGTGCGGTGGGGGACGCGCTGCGGCTGAACAAAGGGACCCTCGAATCTGATCCAACGGTGGAGGGTGCGCCACGTTGGGGATCAACGGTCGAGAGTCGATGTAGCTAACCCTCGCTGGATGGAGGGCGGAGAAGAGGCCACGTGTCTGATCCGACGGTGGTTGCTGGGCCTCTTCTTCACCCTGATCGAATGGTCCTGAGATGATCTGGCACTCCGGGGATGAACGGACGGTGGAGGAGACTCCTGGAAGAACTCCTCGCCAGCGAGCTTCGCCGAGGAATGCTGGGGCGCTGGACCTCCTTGGGAGCTGCTGATGATCGGAAAAGAGTCGCCGGAGCCTCCCGCGTATGAAGGACCCCTCCGATGGCGCCGATGAACTCCGAGGAGCCCGGGCGACAGCGGCGGAGCTGAGCTCCTGTGCCTGGAAGTTGAGGTCCTCAGATGGATCTCCTCAGACCTGCAAAATAGCACAGAAGGACTCCTGGGTCGAGGGCAAAATGCCTCGACCCGGTTAGAAGCGAGGCGGGTGGTCGGTGCATTGTGGTGGTCGACCTCCGGCGAGGCGTCGGCGGTGAAGGTCGAAATCCCCGCTGCAGGGCGAGTCGGGGGGTGTGAGTGGGTGTAGAAGGTGCAGAGAAGGCGCGTGAGTATGAGGGTCGACTCCGATGATCGAGATAGTGACGGATGTGGTCGGAATCGGTGGTCGACGACGATGAACGAAATTGGGCGTAAATGGAAATTAGCGAAAACTAAGGAGAACTAGGCTTACCAGATTGTCGAGGTCGACTTTGGACGAGCTTCTGAAGCTCTGGGTCCTTGCCTCGAGGGTCGTCGATGTCCGATGCTCGAGCACCACTCCTGGGTGGCGTACGGCGGCGCTAGGTTGTCGGATCAATGGCCGGGCACTCTCTCCTCACTACGACACCACCCTCAGCTCGCTGTCACTCAGGCGAAGGCAATGGAGGTCTTGGGTAGGGAAATGCGGAGTCAAAGATGCATGAAAATGCGGCCGGAGCTGAAACTATATAGTCCTAGGGGTCCGGCTAGAAGGGTGTCGGGCGAGGAAATCGGAGCACGGACCCCGATGCTATCCTCCGGGCGTGGATCAGGGTTGATCAATGACGGATTAGGGCCTGGGGTTAGCGGATTTGGAGTTCGGATCGATGTGCAATAAATGGGAGAAAAGGCGGGTCTGGCGCATATCCGCGGGGCTGTGGTCCAGGGGGAGTTGACCGGGGATCAACATCCCCCGTGGACCAATGGGATGCGGCCACGTGTAAAATAATTGGAAATTTAATATAAAATAGCAAATGTCCTATTTTGGAAAAAGTTAAAACATAAAAAATGTTTATTTATTTATACACTATTTTTTGTGATTTTTATTTATTTTTTTGAAATAAAAATTAGGTATTTATAATATAGTATAATATATAGGTATATATACAATATTGTCTTTTTGATTTTTGATTTTTAATTACTTATTTTTGTACATTTTTATTCCAATTTTATATTTTTGTTATTTATAGAATAAAATTTGGAATATTTTGGTATTTTTTATTTATTTTTATTATTTATTTACAAGGGTAAAATAAATAGTTATGTACACCTATATACATGATCTATATACAATGTTTATTTTGATTTTTATTTTTGTTCTTTTTATTTTATTTTTGTCTTTTTGTGATTTTTATTTTATTTATTTACATTATGAAGTATAGAATATGTACACATTTTTATTGTATTTTAATATATTTATTTATAGGGATAAAATAAATGGATAAAGAGTTTTATGTACATGGTGTATCTACAAGGGTGAAGGGATTTTTAATTTCTTTTTAGTTTTCTCATTTTTATTTTAATTTTATATTTACAAATATTTACAAATAAATAGAAACCCATTTTTATTTTTATTTAGAGGAAAATATTTTTATTTATTTATATACAGGTATATATACACACATGAGCTTCCTTATCTCTCTCTACTTGGGTTTTTATGCGGTCAGGCCCTTGCTGAGCCCTCCCTTGGGATTAGGTCGCTCAATAATTATTCTAAATATCTCACTCTTTTTCTTTTGTTTCTTTATTCTTTTATTTATGCACAAAAACATGCTAATTATTTAATTTTATACAATGCATGCTTTTTGATAATTATTGATATTTACATATATCTACATGTGCTTGGCAAAGGTTTTGTAGCTAAAATAAAAGAATAAAGAGTGATGAATGGGTATTCATCAGAGGGCAAAATGCCTCGACCC
This sequence comes from Ottelia alismoides, assembly GCA_037367405.1. NCBI lineage: Eukaryota > Viridiplantae > Streptophyta > Magnoliopsida > Alismatales > Hydrocharitaceae > Ottelia > Ottelia alismoides. The sequence goes on from JAZKJV010011429.1 coordinate 775,086, forward strand.
GGTTAGAAGCGAGGTGGGTGGTCTGTGCGTCGGGACGGAGGAACTCCGGCGATGCGACGACGAAGGAGTTCGACTCCCAGTTCTGTGGCAAACTAGGTTGGATGAAGGGGCGGAGAACGTGCGGAGAAGTAAGGTGGAGGTGATGGTCGGGTCAATCGACAAAATGGGTGGATGGGATGGCCAGAATTGATGGTCGACGACGAGATATGAAATTTGGAGTAAATGAAAATTAGATTAAACTAGGAAGAACTAAGCTTACCAGATAGCTGATGTCGACTGGGAAGAAGCTTCTGAAGCTCCCGGTCCTTGCCTCGAGGGTCGTCAATGCCCGAGGCTCGAGCGCTACTCAAGGGGCGGCGCACGGCGGTGCTAGGTCGTCGGATCAGTGGCCGGGGCACTCCCTCCTCACTGCGACACCATCAGACGCTAGTTGTCACTCAGGCGAAGGTGGTGGAGGTCCTGGGACGAAAATGCGGTGCCAAAGATAGCGTGAAAAAGCGGCCGGAGCTGAAGCTTTATAGTGTGAGGGGTCCGGCTAGATCGAATCGGGCAAGGGCGCATGAAGCACGGATCCCTAGGCTCAACCCCGGGCGTGGGTCTCGGATGCAAGAGGAAGAAATGGAGCCCAGGGTTTAGGTGTTTGGCGATCGGGTTGAGCAAGGAAAAGTCAGAGAAATCAGGTCGGGCGAGTCAAACCCGGCTCTGGTGGTCATGGGGGGAGAGTTGACCGGGGGTCATCATTCCCCCGTGGACCAACCAGATGCAGCCACGTATTAATTATTTAGAAAATAAATAATAAATAGAAAATGGTTGAATTTTACAAAAGTCAAAACATGAAAAATGTTTCTTTTATTTTAAATTATTTTTTTGATTTTTATTTATTTTTTTTGAAATAAAAAATATTTTATTTACAATATAGTGTATTATATATAGGTATATAAACTATATATTTTTAATTTTGATTTTTAATTATTTCTTTTTGTACATTTTATTCCAATTTTATATTTTATTTATTTATAGAATAAAAATTGGAATAAAAGCATATTTTTATTTTATTTTTTATTATTTAATTACAAGGGTTAAATAAATAGTTATGTACATTTATATACATGGTATATATACAAGGTTGGTTTTGATTTTTATTTTTATTTATTTTTATTTTATTTTTGTTTTTTATGACTTTTATTTTATTTATTTACATTATGAAATATAGAATATATACAATTTTATTGGATTTTATTTTATTTATTTATAGGGATAAATAAATAGGGAAGTGGTTTTATGTACATGGTGAATATAGACATGGGTGAATTTTATTTCTTTTTATTTTTCTCATTTTTATTTTGATTTTGTATTTACAAATATATACATATAAATACAAACCCATTTTTATTTTTATTTTGAGGAAAATATTTTTATTTATTTATATACATGTATATATACACATGAGCTTCCTTATCTCTCTCTACTTGGGTTTTTATGCGGTCAGGCCCATGCTGATCCCTCCCTTGGGATTAGGTCGCTCAATATTTATTCTAAATATCTCCCTCTTTTTCTTTTATTTTTTTATTCTTTTATTTATGCAAAAAAACATGCTAATTGTTCACTTTACACAATGCATGCTGAATGTTAATTATTATTATTTACATATATCTACATGTGTTTGGCAAAGGTTTGTAGCTAAAATAAAATAATACAGAGTGATGAATGGGTATTCATCAGCTACTCCCACCCCTATTTTCTCTCTATGTTTTATTTTTTTGGAAATAAAAAAATATGTATATTCATCACTATATTCCCCTAACATGTCATTCCAATTTCGTCAGAAACAGAGACTCATATGTCCTCCATCTGAAGGGGGTCAATTTCAACAATTCCGAAACCATTAAAGTTTGATAGTCTTGATGGAGAGAATAGAAGTTTCGAATTAAGTTGAATTTTGAATGACACAATGGTGACATATTGTGATCTAAATTCCAATAAGTCAGGGGAAAACGGGTGGGAGCATGTAATTTGGCTACACTCAGGGAGTATACTCCATTTTTCATATATATATGGGTTAAATGGGGCTGCCCGGGGGGAGCTAACTTGGCTCCCCCTGCGCCATTTCATCCGTTTTTTATTTTTTTTTTGAAAATTTCTTCCGTGAATATTCATCACTATATCCCTATATTATGCTATTAAAATTCCGTGCAAAACAGAGACTCGTACAGCCTCCATCCAAACAATCATTTTTTAACGGTAACATAATTGCTAAAAATGACACCATCTGGATGGAGGTCGTAGGAGTCTCTATTTCGTGTGAAATTTGAATGACATAATAGAGGGATATATTGATTAAAATTCACGGAAGAAATTTCGAAATAAAAAATAAAAAAGAGGGCGAAATGGCAGGGAGGGAGCCAAGTTAGCTTCCCCCCATGGGGACAACCCCATTTTACCATATATATATATATATATATATATATATATATATGAGAGAATAGGGAAGTTGCTGCAAGTAGCAGCCAAGTTGGTTGTTCACCTGATCTGGACCATTCATCACAGTCAATAACAGCCGTCTGATCATAGATGCGATACTGGGTCTTTCCCCTCCCTCTCCAGTCCCCACTCCACTCCACACCCGCCCCCTCCCCCTCCTAATCTCGAACCCTAACTCTAGTCCCCCCACCCGACGCCCGCCCGCCCACCCTTCCCTCCCCCATCTCGCACCCCACCTCCGACCGTTGCTCTCCCCCGTGTGCACCTCTTATCTCCCCGTGCATGCTCCTACGGCCACAGCCCTTGCTCTAATCGCGACCCCTCTGAGCTCCATCCCTCCGCCATCACCGCCCCTCCTCCGAGCTCCCTCCCTCCGCTGACTCTCCAACGATTCATGGAGCCCTCCAGCAAGAACACTAAGGTATGGTTCCTTGAAGTCATTATTTGTAGCATCTTCTCAACTTTCGGTCAGGACGGGGTGAGTAGAAAGTAATATTTGAAATACTTTTTTTATCAATCCTTGTATCAACATGTTTGGAAAGGATTATATCACGGATTTCAGTAGAAATTTGGGAAATTGACTAAGCACTAAAGAATGATTTCTTCATGAATTTAAATTTCTACTGAAACGGGAAAAAAGGGAAGTAAAATTAGAAATTAAAATTAGAAGTCCCCATCCGAAAAGGGTAGTCTCACTGCCAAGCAGTGAAGATCATATGTTGTAGAACTGGATCTGGGGAAGGATATATGGAGGGTGGGAAAAAAGGAGGGAAATAACTATAGCATGGAATTTCAGTGGAGAAACATGAATATACATGGGAAGGAAGGAAGAAGTAAGGCGCAGGATGGGGAAAGCTGCAAATTTTGGTGAAGATTTCTCTATTTGTTGTTTATCCCTGAAAATTCGTTTTCTTCAAAAATTTTGCAAAAACAGGTGTCATTCAGTGTAGAAGGCAAGGATGATAACTCGAATATAGATGATGGCAACGGTTTGGATAGTCACTCACACTATGATGAAGATGCTTGTGATGCTATATCAAATGAGAATTCACATGTGGATGAGGATGTTGATACATTTGAGAAGCCTTTCATTGGAATGCAATTTGTTTCGGAAGATGAAGCATTGAAATTCTACAATCAATATGCAAGGAAAATTGGTTTTTCAATACCTAAGAATTTGTTGCGAAGATCTTCAAAAACCAACCTTGTAATAGCTCGGAAAATTATTTGTTCGAAACAGGGATACAAAGATCTCAATGACAAGCGACGTGTAGGACATGAGGTCAAAAAAAGACTTGATGTTCGAGAAGGATGTGAAGCGCACATATTTGTTTGTGAAAACGATGAAGGGTGTTGGGTTGACAGTACTGGTATTTCGACAGTTTTTGAAGCATGAGCATGAACAATCCAAAAGCATACCTCTCACGCGAACACCCGCAAGCAACTATTTTTACTCGTATATCATGATTGTAAATTGGTTATGAATTTCCTTTGCTAGATATGGGATGGTATTTCTAAGCATGAGGCCCACAAAAGCATGCCTCTCAGTTATTTTTTTAATGCGAGTAGTCAGGTGCAATGGCAGTCAAGACAGTCGATGTGTCTTAAATTTTCACTCTATTTTCCATGTGAAGGTTGAAGTGACGACTCTACCTAGTTATGAAGAGGAAGAAGAGAAATTCATAGACAACAAATATGCAGTACCATAGAAATGAATTACTGTCTGTCTCAGCAAGGCTTTCTTTAGAGACATTTATATAAAGCAAAAGATACATCATGACAAAAGAAACAACATCCATTGCAAAATATCATGCACATTACATTTGGAAACAACATTCATTACAAAATACCGCATTGCATGGAACATACAAGATTTTCTCACTCGATAGATGTCAAATGAAAGGTACCTAGACATAATAACATTAAATAGATCTGACAATTCCATTACATGTTACATAAACTACTGAAAAATTACAGTATATTTGAAACATAATTGCAATATAACTGCAATGAGAACAATACGCTTCAGTTTGCGAAACTCCGTTTGCAAAAGCTTCATATGTTGTATCATGTCGGCTTGAAAGTACGCTGATTTCCTATTGCTATCATCAATGGCATTCATCCAAACAAAGAAATTGCACAAATTTTGCTCCTGTTTCACAAAAAAATTAGAAATTTTTCAAATTTGATCAACAAATGTGCACTATTACTGAGCTTATACCTTCCATCGCAGACAATGAATAAATCGTCTACCCTTGATCCATTCTCTATTTGACACGTGCGTTACAACCTTCAAGCCACAATAACATGTGGATTCCATCATTTGCCTCAAGGATGTCGATGAAAATGATTCACTCATATTCCAATTACAAAATTACTCTATAGTTAAGGTAAACAGTAAATGGTAAAAAAAGCAAATCTAATTCTAATTGGCAAAAAAACATTTTCAAAAACAACTAATCCATTCCCTTTTAATGTCTTAATCTTGCATTATATCCCTTGTAATATCTTAATCTTGTAATGAAAAAGAGTTTGGATGCTTGAAAATATACAAGCAAAGAGGAGGAGGACTTAGAGTCTTGCAGCTTAAAGAAGAAAAAATTAAAGCAAAGAATAAATTCGTTCTTAGCAAAACCCTAAATGTTTAACTAAGCAAAACCTTAAACCTATGCTTTACAGGATTGTCTGTTCTTAGCAAAAACATTTTAATGTTCCCTAATCAGAACTTGATTTTAAATGTTCCACAATTCAATAAGTTAAAAAAAAAAGTTTTAAACTAATATCCAACCTGTCTTGTAACTAAAATTGAGTTGTCTTTGTTATGGCTCCTCGAATGGCGATGGATACTTCCAAAATGTGAGACTAGTTGCCAAATTAGAAGGAAAACTTTTAAATATAATAGGAGCGATATAGAACCCTACATAAATTTCAGATCGCAAGCAACAACAGAACTAGGTTTAGGATAGGGGGAAAGAATGATACAGAAAAGGACCTACTTACAACACAAACAAACAAATTGCGTGTAATATTGTCCAATCACAGTAAATTCAACCAATCATAAATGAATCAAGTATTATTGTGAGGTATCATACTCAATGGGAGGCGACGGAGGCCGTGCACAGGAAAGTACTGGCATCGGGCGATGATGCTGCACCACGCACGCCGTTGTAGGGCGCGTACAGGGAGGATGCTTATAGGGAGGGGTTGGTGGGTGCGTGAGATAGGGAAGGGGTGGGAGAGCACGATTAAGATTAGGATCAGAAACTGGGATGTAAGGGGTGTCGTGGGAGAGGGCTTCTAGTTGTGTCGATAGGGGGATGGAGCTGGAAGGAGGAAGGGCAGTGATGGGGAGCACACATCGGCAGAAGAGAGAGCACGCACGGGGAGAGAAGAGGTGCATGCGAAGGGAGAGCAGCGGCCGGAGGTGGGGTGCGAGATGGGGAGGGAGGGTGGGCGGGCGAGCGTCAGGTGGGGGGACTGGAGTTAGGGTTCAAGATTGGGAGGGAGAGGGGCGAGCATGGAGTGGGGACTGGAGAGGGAGAGGAAAGACCCAGTATCGCATCTATGATCATACGGCTGTTATTGATCGTGATGAACGGTCCAGATCAGGTGAACAGCCAACTTGGCTGCTACTTGCAGCAGCTTCCCTATTCTCTCTCTCTCTATATATATATATATGAGTGAGAGAGGGGGAAGGAAGTTGTTTGGAGTAACAGCCAAGTTGGTTGTTACACAAAGTAATTTTCCCTCCTTATTTATTTTTTATTCGAAAATAAAATCATGTATATTCATCTATATATCTCTTCTATACGTCATTCGAATTTCGTCAGAAACAGAAACTCATATGCCCTCCTTATAGAAGAGGTAATTTTAACGGTTTGTTTTGAGGATGGGGAGGTTGTTTTGAGTAGAAGCCAAGTTGGTTGTTACACAACGCAGTCCCCCCCCTTATTTTTTTTCGAAAATAAAACCATATGTGGGTGAAATGGGGTTGTCCACGTCCCATTTTTCATCAAATTTTTTTATTTTTTTTGAAAAATATCACCATGTATATTCATTCCTATATCATCCTATGTGTCATTCGAATTTCGTCAGAAACAGAGACTCCTATGCCCTCCATCTAGAACAGGTACGACTACATCAGTTCTAAGACCGTTAAAATTACCTGTTCTAGATGGAAGATATAGGAGTTTCTGTTTCTAACGAAATTTGAATGACATATAGGAGGGATACAGGGATAATTATACATGGTGATATTTTTCAAAAACATTGCAGAAAATGGGGTGGGGGCAGCCACCTTGGGGCAGCTCCATTTTTTCCTTCATATATATATATATATATAGAGAGAGAGAGAGAGAGAGAGAAGACTTATCTAGAGGGCCATGTACCCATTTGAGATTTGATGAGCACCATATGAGAGACGTTGGATAATAATCTTGTGGTTAAAATTAAATATAAAATTTAATAGTATCTTTGAGACGATCTGATTTCCATAATCGTTCAAGCGAATTTCTCAGTCGTTGATTTCCTTTTTGAGAAAGGAATTAATATTAGAATAATTACCAAACAATTCTTTAGGGATTCTTGGATGCCGCACACGACGAACACACCAAGAGAAACCCTATTCTCATTTTCTTTGGTGTCGATTGAAGGAATTTCTGCATCGACAATCAGTAAGTTTTTTATTTTATTAACATTCAATCAACAGGTTTTAACGCATGAAATTTGTTAGTACATTTACCGTCTGTGTAAAAGTTGATTTATTATTTTTGTATATGAAAATGAAGATTTCAACTTATCAGATTCTTTTAGTATTTGAACGCGGAAAAATGTATTAATTTCTAATACAAGTTCTTACATATTTTAAAACGAATCAAAATTCTTTCAAAAGATTACGAAGTTAAGAAGCGATTTTTTATTTGTTACTGGATGTCGAATTAGAATTATAATGTTAATCATACAAAGCTTTTAAATACTTTTGAAGATTACGAAGTTACGAAGAGATTTCATAATTGTTAATGGCAGTAGTCTAAATCTTACGTATACAACTTGCATTTCATACATTACTACTGTGTAAGTAAACGTTACTGACAATTAAAAGAAAGTTACTTGTCTTAGTAATAGGGTTAATGATGCATAACTTTGTTGATATATTACTTTTGACTAATAAGAAGATATTGATACATATTTTAAACTTATTGGTGGTAAGTGTATAAAATACTAGTTGCATGTTGAATTTATCGAAATACTTTTGGAGGCTTCAGAAGTTACGAATCGTTTTAATAAGTGTTACTGTTAGGTCCATATTTCTTACGTATACAACTTTCGATTCATATATTACTAATTTTTGTTGAAAAGTTACTGATAATTCAAGTAATGTTACTGAAGGTCGAATTAGAATTATAATGTTACTCATACAAAGCTTTTAAATACTTTTGAAAGATTAAGAAGTTACGAAGAGATTTCATAATTGTTAATAGCAGTAGTGTAAATCTTACGTATACAACTTGCAATTCATATATTACTAATGTGTAGGTATAAGTTACTGACAATTAAAAGGAAGTTACTTATTTTAGTAATAGGGTTACTGATGCATAATTTTGTTGATATGTTACTTATGATTATTAAGAAGTTACTGATACATATTTTAAAGTTACTGATGGTAAGTGTATAAACTATTAGTTGCATTTTGAACTCATCAAATTACCTTTAAAAGATTCAAAAGTTACGAATCGTTTTATTATGTGTTACTGTTAGTACCATATTTCTTATTTATACAACTTTCGATTCATATATTACTAATTTTTATTGAAAATTATAGATAATTCAAGTAAAGTTACTAAAGGTCGAACTAGAATTAGAATGTTACTCATACCAAGCTTTTGGTCATTCTTACTTATACTACATATGAAAGTTACTTGTCTAAATTATAATATTACCATCGTTAATTTTAAAGGTATATTTGACCAAATGTTACTTTATGATGCTTTATCAAAAGTTACTTTTTGGGGTTACATTCAAAAGAACCTTACCTCTGGTGAACGCGTTCTGTTCGCGGGTGGAGCAGAGAAAAAATTCTTTTGGATTTTGCATTAGAGGGCTCAAAGGAGATTAGACACGGTAAGAAACCTTCTACCAATAACTCATTTTCCATTTGAATGATAACTCGATTTTTATACGGAGTTTTAAGGAAGTGTACCGATTAGGCTTTCGTTATCGACATTCATTTTTAGTTTGATTATCTTGTAAAATAATTCCTGCATGTATATTGAACACTTGCAGATGATTACAATAATACCTGATGCACGCTATTATGCTTACTGATAAATCATATGACATAATATAACTGATACGATTTTTTTTAATTATACACTTGCTGAAAGCTATCAGACTTACAAATGCAAGTTATAGAATTACTTGTGTAATTTATAACATTTTTTTAACTGAAAGTTATCTGACTTACTGGTGTAATCTATAACATTTATTTACTTTGTAACTTACTAGGGATAATTTTGCTACTTATAAACTTACCAGCGGGCGTTACTCATACATAATCACGTTATATATTCACTTGTTACTTGTTCTACTTAATAACTTACTGTTACAATCAAGAAAGTTACTGTTCTCAATATGAAAATTACTTCTTACGTTTTTAATAAAATAAGTTACTAAAGCAAATTCTGAATGTTATGAATCATCTGAAATATATTACTTGTCACATTTTTATTATTACTTATGCAAACAACATGTATATAACGAACTTACTTATATATCACAGAATATTACTGATACTATTATATTACATTTTGTTACTTCTGCTACTTAGTGACTTACTAATATAGTAAAGAAATTTACTAATGGCAATAAAAAAATTACTTAAGTTATATATCACATAATATCACTTGTTACTTGTGCTACTCAATGATTTACTGTAGGTTATAAAACTGAACGTTGAAAGCTATATAGATATTGGTGAGATCTACCACACTTACTTGTTTATTACACACTTTACTTAATGAACGTTGAAAGCTATATATTATAATAATTTGTTGTGTATTTATATCTTTTGCAGATGGATCAAACAAAAGGATTTGAGGTTTCATACAAGAGATGAAATCAAGATAATGTGAAAAAACCAACATTCGAATATGCAAGTGGTACGTTTGTTATATATTCTAAAATAATTATATACTAATTGAATTATGTATTAAAAATATTTTTATGTAGATACTAGCTTTGAACTTGATAAAACGAATGAAGTTTCCACTGGTAAGCAATCATATCAACTCCCAATAATGTATTAAGGATTATTTAAACGTGATATTGATAATAAAATTATGTAATGTAGAAAAAGCATAAAGTTTGAAATATAGTATGAAGCTTGATACAATAAAAGATAATAAACATGGAAACAATACTAGGTAAGTTAACATAGCATTACAAATTTAGTTGTGAGAAAATTCTATTTAATTGCATAATCTTAATTGATCTTATTTTACAATATTGCAGCATGATATTGTGTCCAACACCGTTGTTAAATAAAATAATTTGTCATGTATCTTGGTAACAACAAGTTGTCTAGAAGGCATAAAGATTTGATAGATAAGTCCGCTTTCTCAAGGATAGTATTTATTACAAAACTTGATATAAATTATCAAGTTTTGGACTTGATTGTTCAAAAATATCAAGGGGATCGGGTTTTCAAGTTTGGAGAGAAGTAACTCACATTCTCAGATATTGACATAGATTTAATTTTGGGATTGCCAACATCTGGATTTCCAATACATCTAAGGGGATTTTTATTTGAATGGCCAAGTTCATTCGAGGAGTTATTTTGTCAATCAAGCATGTTACTAAATCGTCACAATATTTGTGATATGCTTGATTATTTACGAAGTCAAGAAGATGATCAATCAGTGTGAATGTACATAAGATGCCTAATCTCATTAATGTTTTGTACATTTCTATTCCCTGAAACCAACTTCTGCTTCCCAAGAGTCCTACTAAATTACATACATTCAATTGAAGACACACGTTTCTTCAAGTGGTCTAATGCAGTTGGGACTGTGATAATGCACCGTATGGAAGACATAGTTGAAAAAATAAAAAAGCGTGCAACATCAGATGGAAAATGCACAATTGGATATTTAACCGGACATGCCGCATGTTTATAGCTAAGCTTAATTTATTTAAATCGCTGTTATTTTTTATAAAAAAATTTACATGATTCTTAACTTTGAATTAGATTTCAGGCATGGGTACTCGAGCACCTATTTGCATCATATGCATTGAATTATAATCTCTTACCAAGAATTAGAAAATGGTCAACTCCATACAAAGTTACCATTGAATAATTTTTTAACTTTGATGAAGATTAGGTACAGTGAATTTTAATACATTTTCATTTCTGTTTCTTATTCAAAACTATAGAAGGAAAATTTCAAAATTTCACTGTATATTTTTTTAGCAAAATAATGAGGTGAAATAGTTATTGTTACTATGAAGAATACCACGATACTTGTGCTACTTAATGACTTACTGACGTAAATGAGTTCTTACTTGCAACGTAATATTACTTTCTTTTATTAGATTATTGTTCAGCTGGATTTTGGAGAAAAAGAGATATTCAAGGTTGACGCAAATGAGTTCATATTTGATTATGAAACCTTCGTTAGCAAGGGTTTCATTTCAAATGCTTATGCATTACGTGTCATTGAACCACATAAACGGCATCTTGAAGATTATTCAACAACCTCAATTATGAAGAGTGCTCAACACCAAAATTTACCCGAGTGTAATTGCGAAGCACACAAGAAGAAGATAAGCAATTTGGAGTCTCTCATATCTAAACTGCCCACATTAGATGACTTCCAAAAAATGAAAGTTGAGTATGAGATTACATTGAAGAAGAACGAGAAGCTAAAACTTGATATCACAATTCTAAAGCAGTGGTTTGAAGAGTTCTTTACAAAAATCAATTAATGTAAAGAAACATGAGGAGAAGACAACTTTAAAGGTTCAACATGAAGAGCAAAACAAGCTCACAAAAACTAATGAATCACCAACTTTTGATCTTAAATTTGATGAAGATATTAAAGATAATGATAAAATTAAAACAAATGTGCCAAAGAGGGGAAGAAGCAAGAAGCTTATCACTCCTAACAGCCTATAAAAAAGGGTCAAATTAAGAAGAGCAATAAAGGGAGATGAAATAGTACCAAACAGTCCACTTAAGGATAAAGTGGTAAGAAAAAAAGGAAGCTTCTTAAAAAAAATTGAAGAAGTGATACATGTTGAAGATGAAGATGAAATTCAGAAGATCGAAGACAAACAAGAGCTGGCTTTGAAGATATGAACTTTATATTATTATTCATTGTAAACATATATTTTTAAATGAAAGTGTCTATTTTGATTGATATTACTTGTTTGTTGTTTAAGATTCTTGTACAAATCATGAAGTAATACTTGTTATGGTGTTACCTAAATAAAGTATTACTATCTATTCACTCGTTCAAACTTTTTATAATATACATGATACTTGTTTCTTATATTTTTTTCATTTAATACTAATGATAATAAATTTGTTACAATAGTATTGTTAATTGACGGATCGTGTATAAGAACTTACTGATGATTTTGTAAATGTTACTTGTGTTTCTTAATACTTACTGATGTTGTTGCTGAAAGAAAGAACAAACTCAAAATACTGTGGTTATATAGTTAAATTTTTTGATATACTTATTGATGTCGTTGCGTATTTTACTGATGTTGTGCTTAATTATTACTGATGCTTACTGATGTTATGCTTACTGTTGCTTATTGATGTTATGCTTACTGATGCTTACTGATGTTATACTTACTGATGTTTACTGATGTTATTATATATTCGTTGTTTAAAATTCTTGTACAAATAATGAAGTAATAGTTGCTATGGTGTTACCTAAATAAAGTATTACTATCCATTCACTCGTTCAAACTTTTTATAATATACATGATACTTGTTACTTATATTTTTAAATTGAATACTAATGATAATAACTTTGTTACAATAGTATTGTTAATTGTTACAGGTGGTTTATAAGAACTTACTTATGATGTAGAAAATATTACTTGTGTTTCTTAATACCTTACTGATGTTGTTGCTGAAAGCAAGAACAAACTTAAAATACTGTGGTTATATAGTTAAACGTTTTGATATGTTTACTGATGTTGTTGCATATTTTACTGATGTTGTACTTAATTGTTATTGATGCTTACTGATGTTATGCTTACTGATGCTTACTGATGTTATACTTATTGATGCTTACTGATGTTGTTGCCTATTTTACTGATGTTGTTGCAAAATTTAATGAACAAGTTATATTAATTTTGTTTTATAGGTTTTCAATGTAACTTGCATTGATTATGCTGGATATGATGCGATTTCTAAATCTGAGAGAGCAACAATTCACGAATTCTTAAAGGATCCTGTCGCCAAATAAAAATAGTGTATTATAAAAAAAATTTGTAAATTTATTGGTTAACTGATGGGTTATTTGAATAATAAAATATCATTTAAATTCCAGTATGGAAACAACTTACCATGGACCAAGAGATAATTTTTGCATTGGAAGACACATTGAAGACCTACTCTATAACAAAATGGTTATTGATGTTATATTAGACATGTTCATGGATGTACTATACAAATCTTATCAAGAAAGTGACGTGGAATGTTCTTTCATTTTTGCGAATACGGCTCAAATGATACGAATACTTAAATATATCTGCTTTGTAAGTTATATTGTATTGCCTAAGTACTTTTTCATTACAGCAATTGTTTCAGAAGACTGTCAAAGAAGCAAGTGTAGAATTATGAGCCTTTGAACAATTTATTTTCATGCACAAGAACAATGTTTGATAATGTAAAGAACGCTTTTTGGATAATCCACACATCAAATCATTGGCATCTTCTCGTGACTGACTTTGATGCCAAAAATTTCATTTCCTACAATTCACTGACTGGGATGAAGAAACACTGGTTGGATGTAAAAAATTGATAAATATTCAGTTTCAAAAAATTATATTAAATTGATTTTTGAGTTTATTTATTTGTGAAATATTTCTTTCATTATTATTGCAAGGTTGATTGAATGGTGGAATACTTCATGCTATTCACTGGAGAATAACTTGAGAAGTGGCCAATTGATATAGCAAAGGACATCCCAAAACAGCGAAGTGATGCCATTGATTGTGGAGTTTTTGTCATGAAATATATGGAATTCATTTGTAAAGAAAAAGAGCCAATCTTCCACATCGAAGATATCCCTAAGTTTCGCGCCGAGATAGCTGCTACTCTACTTACAAGTGAGGAGAAGAAGGACTGAAGGAAATGATTTCTTTTAGACTTGTAATTAGAGAAAATCTTTTAAATATATATGTTACATGATGTATTCAAAATTGGAAAAATAGAAACATTTGTTTGTATACATGTATATTTTAATGAATGAGAAACTTTTGCTTGATATTAATTGTCCATTATTTGAGATTCTTTTACGACTCATGAAGTGATAGTTAGTATGGTGTTACTAAAGTACTTAATTGTGTTAAATTTCATAGCTTATTTATGATGTACAAAGAAATTAATAAAGAAACCATCCGTCGTTCCCAATAGAAACCAAGTATTGATTTATTACTTGTGATTATAAAGAAGTTACTGATACATATTTAAAAGTTACTGGTTGTAAGTGTATAAACTACTAGTAGCATTTTGAATCGAAATACCTTCGAAAGCTTCATAAGTTACGAATCGTTTTACTGTGTGTTACTGTTAGTAGCATATTTCTTACGTATATAACTTGCAATTCATATATTACTAATATATAATTAAAAATTACTGATAATTAAAAAGAAAGTTACTAAAAGTCGACTAAAGAAATACTTGTAAAATATTACAAAGTTACGAGGCGATTTTATGAAGTGTTTTAATGAATGAGAAACTTTTGCTTGATATTAATTGTTCATTATTTGAGATTCTTGTACGACTCATGAAGTGATACTTAGTATAGTATTACTAAAGCACTTACTTGTGTTAAATTCCATAGCTTATTTATAATATACAAAGAAATTATTAAATAAATCACCGTTGTTATCAATAGAAACCAAGTTTTGATTTGTTACTTGTGATTATAAAGAAGTTACTTATACATATTTAAAAATAACTGGTGGTAAGTGTATTAACTACTAGTAGCATTTTGAACTCATCGAAATACATTCGAAAGCTTCAGAAGTTACGAATCGTTTTATTGTGTGTTACTGTTAATAGCATATTTCTTATGTATACAACTTGCAAAATCTTACGTAGTTGCAAGAAAGTTACTAAAAGTCGAACTAAAGAAATACTTTGGAAATATTACGAAGTTACGAGGAGATTTCATATTTGTTACTGGTAGTAGTCTAAATCGTACGTATACAACTTGCAATTCATATGTTACTATTGTGTTATTAAAAGTTACTGACAATTAAAAGAAAGTTACTTGTCTTAGTGATATTGCTACAAATACCAAACTTTGCTGATTTGTTACTTGTGATTTTAAAGAATATACTGACAATTAAAAGAAAGTTGATGATGTTAAGTTCATAAACTAGTAGTTGCATTTACAACTTGAAAAATCACCTGATCACTTGTCTTCTTCTGAACCTGTAAAAGAGTCAGAGAGATTTCGGTCGTCGTCTCAACCAGGTGAATTTTATAGAAAAGATTAAGTATTAGTTAATCTTCTTTATTTTATTTATACTCCAAAACTAAATGTATAGCGGTTAAGCACGGGAGTGTCGAACTCAGGGAGGCAAACTGTTTTATACTCGAGAGAATCGATTGAAAAAGCTTAGGTCTTTGGGTTTCCTAATTTTTATTTTATTTAAAGGAATTTTTCTGGATTTTTATTTAATTTTATGACTTTTATATTGTTTTGTAATTTTAACTATTTTATTATTTTTTTATTATTAAAAAATGTTTTTAATTTTTATTTGATTTTATTTTGTTATTTTTTGTAATTTGTTTTTAAGTTTTTATAGATTTTAGAAAGTTTTTAGGATGTTTATAAATGTTGTTTTATTTTTAATGTGAAAAACGTATTTTTTATTGAAAATATGGACGTATTTTGAATTTTTAAAGGTGAATATAATCTGGAAATATTTTTATTTATTTTCTGTATAACATAGATGAAATTACCTTTAAAACGATATATTGTGCATTTTTAGTGGACTTATATTTATTTAGTTATGATTTCTCTAAGTTTTGCGAATTTTGTGTTTTTTATTGGTTTTAATATTTGATTTTTTTGTTTTTATTTTTTTTAAAAATGCATTTATATTGTATATAGTATGAAATAGTGTATTTATATGTATTTTTTTATATTTTTTATGTTTTGTATTTTATTTATATGTATATATGGTTATATACAATTAATAGGGGTGTATATGTAATTTTATAGAAATATAGGAGCTTCCGCGTAATATGCTGATGAATACTCATTCACCACCCTTTATTCTTAGTTTTTAGCTACAAAACCTTTGCAAAACACCATGTAAATTTGTGTAAATAGCATAAATTGTCAAAATGCATGCATCTTGTAATTATTGATAATTAGCATGTTTTTATGCATAAATAAAAGAATAAAGAAATAAAAGAAAAAGAGGGAAATATTTAGAATAATTATTGAGCGACCTAATCCCAAGGGAGGGCTCAGCATGGGCCTAACCGCAAAAGAAGCCAAGTAGAGGGAGATAGGGTCAATCACACTTGTATATATACCTATGTATATAAATAAATTTATTCTCCTCAAAATAAAAATAAAAATATGTTTTTGTTAATTTGTACATATTTATAAAAATGAAATGAAATCAGAAAAAGAAAAATAAAAAGAAAATTTATAAAAATCATTTTCCACCTTGTATATATACCATGTACATATGTGTATAAACCTATTTATTTAACTAATGTAAATAAATCATAAAAATACATTTTTATTCAAAATTTTATGTTGTAAATAAATAAAAATATAAAATTAGAATCATTGTACAAAAATAAACAATTAAAAATAAAAATAAAAAATACATATATGTATATACCTATATATAATAATAATATAATGTAAATGCTTTATTTATTTTTTCAAAAAAATTAAATAAAAATCATTAAAAATAATTTGAAAAATAATAGACATTTTTCATGTTTTAACTTTTTTGAAATAAAATCATTTACTAATTTTAAATGAATTTCTAAATAATTAATAAATGGAATTATTCCATTGGTCCACGGGGGATTATTGACCCCCGGTCAACTCTCCCCCCAAGACCACCGAGGACGGATCTTGCGCCCCGACCCGTTTTCTCCTATTTTTCGCTCATTGATCCGACCACCATCAATCGAAACCCCGAGCCCCGATTATTCTTGAATCATCCATAATCCACGCCCGATCATAATCTATGGATCTGAGCTTCACCAAGCTTTGCCCGACCCCATCTTCTCGGACCCTTCCTAGTATATAGTCTCACCTCCGGCCGCAATTCCACTCTATCTTTGGCTTCGCCTTTCCATCCCAAGAACTCCACTACCCTCCTTAGAGTGACAACTATCCGAGGGTCGTGTCGCAATGAGGAGGAGGTGTCTCCATCCACTGATCCGACGAGCTCTTTCGCCGTGCGCCGCCGCGAGGTGCGCCGAGCCTCGGACCCCGACGAATCCCTGAGGCAAAGACCCCCAGAGCTCTGCCAGCTCATCCATAGTCGAGCTCAGCCATCAGGTAGTCCTGACACCCTCTAGTTTAGCCTAATTTCAATTTATGCCCAATCGCGCCGCCAGCCGATTCACACCATCTCAGTTACCCATTCGATCATCAGACCCCCTATTCATCTTCACGAGACTCCTACCCACGTTCTACGCCCCTCCGTTCACCTTGGTTCGCCCCGGAACCAAGAATCGAGTCTCCTCTACCGTCACCTCGCCGGAGACCCCGCTCCGCTCCCTTCCGATCATCCATTTCACCCCCTGACAGGTCGAGGCACTTTGCCCTCGACCCAGCGTTTGTTTTATGCCCTTTTGCAGGTCAACGAGACCCATTTGAGGGTCCAGCAGTCCATGCACAGGAGCTTGGCTCCTCCTTCGTCGTCGGAGCTCCCCGGAGCTTCTTGGCCTCATCGGAGGCGTCCACCAGCTGCGGAAGAGCCTGAGCTCCATTTCGCCCATCTCAGTAGCCTAGGAGGAGGTCTCGCGCGCACGGAGTGAGCCGGTGAAGTTCACCGGAGGCCAGTTCATTCAGGACCTTCCACCACCGTCCGATCAGCCCCTGCGCTCCAGTTTTGATCATCGTCGTTCATCTGTGAAGCTTCAGCCACCGTCCGATCAACCTAGGCCTTGATCCGGACCGTTCATTGATGAAGGGGTGCCTAACGCTCTCAGCCGTTGGATCTACACGTGGCACCCCACTTGTCCATCAGATTATAATAAAGGGGTAATATCCCTTAGGCCCTTATTCTTTTTTATTATTTCTATTGCATCCTGTGAATATTTTAGCACGTTATTTTTATTTTGGAACATTTGCAGTTAGGACCCTAGGTTTATTTTAAATGCATTTCAGTCCTTACTTGTGTGAGACACGTGCTTCGTCACGTGACATTCTGGATATTTTGCACTTTTAGTCCCGTGGTTCCTGTGTGTTATAGATTGAATCTTTTTAAATAGAAATTACATTTATACCCTTCTGTGCCTGAATCACGTGTGTTGCGTGTTTTTGTGGGAATTTTGCAATCCAGGCCCTGCACTTTCTTTATGTGTTATTGATTGGTCATGAAAGTATGTTTCTTTGCATTTAGGTCCCTGACTGTTGTGTGCCTTGTTTTTATTGAATAAAATATCAAATTAAATCCAAATTAGGTGAAATTTGGATACATAGCTCCTGCCACTGTGTAAAAATTTTCCTAAAATTTTGGGACATTTTCGAGGCTTTTTGATATTTTTAAAAATTCAAAAACACGTATTTTTCTCATTATTTGAAAAAGAAAATCAAAGAAAAATATAAAAACTTCTTTAAAAATTCTAAAAAAAATGGTGATAGTTAGTTTTACTGTTTTCTAGCTTCTGTCAAATTTTTAGCTTATTTGGATTTATAAAAACAATAAAAATTGAAAAACCCTAAAAATCTTATAAAAATTCTAAAAAATTCTATAAAAATCAAGAAAATATAACTATTTTCTGTAGCTTAGTTTTTTACATATATTTTTCATAAAAATTGCTTCCAGACTTTTGTAGATCAATTTTATATTTTTAATTGATCTTTCAAGTCTGGTTGCACATTGACCCACTGTTTTCCTTCTTTTTGATTTTTATAAAATCGTATAAAAATTTTAAAATTCTGAAAAAATCATCAAAAACACTAAAAAATATAAAAAAACACAAAAACAATTTTATTTGTTTTTTGGAGTACTTTTGAGTGCTTAAATAAATTATTGTTGTTGCTTGTTTTCTTTTTTTCCTTATAATTAAAATCACAAAAAAATTAAAAGAATTAAAAATCCACCAAAAACATTTTTGTTTATTTTATTTTATTTTTAGACTACTTCGTTGGCCGTAAGGCCAACTCGTGCTCCCTAAGTTCGACCTTGGTCGCTATACCAGGTTAATAAATTAGCGAGGACCGCTTTTTTTTCTTGATTTCATCTTTTATTTGGTGGTTCTATCATTTTTCTTGATTGACCGAACCACGAGTGATTGAGGTTGCAACGACCTGATTATTTATCTCCCTTAGTTGCTTGTCAATTATTTTCTCGGTAATCAGAATGGCGTCGTTACCGAGGAGCACGACTCAGTAGTCGTCATTTTTCATTTTTGTTTTCAGCGGCTTTTTCCGCGGCTTTTCGATCGTCCGTGGCTTTTCGCGGCTTTTTGTTTTCTCTGTTTTCTTTTCATTTTTATTTTAATTTATTTTATTTTGTTTGTGTTTGTTTTTACTTTGGGTGTTTATTTCCATTTTTGTAGATATTCTCTTTTATTGCTTATCTTGTTTATTTTTATAATAATTGTGCTTGACACCTCTATTGACTTTTTGCGAGGGCTCGAGGACCGAGGCGGCTCTTCTCGAAGAGCCGACGCAACCGCGGGAGTCAGAGGCGGCTCTCTTCTCTACGGAGTCGCAGGAGGATGCAAGAAGCCGAGCAGGAGCGCGGGAGCCATGGAATAGCCGTGGATTAGTTTAGTTTAATTTAGATTTATTTTCAGATATTTTTAATTTTTAATAATACAGGGACTTAGAGATTTGGACTTTCGGTGATCTACCAGGGTCTGTTTCGTCGAGCACCAATGTGCTCAGGGGACCCCACCATGGTTTTGTTTTTCTCGTTTTTCTTTCTTTGATTTCATGTGGATTTCTGTGCTTGAGCCCCTACACTTACATTTTTATTTTTGTTGAGCCAAGTAGCATTAGGTCCACAACCCTAATAAGAATATCTGTTCCTATAGATCACGCTTGGACTTAGGCAAATAAACATGTGCTTCACGATAATAGGATCTTCTGTTTAGGATTTTCTCGCATTGCATCCATATAGGTAGTCTAAATTTATGCGCGGATCATAATTGCATGTAGACTGCTGGAGTCAGGTACACCTTCTATCTCGTGCATGGTCATTGATTTTGTCGCGCATCGACTTTTCCGCTTTCCTCCCCCCATTTTTTGGACTTAGGAATAAAAAGGAAATCGAAAAATTCGTTAGATGATTTTTGAAAAAATACATAAAAAGAAAAACAATAAAATCGGGACTGCTAATCACACTTGACCTAAAAGACACCTCATTTAAAAATCTATCTTGGGGAGAGTAACCCCCTCATTGTTTGGTTTGGATGAGCGAGAGAGTGACCCGCATACTAGGCTAGAGCTATATCCGATTTCTTGACTAACTACCGGCCTTTTAATCGCTCTAAAAGACTGACTTGATCACCTAAAATAAAATTGACAAGATAATTGACTGATCTCTTACGGTCTTCAGCTCAGCGTTGAGTAGGTGAATTGGGGGTTTGCTTTCTCATCTTGTGTGTTTCCAGATCCCTCCCACCTTCCCATCCATCTTTCTTGCTCCCACCCACCCTTCAGTCTTTTCTCTTCCTCTTCTTTACCCCTGGATGATGGATCCCCCTCACTTCTTGCCAACTCTTGCAGCTTTTTCTCCATATTCTGACCATCAGTCCAGTCCATCTTCGAGGGAGGTCGGATCCCCGACCAACCTCCCGTTCCCTCCCTCCCATCCCTTTCATTACTCTGAGCATGCTGTGCTAGACGTCCGCGGAGATCAGATGGAGCAGATGCGAGGCCCAGACGATGCCATTGCTGAGTTGAGAGTGCACCTCGTACGCGATCGGATTGAGCAGATGCGAGTATCAGATGTCTCCTACACCAGTATGGTGGATGAGCAGATAGGACAGGGAGCTCAGTCAGCTTCTACATTAGGTCCATTCATCCTGGATTTGGAGTTTATTAAGAGACTGCCGATATTTTTAAGAGAGGTGCACGAGGAGCCCTATCTTCGCCTATCCGAGTTCGAGGAGTTTTGCAGGATACAGATTGACGACACAGAAATCCCGAACGACTAAGGCAATCAGGTATCTGAGACGGTCGTTGCGACCTTAATCACTCGGATGTGTCTATCAAGAAAAATGAACCACTCGCAAAAAAAATAAAATCAATCAAAACAAAGAAGCGGTCCTGCTATGTGTTTAACCTGGTATAGCACCCAGGGTCGAACTCAAGGAGCACGGATTGGCCGAAGGCCTACGAAGTAGTAAAAACAAATAAAATAAAAGACAAAATATTTTTAGTGGTTTTTAAGTATTTTTATATTTTTTGGATTTTTAAATGATTAAGAAATTAAGAAAAATAAATACAAGCACACTTCAACAAATTATTTAAAGCAACAAAATTCAATCAAAAATTAAAACAAAAATATTTTTATGTATTTTATATTTTTTAGTGTTTTTGGTGAATTTTTGATAATTTTCTGATGTGTATTTTATTTTCTAAAAATCAAACAATGGCAAAAATAAAAGGTACTGTCTAGCAGAGCCAAAAAGCCCTAGATAAAATATCTAAGGGCCTTAAAATGGCCTGGAGGTAATTTTCCTGTAAAGTAGATTAAACAAGGAAAATTTAGGTACCAATTTTATTATTTTTGGGTTTTTAAATTATTTACTAGAATTTTTATGGGTTTTCGAGTGTTTTTAGATTTTTAAGGTTTTTAAGCAATGCAAAATACCCAAAATTAGCTAGAATATCAAACAAACTAAACTAAACAATGGCTAATTTTTATAGAATTTTTAGGGGAGTTTTTATATTTTTTTGTGATTTTTCAAGTTAAACAGTAACGAAAATAAAGGTTTTTGAATTTTTAAAAATAGAAAACAAAATCAAAAATGTCCTCAAAAATCCTTGAAAATCCTACACCATGGTAGGAGCCATGTGTCAAATTCTCATTGGATTTGGAGGTGATTTGATATTTTATTCAAAAATACAAAGAGGGTACTGTGCACAGGGACTGAAATGCAAATACCCAAAGTTCTGGGGGTCCCGGTGCAATTAACCCATCAAAACACGCGCCAAGCGCGTGCCTGGGGCACTCAGGGACCTAAATGTAACAAAAATAAGTCCCGAGGACTTATTGGTAACGCGTACCAAAAGTCCAGGGGCCCTATCTGCAATTTACCCAAAATAAAACGCACATGTGTAAAACAATCACGCACAGGGGTATGAATGCAATTATCTAAAAACTTTTATTCATTTCATAACAACCAGAACTACAAGGGCATATGCTGCAAATACACCAAAATAACACGTGACGAAGCACGTGGCTCACAACGCACAGGGGTATAAATGCAAATATCTAAAGCTCAGGGTCCTCTATGCAATTAAACTTAAAACTAAACAACGTACTTAAATATTTACAGGACTAATACGAAATAAAGCAAAGATAAGGGCCTAAGGGTAAATTACCCTTTATTAACCGGAGCGGTTGGATGCATGCCATGTGGAGATCGGACGGTCCAGATGGGGGCGGCTCTCAGCGCTGGGACTGCTCTGGTTGATCCAACGGTCTAGGCCGGGACACGTGTGGATCTGACGGTCCGGATCAGTCGCCTCAGATCTGACGTCAAGGGGCGCTCCAGGAACCACCGGTCAGGATGGCTTCTGAAGCTGGGGGCTGATCCAACGACGCTGGAGGGTGCTGGAAGAACTGGGCCCTGGCGAGCTTCGCCGGGCTCGTGCTGGCGCTGGCCTCCTCCTCGCAGCGCTCTGATGATCGGAGAAGAAAGCTGGTGCGCTCCTGCGTCTGCTGCGACGCTCCGATGATCGACCCGAGCTCGGAAGCGCTCAGGGGCGGTCGGCGGAGCTGGTCTTCTAGCCGAATGACGGAGAGCCTCAGATGGCCCTCGTTCTGACTTGCAAAGTGAACCAAAAGACTCGCGGGTCGAGGGCAAATTGCCTCGACCCGGTTAGGCGATGTGAAGGTGGTTGGTGCGTCGGGGTGGCGGGCTCCGGCGAAGGTGGTGGACGGAGGAGCCCGGTTCCCAGCTCCTGTGCGAGCTGGGTTGCGTGTGTGGGTGGAGAACGTGCGGCGGAGGAAGGCGGACGTGAAGGTCGGGTCCGATGGTCGGATGGTGGTCGGAACCGGGGTGAATCGAAGAAAGACGACGACGGCGCAAATTGGGGGTAAACGAAAATCGAACGAAATGGCGGAGCTACGGGACTACCTGGATGAACGGTGAGACTGGGGAAGAGCAGAGGGTGCTCCTGGTCGTCGCCTCGAGGGTCGTCTCGGCCTGAGGCTCGAAGCTCGCTCAGGTGGCGGAGCTATGGCGGCAACGTCGCCGGATCGATGGTTTTCACCTCCTCTCCTCGCTGCAACAGGTCGAGGCGCTCGCTGTCACTCTCGCGGTCTCTCTGGAGCTCACATGGAAGAAGGGGAATGACCAAAGATGGCGTGGGAAGGTGGCGGAGCTGCAGCTAAATACGATTAGGGGTCCGAGAAGGAAGGGTACGGGCAAGCTCAGGAGCGCGCGGATCCCGAGGGAGCAGCTCCGGCGAGGATGTCAGATGCAAGGGGGATGATTCGGACCCGGGGTATAAGGAGATGGGTGTCGGGTTGAGCGGGTAATAATTGGAGAAATCAGGCCCGCTGCTCAGACACGTGGGAAGTGGTCTTGGGGGGGCTAGTTGACCGGGCGGTCAACATCCCCAGGACCCAATGGGGTTCGGCCACGTGGCTGGATCTTGAGGTGACAAATAGGGGTAGCTAGGGGCCAAATCTGCAAAAACTCCAAACATGAAATATTTTTATTTTATTTTTTTTCTATTTTTTGGTGATTTTTAATTAATTTTTGGAAATAAAAATAGGCTATATACATAATATGTATTATATATAGGTATATACAATATATATAGGGTTTTGATTTTTGATTTTTATATATTATTTTTATACAATTTTATCCTTATTTCATATTTTATTTATTTATAGAATAAAATAAGGAATAAAAGGGTGTTTTTATTTTATTTTTATTGTTTATGTACATAGGTAAAATAAATAGATATATACATCTATATACATGGTATATGTATAAGGTATTTTTGTATTTTTAATTTTTCTATTTTTATTTTGTTTTGATTTTAATTGTGTTTATTTTATTTATTTACAATATATAACATAGAGTATTTACAAAAATTATAAAAATTACTTTTATATATTTACAAAGCTAAATAAATAGATAGGTGTGGTTTATGTACATGATGAAAGGAGGTATTTTTGATCTTTTTTGATTTTTTAACTTTTTATTTTGTTTTTATATTTTTATAAATATATATAAGTATTTACAAGCATATTTTTGGGTGAGGAAAATATAGTTTTATTTATTTACATAAATATATACACATGAGCCCCTATCTCCCTCTACTTGGCTTTTATGCGGTCAGGCCCATGCTGAGCCCTCCCTCGGGTTAGGTTGCTCAATATTTATTATAAATATTTCCCTCTTTTTCTTTTTAATCTTTATTCTTTTATTTTTGCACAAAAACATGCTAATTATAGGTTTTTACACAATGCATGCTTTTGGTAATTAATCCTATTTACACATATCTACATGCATTTGCAAAGGTTTTTGTAGCTAAAATATAAGAATAAAGAGTGATGAATGGGTATTCATCACAGATCTATTTAGATATCACTGCAGAGGAGTTGATGCTGAAGACCTTCCCATTCACACTTCATGGTAGAGCCATGAGATGGCATATACGATTGGGAAGGAGATTCGCTACGTGGGGAGAGCTACGCCGAGAGTTTCTATAGAGATACTTTCCCCAGCATAGGGCAGAGTCGATGTGGTCCTTAATCACCGAGTTTTCAGTAGACCCCTAGGAGCCATTGCACGAGGCATGGCCGAGGTTTCATGACCTCTTGAGGAGATTTCCTGACCACGGACTTTCACTGACTGGCCTTATTGAGATCTCCATGCGGGGGATGACTGCGGAGCAGTTAGCACTGGTGATCACCTCATGTGGCGGTTCACACCGTGGTTCCGACATTGACTTACTGGATGCCATCTCGAGGTTACTTTCAAAGAGACCATCTTCACGAGATACTGTAGTCGGGACAACACATGAGGACCTTGCACTACCAGTGGGGTGTGTCGCACGACATGGGGATGCAGTTTCTACACACCAGCCCGAGGACTTGGATTATGCAGCACCACAGAGCAGATGGCTGCTACAGTGGAGGTTCTGACCCAGAGTCTACACGAGTTCCCGTTGGTCTTCCAGCGAGATTTCGAGTCAGCCCTAGAGTTTTCAGTGGACGATTCTTGGATATCAGATCTTCTGATACTCTAGGAGATGGAGGAGCCCCCGCTACTACAGCCATCGATCCAGCCATTCCAGATTCCAGTCCCAGATGATTCAGTTTCTCTTCTGCAGAGACACTTCTTGGAGTCAGATAGATACCATGACTCATCCCAGCAGCCACAACTTGATATGAGACACCACTTTGAGAGGTCAGACATCGAGAGTCCTGTATTCGAGCCTTTCGTCCTCTATTTTGATGAGACAGACACACTTGCTAAGGACCAGATGACAGCCAGCAATGCCGCAGAGTGAGGATCAGCCACAGCCACATTGCCAGCCCCTGCGGTGTTGAGCAGTACCCTCACCTGCTTCCATATTGTCGAGAGCCAGACTTCAGATGATGATGCAGCCTGGTGCACAGAGTGGGTGCTTGACAGCAGCGTAGATGCCTTGATAGATCCTGATCTTCTATTTCTCACCTCTGATCTTGCATTCTTCCCCGAGGGTTATCTGCGGGAGGATGCCACACACGATGTGTACTCGGTTTCACCTTCTGAGAGTGTATCCGATCTGGCAAATCACGAAACCGAGTCTTCTGATCCTTCTGATTCTGAGTCATCTCACATCGACGACCCTCGCGAGGATGAGCCCATCCTAGAGATATTCGATGATCTGCCCGATTTGTCTTTATTATATGCATCGGATATCAGTCTTCTTAGAGAGTCTCCTCATCTTCACTTTCCATACCTCTTTGAGACATTGATTGATGTGGAGGATTCTATGACTGATCCATCCTTCTCCACGTTTGATTTCTTCGGCTCTACACATCCACTCCAATCTGATCCTGAGCCGACGATTTCTTTTGTGCTACCGGATCCCGATCACATATTGCCATATCCTTGGCCGGTAGCAGACACCCGCCTGATTGCATACCTGGGTGTCATTCTTTACACTTTTGATTTCATCGCTGTTCTCATACCGAGACTACGACGACAGTACGGCATTCGCCTTACAGATGTCGTCCTGAATCTTGACACGTCGTTATCCTAGCCTTTGCGCCCAGCTAGGGGCGTAAAACCTAGCGCTTGTTGAGAGGCACCTCAACATTGTACCCTTTTGTATATACGTGTTTCGTCGTGATTTGATCTTTCTTTCTTCCGTGTTTGTTTTCACCCCAGGTCTCGTATAGGATTATCTTTCCTATACTTAGGATATACCTCTTCCTAAGTATAAGGGGGTGGAAACACCGAGTTGTTCCTTTCGTTCCGATTCATCACTTTTGTTGTTTCCTATACTTAAGGATTCTTCACATGAAGTATAGGGGGAGTGATGTCCTTCCTTGTTGTTTATATTTGTTGATTTTCTTCGTGATTTTCTACCTCTGTTTTGCTGCCTATACTTAGGGATATTTCACCCTAAGTATAGGGGAGGTAGACCCTGTACATTCTGACTCGGATTTCCCTTTGTGTACATCCTGCTATACTTAGGATTATTTGATCCTAAGTGTAGGGGGAAAAACCCGAGATCCTCTTGCATTTCTATTCTTTCATTCATCTTTGTATATAGCCTTCCTTTTCACCTCCCTATACTAAGCACGAGTTATGTCTTCTTCATCGCTCTTGACTCTGAGGACATTGTTCGAACTACGTATAGGGGGGTGTATATATTTCATATATACTTTAACCATAACTTGTACTTTGTGTGAGTGTGTTAATAAATAAAAATGACTAAAAACCCAAAAATCCATAAAAATTAAAATATTTCCTTGTAAATAAGAATTCTTTTATTGCACATATATAGCTAGTGTACAAGTTTTTGTAAAAATATTTGTAAAAACTTTTTGTGTAAATTGCTTGTAAATATTTTCTTATCAAAAGTATGTATATAGTACAAAATTTTTCTAAAATGTTTTGAAAATCAAAAGTTTGCAAAAAACCTTGTGTAAATAGTTTGCAAAACTTGCATTCATGCATACATCCATGTTTTCAAACATTTTTTTAAAAATTTTGCACATGTCTAAATAGTTTGTAAATTGAATCTTTGTAAATATTTGTACAGTTTTTCTTGGATCATAGTTGACATTTAAACTAGCCTGGAATTAAATTGGAAAATGGAGCTTGGTTAAGATCTTTATCCACCTAATTATAAGAGGAACCTTATAGGGCTTAGGGTTGAGACTTTTCAGGTCCATGTGACTTAATTCTTTGAGTCCACTAGGCTATGATCATATGTCATCTCAATGAGCCTAAGTAGATCACTTAACAACACACACATGACTCATATAAACAATGGCATGACTTGGACCCGCACTTTACACCGAGCTCTCTACGGATGAGGTGGTGAGGAGGCAGTCTTCCTTGACTTGGGGTAGCATATGAGGGTAGTACTTCTAGGCGGAACCTCTCTTCTTCTTATAGTGAAGGAAGTGCATATCAACTTGGTCTGGTTGCCATGAGGTCTAACGACAGGAGTTGTGGGTTGCAATAATGCTTCAAAAGAGGGATAGTCTACTGGTTCAAGAGGAAAAACTCCTTATGTATATATGATGCACTTTGTAGATATGTTGTACAGATGCACATCAAAAAAATGCAAAAAGAAAAGAACTCCAAAAAAGTGGTGGGTCTGAGAGAAAATGATAATCCCACCGGAGTGTATATAGTGCAATAAGCAAAGCTTGAGACTCATGTTCCATCTTATGTAGCTTGCAGCAGGGAGACTTAGCTACACTGGTTGAGCTCACAGGGATACATGGCTACACTGGCCATGGTCCATTCTCTTCTTCCCCCTCTTCTTGAGCCGGTTGAACTTGAACTTAGAAGGGAATACCTCGATCCTCGAGGAAAGAGTGGCCAGACTAGGGTCATAGAGTTACCTTGTTGGGAAGGGTTGTCATTTTGCTACTTCTGAGGTGGAGAGCTATACCTCACTTACACTGTACAAGGAAAGATTCATGGTCTTCGGGGTTTGTGTATGTAGACTTGTTCTGATTTGGATTATTGAGGAGTCTTGACTATAGATTAGTGGATCTTAGAGGCTGTTAAGTTTTAAACCTAAGTCCAAATAAGGTTCCGACACATTAATAATCCAAAGATCTGATCGAGATCCATATTTCAATTTAAAGAAGGCAAGTTTAATAATCAGCATTGATCCTTGCATTTCCTCTTTTTCTTTGTCTTCTCTTTTTCACTTCTTTTTCAAATAAGTGTTTGCTAAGGGACTAGCAAAGTTAAGTGAAGGGGGTTATGAATACCCATTCATCACTCTTTATTCTTTTATTTTAGCTACAAAACCTTTGCAAAACACCATGTAAATTTGTGTAAATAGCATAAATTGTCAAAATGCATGCATCTTGTAATTATTGATAATTAGCATGTTTTGTGCATAAATAAATGATTAAAGAAATAAAAGAAATAGAGGGAAATATTTAGAGAAAATATTGAGCGACCTAATCCAAAGGGAGGGCTCAGCATGGGCCCGACCGCAAAAGAAGCCAAGTAGAGGGAATAGGGTCAATCACACTTGTATATATACCTATGTATATAAATAAATTTATTTTCCTCAAAATAAAAATAAAAATATGTTTTTATTAATTTGTACATATTTATAAAAATGAAATAAAAATCAGAAAAATAAAAAGAAAAAGAAAAATAATAAAAATCATTTTCCACCTTGTATATATACCATGTACATATGTGTATAAACCTATTTATTTAACTAATGTAAATAAATCATAAAAATAAAATAAAAATACCTTTTTATTCCAAATTTTATGTTGTAAATAAATAAAAATATAAAATTAGAATCATTGTACAAAAATAAACAATTAAAAATAAAAATAAAAAATACATATATGTATATACCTATATATAATAATAATATAATGTAAATACTTTATTTATTTTTCAAAAAATTTAAATAAAAATAACAAAAAAATAATTTGAAAAATAATAGACATTTTTCATGTTTTAACTTTTTTGAAATAAAATCATTTACTAATTTTAAATGAATTTCTAAATAATTAACAAATGGAATTATTCCATTGGTCCACGGGGGATTGTTGACCCCCGGTCAACTCTCCCCCCAGGACCACTGATGAGCCGCCCGAACGACTAAGGTAAAGGTGCCACTAAGGTCGTTGCGACCTCAGTCACTCGGGACTCAGAGCTCAACAAGAAACAAAAATCGGACCACCAAATAAAGATAGAAACACGAGAAAATCAAGTAGCAGTCCTAGCTATGGGATTGACCTGGTATAGCTCCCAGGGTCGAACTCAAGGAGCACGAGATGGCCTTGCGACCTACGAAGTAGTCTAAAATAAAGAAAAATAAAACAAGTGATTTTTGGTGGATTTTTAATGTTTTTATATTTTTTTTGAAATTTTTAATTTTAAAGAAAATAAGAGAATAATGAAAACAAGCAACTTTCACCAATTATTTAATTACTCTAAAATGGTCTAAAAATTCAAACAAAAATGCTTTTATGATTTTTATATTTTTTTACTATTTTTAGTGAATTTTTGAGAAATTTCTGATTTTTAGGGAATTTTCTAAAAATAAAAGAAGGCAAAAACTAATGAACATTGTCTAGCCAGGCTTCAAGGGCCAAAATAAAATATAAAATGGCCCTGACAAAACCTGAAGTATTTTTCCTGGAAAATATAAAAAAAAGGAAAAATTAGAGAAAGAGTTTATTATTTTTGGGATTTTCTATGAATTATTAGAATTTTTATAAGTTTTTCAAGGTCTTTCAATTTTTATAGTTTTTATATTTTTAAAATAACCAAAAATGGACAGAAAATCAATCACACAAAAACACACAAACTCTGATTTTTTTGTAATATTTAAGGAGGTTTTTATATTTTTTGTGAATTTTAAATCTGACCAGGCAGAAAAATGTAGGTTTTTGAATTTTTAAAAATAATAAAAGGGCTCAAAAATTTTCCCAAAAATTGGTGAAACTTCTACACAGTAGTAGGAGCCACGTGTCAAATTTTCACTCAATTTGGATAAAAACCCACAGTGCATGTGGATCTATTTGTAATAAAAATATCTTCTGGGGGCCTAAAAGCAACAAAAACAAAAGCTCAGGGGGTCCTCGTGCAAAAACACCAGATTCCCACGTGCGTGGCACATGGTCTGGGCACAGAGGGACCCAAATGCAAATAACTCAAGTCCCCGGACTTATTAGCAACATGTGTTAAAAGTCCAGAGCTAAGTTGTAAAAAGCCCACAATATTCAACACAAGTCGAAATAAAAACACTCACAGGGGCATAAGTGCAAATATCCAAAAATATATTTCATTCCATAACACGTAAAAACTACAGGCCCATATCATGCAATATCACCAAAACATCACGTGACGATGCACGTGTCCAACATATACAGGGGTAGAAATGCAATTAAAATAAACTACCAAGTCCTCTATGAAAATAAACCAAAATAAATGAACTACGGAAAATATTTACAGGACTAAAAGATAAATACTAAAAGAAACAGGGCCTAAGGGTAAATCACCCTTTATTAACCGAGGGGATGGATGCGCGCCACGTGGTGTATCCAATGGCTGCAGGGGGGCGGTGCACCAACGAAGGGTCTCGGCTCTGATCTGACGGTGGAGGGCTCGCCACGTGAATGATCGGACATCTCTGGAAGGGGCTCGCCTCTCCTCTGCGACAGACGGTGCAGATAGTGCCACGTATAGATCGGACGGTATTGGTATCGGCGCGCCTCTTCGTATAATTGAACAGTCAAGATCAAATCTGGGCCTCCGGGGGGTGAACGGACGGTGGAGGAGGATCCTGGAAGAACTCCTCGTCGGCGAGCTTCGCCGGAGGAATGCTGGTGCGCTGGACCTCCTCGAGGGCTGTTGATGGGTGGAAAAGGGTCGCCAAAGCCTCCCGCGTATGAAGGACCCCTCCGATGACGCCAAGGAGCTCCAAGGAGCCCGGGCGACAACGGCGGAGCTGGGCTCCTGTGCCTGGAAGTTGAGGTCCTCATATGGACCTCCTCGGACTTGAAAAGCAGCACAGAAAGACTCTTGGGTCGAGGGCAAAATGCCTCGACCCGGTTAGAGGCGAAATGGGTGGCTGATGCATCGGGGCAGAGGATCTCCAGTGATGCGATGGTGAAGGAGATCGACTCCCAGTTCCGGGGTGAAATGGGTTGAATGGGTAGGTGAAGAACGTGCAGGGGAGAAGGGCGGAGGTGATGGTCGGGTCGATCGATGAAATGGGTGGACGGAGCGGAGCTAATCGATGATCGACGGAGAGAGATGAAATTGGGTGAAAACAGAAATTAGAGTAAACTAAGAAGAACTAGGCTTACCGGATGGTCGAGGTCGACTGTGGAAGAGCTCCTGGTCTTCGCCTCAAGGGACGTCGAGGCCCGAGGCTCGAGCGCTGTTCCTGGGCGGCGCACGGCGGCGAAGAGCTGCCGGATTAGTGGCTGGGACACCTCCTCCTCACTACGACACTACTCGCGGCTAGCTGTCACTCTAGGGAAGGTAATGGAGGTCCTGGGATGGGAAGGCGGAGCCAAAGACGGCGAGAATCGTGCGGCGGAGCTGGAGCTTTATATGGTTAGGGGTCCGGCTAGATGATGGTTGGGCGAGCTTATCGGAGCTCGGACCCCGAGAACCCACCCTGGGCGTGGATCTCAGATGATCAATGGTGGATTAGGACCCGTGGTTAAAGGGTTTGGCGGTCGGATCAAGGCGCAGTAATTGGGAGAAAAGGCGGGTCGGGCGCAGAATCCGGCTCTGGTGGTCCTGAGGGGGAGAGTTGACCGGGGGTCAACATCCCCGTGGACCAATCAGAGCCCGCCAATTATTAAAGTTTTGAAATTCAATAATAAAAAGAAAATGGTCAAATTTCAAAAAATGCAAAACATAAAAAATGTGTATTTTATTTTAAATTAATTTTTGGTGAATTTTATTTAATTTTTTGAAATAAAAATTAAGTATTTACAAAATAGTATATTATATATAGGTATATACACTATACATTTTTAATTTTTAATTTTTAATTTTTGTACATTTTATTCCAATTTTATATTTTATTTATTTATAGAATAAAATATGGAATAATTTGGTATTTTTATTTTATTTTTATTATTTATTTACATGGGTTAAATAAATACTTATATACACATATATACATGGTCGATATACAATGTTTATTTTGATTTTTATTTTATTTCTTTTTATTTATTTTATTTTTATGATTTTTATTTTATTTATTTACATTATGGGATATGAAATTATATACAGATTTTTATGGAATTTTATTTATTTATTTATAGGGATAAATAAATAGATAAAGGGTTTCTATAAACATGGTGAATATACAATGAGGAAGGGTATTTTATTTTATTTTTAATTTTCTTTTATTTTTATTTTAATTTTATATTTACAAATATATACAAATAAATACAAACCCATTTTTATTTTTATTTATAGGAAAATATTTTTATTTATATACAGGTATATATGTACACATGTGTGAGCTTCCTTATCTCTCTCTACTTGGGTTTTTATGCGGTCAGGCCCATGCTGAGCCCTCCCTCGGGATTAGGTCGCTCAATATTTATTCTAAACATCTCCCTCCTTTTCTTTTATTTCTTTATTCTTTTATTTATGCACGAAAACATGCTAATAATACATATTTACATAATGCATGTTATTTGACAATTATTGTTATTTACAGATATCTACATGTGTTTTGCATAGGTTTTGTAGCTAAAATAAAAGAATAAAGAGTGATGAATGGGTATTCATCACCCCCTATACTTAACTTTGCTAGTCCCTTAGCAAACACTTATTTGAAAAAGAAGTGAAAAAGAAAAAGAAAAAGAAAAAGAGGAGAAAATGCATAGATCAAGGTTGATTATTAAACTTGCCTTCATTAAATTAAAATATGGAGCTCGATCAGATCTTTGGATTATTAATGTGTCGGAACCTTATTTGGACTTAAGTTTAAAACTCAACAGCCTCTAAGATCCACTAATGTATACTCAAGACTCCTCAATAATCCAGATCATAACAAGTCTACATACACAAACCCTGAAGACTATGAATCTTTCCTTGTATTGTGTAAGTGAGGTATAGCTCTCCACCTAAGAAGTAGTAACTTGACAACCCTCCCCAACAAGGTAACTCTATGACCCTAGTCTGGCCACTCTTTCCTCGAGGAGCGGGGTATTCCCTTCTAAGTTCAAGTTCAACCGGCTCAAGAAGAGGGGGAAGAAGAGAACGGACCATGGCCAGTGTAGCCATGTATCCTTGGGAGCTTAACCAGTGTAGCTAAGTCTCCCTGATGCAAGCTACATAAGATGGAACATGAGTCTCAAGCTTTGCTTATTTGCACTATATACATACTCCGGTGGGATTATCATTTTCTATCAGACCCACCACTTTTTTGGAGTTATTTTCTTTTTGCATTTTTTTTCAAGTGCATATATACAACATATACAATGTGCATCATATATACATAAGGAGTTTTTCCTCTTGAGCCAGTAGACTATCCCTCTTTTGAAGCATTATTGCAACCCACAACTCCTGTCGTTAGACCTCATGGCAACCAGACCAAGTTGAGATGCACTTCCTTCACTAAAAGAAGAAGAGAGGTTCCGCCTAGAAGTACTACCCTCATATGCTACCCCAACTCAAGGAAGACTGCCTCCTCACCACCTCATCCGTAGAGAGCTCGGTGTAAAGTGTGGGTCCAAGTAAAGCCATTGTCTATATGAGTCATGTGTGTGTTGTTAAGTGCTCTACTTAGACTCATTGAGATGACATGTGATCATAGCCTAGTGGACTCAAAGAATTATGTCACCATGGACCTGAAAAGCCTTAACCCTAAGCCCTATAAGGTTCCTCTTATATTTAGGTGGATTAAGATCTTAATCAAGCTCCATTTCCCAATTTAATTCCAGGCTAGTTTAAATGTCAACTATAATTGATAACACAAAATCCCGAGAGACTAAGGTAAAGGTATTGAATCGATGGTCGTTGCAACCTTAATCACTCGGATGTCTATATCAAGATAAATGAACCACTCGCAAAAAATAAAATCAATCAAAGCAAGGAAGCGGTCCTGATATATGTTTAATCTGGTATAGCACCCATGGTCGAACTCGAGGAGCACGGATTGGCCGAAGGCCTACGAAGTAGTAAAAAAACAAATAAAATAAAAGACAAAATGTTTTTAGTGGTTTTTAAGTATTTTTATATTTTTTTGGATTTTTAATATATAAAGAAAATAAGGAAAACACAAATAAGCAAACTTCAACAATTTATTTAATGCAACAAAATGCAACCAAAAATCAAAATAAAAATATTTTTATGTGTTTTATATTTTTTTATGTTTTTGGTGAATTTTTGATAATTTTCTAATGTGTATTTTATTTTCTAAAAATCGAACACTGCTAAAAGCAAGGGGTACTGTCCAGCCAGGCCAAAAGTCCCTAGATAAAATATCTAAGGGACTTAAAAATGGCCTGGAGGTAATTTTCCTATAAAGTAAATAAAACAAGGAAAATTCAAACACCAATTTTATTATTTTTGGGTTTTTAATGAATTTATTAGAATTTTTATGGGTTTTTTATTGTTTTTAAGTTTTTAGGGTTTTTAAACAATGAAAAATAGCCAAAATTGGCTAGAAAATCAAGGAAACTAAACTAAACAGTAGCTAATTTTTGTGGAATTTTTAGGGGAGTTTTTTATTTTTTTGTGATTTTTCAATCTAGACAGTAGCAAAAACTAAGGTTTTGGAATTTTTAAAAATAGCAAACACAATAAAAAATGTCCTCAAAAATTCACAAAAATCCTACACCATGGCAGGAGCCATGTGTCAAATTTTCATCGAATTTGGAGGTGATTTGATATTTTATTCAAAAATAACAAAAGGGTACTGTGCACAGGGACTGAAATGCAAATACCCAAAGTTCTGGGGGTCCCGGTGCAATTAACCCAGCAAATCACGCGCCAAGCGCGTGCCTGGGGCACTCAGGGACCTATCTGTAAGGAAAATAAGTCCCAAGGACCTATTGGTAACGCGCACCAAAAGTCCAGGGGGCTCGGTTGCAAATAACCCAAAAAATAACGCACATGCGTAAAACAACCATGCACAGGGGTATAAATGCAATTAACTAAAACCTTTCATTCATTCATAAACAACCAGAACTACAAGGGTATAAACTGCAAATACACCAAAGTAACACGTGACGAAGCACGTGGCTCACAACAGGCAGGGGTATATATGCAATTACACTAAAGCTCAGGGTCCATTGCGCAAATAAACCTAAAACTAAACAACGTATTCAAATATTTACAGAACTAAAGCTAAATGCATAAAAGAAAGGGGGCCTAAGGATAAATTACCCCTGTTATTAAAGTCGAGCCGCTGGATAAGCGCCACGTAGTGCATCGGACGGTGAAGGACGGTTGGCGCTCCAAAGCTCAGCTACTCGCGATGATCGAACGGTGACGGCGTAGCCACGTGGAAGATCTGGCGGTGGCGGTGCGTCGCTGCTATGCCTCTCTGGATCGACGGCTGGGATCAGTCCTCACTGATCGGACGCTAGCTGCAGCTCCGTGAATGAACGGTCAGGATGTGATCTGGAGCTCTGAGGCTGATCGGACGGTCGCTGAAGGTCTTCGAAGAACAGGCAGCCGGCGAACTTCGCCGGCTCAGTACGCTCGCTCCGAGCCTCCTCGCGGGGCGCTGATGATCGGAGAATGGTCGGCGTGGGCCTCCGCGTCAGATGGGGGTCTCCGATGACCCGACCGAGCCCTGGAAGGCTCCGGCGAGGTCGGCGGAGGAACGTCTCCTGGCTCGAACGGGAGAACCTCAGATGGTCCTCGTAATACCTGCAAAATAGGTCCAGAAGACTCGCGGGTCGAGGGCAAACTGCCTCGACCCGGTTAGGCGGGGTGAAGATGATCGGAGGGTCAAGATGGGCGAGCTCCGGCGAGGTGGGGACGGGGGGAGCTCGAACCCCAGCTCCTGTGCGAGCTGGGTTGGATGGAGGTATGGAGAAGGTGCGCGGGAGGAAGGCGGAGGCTATGGCGAAGCCTGATGGTCGAACGGTGGTCGGACGTGATCGGAATCGGCGGAGAACGGCGGCAGAACGAAATGGGGGAAATCGGAAATTAGAGAAAAAGAAAGAACTACAAGTCTACCTGGGTGAAGGAATGGGCTGTGGTCGAGCTTGCGCAGCTCTGGGTCTTTGCCTCAAGGAACGCCGACGTCCGAGGCTCGAGCTCCAACTCAGGGCGGAGCACGGCGGTGATACTCGCCGGATCAGTGGTATCCTCCTCCTCGCCTCGCTGCAACAGGTGGAGACGCTCGCTGTCACTCGTGCGATCACTCTGGAGCTCACAAGGAATAAGGGGAATGACCAAAGATGGAGAATTAGGGTGGCGGAGCAAAGCTTAAGTATGCTGGCGGGTCCGGGAAGAAGGGCGCGGGTCGGGCGATGTAGCGCGCGGATCCTGAGGCGAAGGCTCCGGCGAGGTTCTCGGGTATGACGTGAGCAATCCGGACCCGGGGTTTGGGCAAAAAGGAGTCGGGTCTGCATGGGAAAAATCCGAGAAGATGGGTCGGGCGCAGCAGACCCGTGGGAAGTGGTCCTGGGGGGGGAGTTGACCGGGCGGTCAACATCCCCAGGAGCCAATGCGGTTCGGCCACGTGGCTGGATCTTGAGATGACAAATAAACATAGCTAGGGGCCGAATCTGCAAAAACTCAAAATATGAAATACTTTTATTTTATTTTTTTCTATTTTTTGGTGATTTTTAATTAATTTTTGGAAATAAAAATAAGGTATTTACATTATATGTACTATATATAGGTATATACACAATGTATGGGGTTTTGATTTTTTATTTTTATATATTATTTTTGTACAATTTTATTCCTATTTTATATTTTATTTATTTATAGTATAAAATAAGGAATAAAAGGATGTTTTTATTTGATTTTTATTATTTATGTACATTGGTAAAATAAATAGATATGTACAACTATATACAAGGTATATGTACAATGTATTTTTGTATTTATAATTTTGTTATTTTTATTTGATTTTTGTTTTGATTCTTTTTATTTTAATATTTAGCATAGAATATTTACAAAAAGTTTGGAAAATAACATTATTTATTTACAAGGTTAAATAAATATATAGAGGTATGGTTTATGTACATGGTGAAAGGGTATTTTTAATCTTTTTTTGATTTTTAATTTTTTATTTTGTTTTTATATAAATATATATATATACAAGTATTTACAAGCATATTTTTGGTGAGGAAAAATATTTTTATTTATTTACCCTAATATTTACACATGAGCCCCTATCTCCCTCTACTTTGGCTTTTATGCGGTCAGGCCCATGCTGAGCCCTCCCATGGGTTAGGTTGCTCAATATTTATTCTAAATATTTCCCTCTTTTTCTTTTTAATCTTTATTCTTTTATTTTTGCACAAAAACATGCTAATTATATATTTTTACACAATGCATGCTTTTGGTAATTAATCTTATTTACACATATCTACATGCATTTGCAAAGGTTTTTGTAGCTAAAATATAAGAATAAAGAGTGATGAATGGGTATTCATCACCCCCCTATACTTAACTTTGTTAGTCCCTTAGCAAACACTTATTTGAAAAAGAAGTGAAAAAGAAAGAAAGAAAAAGAAAAAGAGGATGCACATGGATCAAGGTTGATTATTAAACTTGCCTTCATTAAATTGGGGTATGGAGCTCGATCAGATCTTTGGATTATTAATGTGTCGGAACCTTATTTAGACTTAAGCTTAAAAACTAACAGCCTCTAAGTTCCACCAATCTATAACCAAGAATCCTCAATGCTCCAAATCAGAACAAGTCATCAATCACAAACCCTGAAGACCATGAATCTTTTCTTGTCCTGTGAATGTGAAGTCTAAGCTTTCCACCTCAGAAATGGCAACTTGACAACCCTCCCCAACAAGGTAACTCTATGACCTCATTCTGGCCACTCTTTCCTCGAGGAGCGGGGTATTCCCTTCTAAGTTCAAGTTCAACCGGCTCAAGAAGAGGGGGAAGAAGAGAATGGGTCAAGGCCAGTGTAGCCAAGTACCCTTGGGAGCTTGACTAGTGTAGCCAAGTCTCCCTGCTGCAAGCTACAACAGGTGGATCATGAAACCAAGCTTTGCTTATTGCACTCTATATACATACTCCGGTGGGATTATCATTTTCTCTCAGACCCACAACTTTTTTTTGGAGTTCTTTTCTTTTTGCACATTTTTTTTCAAGTGCATCTGTACAACATATACATGTGCAGCATATATACAAGGAGTTTTTCCTCTTGAGCCAGTAGACTATCCCTCTTTTGAAGCTTTATTGCAACCCACAACTCCCGTCGTTAGACCTCATGGCAACCAGACCAAGTTGAGACGCACTTCCTTCACTATAAGAAGAA
Source organism: Ottelia alismoides (assembly GCA_037367405.1). Classification (NCBI taxonomy): domain Eukaryota; kingdom Viridiplantae; phylum Streptophyta; class Magnoliopsida; order Alismatales; family Hydrocharitaceae; genus Ottelia; species Ottelia alismoides. The sequence goes on from JAZKJV010011429.1 coordinate 813,878, forward strand.
GAGAGGCTCCGCCTAGAAGTACTACCCTCATATGCTACCCCAAGCCAAGGAAGACTGCCTCCTCACCACCTCATCCGTAGAGAGCTCGATGCATAGTGCTGGTATCCAAGTAAAGCCATAATCTATATGAGTCATGTGTTGTTGTTAATTGCTCTACTTAGGCTCATTGAGATTACATGTGATCATAGCCTAGTGGACTCAAAGAATTAAGTCACCATGGACCTGAAAAGCCTTAAACCTAAGTCCTATAAGGTTCCTCTTAGAAATTAGGTGGATTAAGATCTTAATCAAGCTCCATTTCTCAATTTAATTCCAGGCTAGTTTAAATGTCAACTATCATCCAAGAAAAACTATATACATATGTACAAAAAGATGCTTATTTACACAAATTTTACAATCATGCAAAATTTTTGAAAAATGTTTTGAAATCATGTATGAATGATGCATGAAGTGCAAGTTTTGCAAAAAAGATATTTACACACATTTACACAAGATTTTTGCAAACTTTTTGATTTTCAAAACATTTTGGAAAAATTTTGTACTATATACATAATTTTGATACAAAAATATTTACACAAGCTTTACACAAAAGATTTTTGAAATCATTTTTACAAAAATAATTTGTACACTAGCTATGTATGTGCAAATAAAATAAGATTATGTACATGGAAATTTTTAATTTTTGTGGTTTTTAGACATTTTATTTATTAACACACTCACACAAAGTACGAGTTATGGCTAAATTATATATGAAATATATACACAGCCCCCTATACTTAGCTCGAACGATGTCCTCAGAGTCAAGAGCGATGGAGAAGACATAACTCGTGCTAGGTATAGGAAAGTGAAAAGAAAGGCTATACAAAAAGGAAATGAAAAGTCAAGAGGGACCCAGGTCTCCCCCCTATACTTAGGATCAAGTAATCCTAAGTATAGCAGGCTGTATACTAAGGGAAAACCTGAGTGCAGAATGTACAGGGTCTACCCCCCTATACTTAGGGTGAAATATCCCTAAGTATAGGCAGCAAAAACAGGGGTAGACAGAAACAAAAGAAATACCCGAAAGGCCTCACATCCCCCCTATACTTAGGGTAAAGTGCACCCTAAGTATAGCATAATCACAAGATGGAGAAAGGGATGTGGGACTAAAGAATGTAGTGATATGGACATCTGGATCTATACAAGGCGGAAGATCAGTGAAACCCAGGCGTGAGATGTATTAGATGTGAGTCAAAGACCAATCTCACGCAAAATGAATAGGGGCAAGATCAACGACCCGCGGCTCATGATCTAGAAATGGCTTGAGCCGCTGGCCGTTCACTCGAAAGGTACTCTCAGAAGACAACTCGTATATATCTATGCTACCGTTGTCGTGTACCTTTCTAACCAGATAAGGTCCCTTCCATTTGCTCTGAAGCTTCCCTGGAAATAATTGTAGCCTCGCATCAAACAGCCATACTCTCTGTCCAATCTCAAAATGCTTGTGGCTGATATGAGAATCATGCCACTCCTTGACTTTCTCCTTATAATGTAGGCTGCTTGAGAAAGCTGCATCTCTAAGCTCCTCCAGGGCAGCTAACTCTACCCTCCTCTGGTCTCCCATACCATCTGGATCCATCAAAATATCTGTAACTGCCCAAAGTGACTTGTGCCTCAGCTCAATAGGTAAATGGCATGGCTTGCCATATACGAGGCGAAAGGGAGATGTGCCCAAAGGTGTCTTGAAAGACGTCCTATATGCCCACAAGACCGAGTCCAAAAGCTGTGACCAATCCTTTCGGTCAGGGCGGACGACTTTCTGCAGAATAGTCTTAATCTCCCTATTCGACACTTCGGCTAGACCATTCGTCTGTGGATGGTAAGGTGTAGCAACACGATGGTCTATGCCGAACTCGCTAGCAAGTGCCTTCACCTGGTCGTTGATGAAGTGAGATCCCCCATCAGAAATCAGAACTCGTGGAACCCCGAACCGCTGATGATGTGCTTCCTCAAAAATCTGCAAACGGTCCTCGCATCAGCGGCTCGGGTGGGGATAGCCTCCACCCAACGACTAACATAATCAACGGCCAATAGAATGTACTCAAATCCCTGACTCTTAGGGAATGGACCCATGAAATCAATGCCCCATGCGTCAAAAACCTCACAGAAGTGAATGGGCTGCATCGGCATCATATCACGCTGTCCACAAGTGCCCATCCTCTGACAGTCAGTACACCTCTTCACGAACTCATCAGAGTCCCTGAAGAGGGTAGGCCACCACAAGCCGGATTGGAGCACTTTCTGTGCCGTTCTCCTCCCAGAATGATGTCCTCCTGCCTCAAGCTTGTGGCAGTAAGTGAGGACGCTATGGTGTTCCTCCTGAGGAATACACCGACGCCAGACGCTATCCCCTCCTTCGTGGTAAAGGATGGGATCCTCCCAATGGTAAGACGTGGCCTTTGCGAGGAAGGTCTCAAGCCTCTATCGGGGCCAATCTTGTGGGACTTTCCCAGCAACGAGAAAGTTCACAATATCGGCGTACCATGGGAGTGAGGCGATAGCAAGGATCACCTCATCTGGAAAGGTATCTCTAATAGGGTCAATCTGCTCAGAATCCTCAGGCTGCTCTAGTCGGGAGAGATGATCCGCCACCACATTCTTGACTCCAGGCTTATCCTTGATCTCAATGTCGAACTCCTGGAGTAGAAGGATCCATCTAGTCAGTCTGGCCTTGGCATCCTTCTTTGCCATGAGGTACCTGATGGCGGTGTGATCTGTAAACAAAGTCACTCTAGATCCAATGATATACGATCTAAACTTATCTAGGGCGAACACTACGGCTAGCATCTCCTTCTCTGTGACCGTGTAATTCCGCTGGGCGGAATCCAATGTGCGGCTAGCATAGTGTATGGCAAATGGAACTCCATCCCTCCTCTGTCCCAGCACTGCCCCTACGGCAAAGTCGGAGGCATCCGTCATGATCTCGAATGGGAGAGACCAATCAGGCGGCAGGAGGATAGGAGCCTCAATAACACACTGGTGGAGAGTCGCGAACGACGAAAGACACTTGTCATCGACAAGGAACTCGGTGTCTTTCGTCAAGAGGTCAGTCAACGGTCGGGCAATCATGTTGAAATCCTGAATAAATCTCCTATAAAATCCAACGTGCCCCAGGAATGACCGTAGCTGCTTCAGATTGGACGGCGGTGCGAGTTTCCTAATGACATCAACCTTGGCGGGATCAACCTCCATGCCCCTGTTGGAGATGATGTGGCCAAGCACCATCCCTTGAGTCACCATGAAGTGACTCTTCTCCCAAGATAGAACCAAATGATACTCAATACATCGTTGGAGTACTCGGTCTAGGAAGTCAAGACAGGAGTCGAATCCGTCGCCGTAGACCGAGAAATCATCCATGAAGACCTCCAAACATTCCCCTACCATGTCCGAAAAGATCGACAGCATGCACCTCTGAAAAGTCGCAGGGGCATTGCATAGCCCAAATGGCATGCATCGAAAAGCATATGTGCCGAAGGGACAAGTAAAGGTGGTCTTCTCCTGATCCTCAGGAGCGATGGCCACTTGGTTGTAGCCTGAGTACCCATCCAGGAAGCAATAATGGCTCTTCCCTGCCAGTCTCTCAATGATCTGGTCAATAAAAGGCAGGGGGAAATGGTCCTTCTTGGTGGCCTGGTTGAGTCTCCTGTAGTCAACACAGACCCTCCAAGAGGTGGGTACTCGTGTAGCAATCTCCTCTCCCGACTCACTGATCACAGTCGTGATGCCCGTCTTCTTGGGCACCACATGGAAGGGGCTGACCCACTTGGAGTCGGAAATGGGATAAATAAAATCTGCGCTCCACCATTTTGATATTTCCTTCATCACAACCTCTCTCAGGTTGGGGTTCAGTCGCCGCTGGAACTCACGCGACGGCTTCGCCCCCTCCTCGAGATAGATATGGTGGGAGCACACTGATGAACTAATCCCATGGAGATCTGCTACGCTCCATCCGATCGCCTTGCAGTTCTTTTCAAGAACCCCCATCAAACGGGATTCTTGCTCTCCAGTCAACTCGGCGGAGATGATGACTGGGTACATCTTTGGCTCGCCTGCAAGGAATCGATGCTTCAGCGAAGTAGGGAGCGGCTTCAGCTCTGGAATGCTAGGTGCTGGCAAATCTGGCTGCGGAAGAAACTGAGTGAAAGCTGCTAAGTCTGCCAAATCTGCCTGGGAAAGTGAAAGCGTACTCTCGCAAACTGGATCGGGAGAAGGCTGCTCAACTGCACTGTCTCTGGTCTGCTCTGCATCTGCCTCCTCCTCATCTGTAGGCTCAGGTGGAATCAAGTCTGGCATCTGATCATCACAATCGGCCCAATCAGACTCTGAATCCGAGGGATCTATATCAACCGTGGTGGCATCAGTACCACCGTAAAGCAAGGTGGCCTCAGCACCACCATCACTGAAACTAGTGTCGCGATCAAGGACCGGCTCTGCTGCCTCTGTGGTATCCTGACCCAAGACTGTGCTCTCCAGACTCTCCTCTGCTATCATCTCGGCATCAGCTGTATCTGAATATGAGAGGATGGTCTGTGTTGCAGGATCTGCCCAAGCTGCCTCATCATCTGTGATCACAAAATCACAGTCCTGGTGGATGTCTGGCTCTGCGTCTGTCAGCTGCTCTGAATCTGTACTCGCATCTGAGCGGGCTCTCTCTCTAGCTCTGTAGTCCTCGACCGTCTCTATTTGTATACTCTCGCCCTCGACGCGAAAGTACACCTTCCCGCTATCATGATCAGTCACCGCCTTGGCTGTGGCCAAGAACGGACGACCAAGGATGATAGGGGTATCGGCCACTGACTCAGGGATCTCCATGTCCAACACTACGAAGTCTACGGGGAATTTCAGGCCCTGAATCGTGACGATAACGTCTCGTAATAACCCCTTCGGCCTCTTGACAGATCGATCAGCGAACTGAAGGATTGTCCTGCTCTGTCGAAGAGTGCCCAACTCGAAGCGGTCGAGAAGGGCTGCCGGAAGAAGGTTGATCGACGATCCGCTATCTAGAAGAGTACGGTCGAACCTCTGCTCACTAATCTGGCATCTGACATACAGGGCCCCTGAATCTGGCCTCTTGGCTAGCAGTCGGTTCTGGATCGCAAAACACGTGGCTTTCATCAGCACATGTATCTCTGAAGTGTGGTTCCTCCTCATCCTCCTGATTGTGGTCCTGTCTCTCAAAGAATGCTGGAGCAGGGGGATGTGCTGCAAAGCCTCCTGGAGGGTCAGCTGGATGTGGAATCGATCGATCATGCTCTGGCTGAACTCCTCAAGCTCTCTCTTTTTGGGATTTTCTTTTTTCTTCCCCTTCCCCATCTGAAGGGCTCTAGGGAAGGGGATCACAGGGTCCTTCGCAAATGAAGGACTAGGAAAAGGCCTAGACGGTTCGATGACCGGATCCACACATACATCATGCACCACAGTGGGACCAGAAGAAACTAAACCTTTTCCTTTATTCAAACCAAAGTTCTGAGATACATCAACGCGGGGAAAGACAACATCTCTCTCTATACAAACACCGGTGGCCTCAGTACCACCATGGGCTGGCTCTGCTGCTGCTGCTGGTAGACGTCTCGCGGCATCAGTACCGCGGGCTGGCTCAGCTATCCTGGTGGCGTCAGTGCCACCTCCTCGATCTGGTGAAGCGGCGGCCTCAGTACCGCCTGTGGGATCAGCATCCTTGGTGGCATCAGTGCCATCGTCATCATCTGGAGCGGCCTCAGTACCGCTCTCCTCCTCATGTGGCGCCTCTGAAGTATCCTCGTGGTGAAGCTCAGATGAGGCACCGCCGCCTGCTGGGGTCCTACCGCTCCTAAGTGTGACAAAATCAGCATCAAATAGATCCGAAGATGTATCAATAAATGGGTCACTAGGAGTGGCAAACTCAGTGTGTACTACCTGCTCAGATTTCCTCTTGAGGTTATTCGGATTCGGCTCAATCTGGGCTGGAATGGCGGCCTTCCCTCTCACCAAGTCCCGCATCTCCTAGCGGAACTCGTCCATCTCCCGTCTGAATGTGTCCTGCTGGTCCGTGAGGAGGCGGGCGATGTCATCCAAAGCGGGGCTCTCGTGGGAGCCCGACGGGTAGCCTCTCTGGGGGTGAGGCTGTTGGTACTGCTGCTGGTGGTAAGAGGGGTATGAGGAAGGGTGCTGCTGCTGAACTGGGTGAGCCCGCTGCTCACGTCTCCACGACTGTCCCTGCTGCTGATAGGGACGAGGACCGAAGGATGGATGGTGCTGCTGATATGCTGGGGGCTGCTGCTGCGGCTGGTGATCTCTCTGTTGGGAGTACTGCCCTCCCTGTCCTGACGGTTGCTGCTGGGGCTGGGCACCACCACTCCCCCACCTGAATCCGGGATGGTCTCGTCGGATCCCAGGCTGGGGGCGGTCATACCAAATCCCGTTGACATCCATCAACGGCTCGGCATCGTAGGGGGCTGGCGGGAGTACTGCCAGAGGCTGGTCCGGCTGGTATACCACCATCTGCATGTCTGGAGATGGTGGGGACTGGTAGGTGGGTTGCGGCTGTTGGTACGGCTCCGCCTGTATAAGGTGAACCTGTCTAGGCTGCACAGGGGTGCTGGAGCGCTGGGACGAGCTGCTGCTGCTGCCGGAGTCGCCTCGCGACTGAAGACGGGGCTGAGGAGCCGTCTGTGCCTCCTGAAGACACATGAGTTGGGTCTTCATGTCGCTCAGAACCTGTGCCATCTGTTCCATCTGAGTGATGCTCTGGCATTGCTTCTTCTCAATCAGCTCCATGCGGTCCAACTTCTCGCTGATAATGCCCATGTCCGCAGCTGTCGACTCTGCCTGTGCTGCTGCGGCTGCGGACGAGCTGGATGGACCTGCATCGACCCGTGCTATCCGCTGGTACTGCACGGGTCCTGGCTGTTGTGGCTGGGTCTTCTGAGTATACAACCTGGTCTGGGACATCACCATGTAGTTTTCGGCCATCTCCTCGTAGATGGCCCAGACCTGGTCATGGTCCTTGGCAAAGTAGGACCCGCCGCAAGAAGCGTTCACCAGACCCTGAAGCTCTGGCGTCAACCCGCTGAAAAAGCTCTGAACTAGGTTCGGCTTGGAGATGTCGTGGTGCGGCATCGGTCTAGGAGCTCTCGGAACCTCTCCCATGCCTCGTGAAACTGCTCGTTGGGGAACATGGAGAAGTTGTTGATCAGGGCCCTCACTGCATTCGTCCGCCCGAGTGGATAGTACTTGTTCAAGTACTCGGTGCGGAGCTGCTCCTAGGTGTAGACAAACCTCCCAAGATGCTTCAGCCAGGTGGCTGCTCTATCTGCCAGTGAAAACGGGAAGGCTATCATCCGGATCGTGTCCTGGTCCACATGGCGATCGTGGACAGTGCTGCAGATCATCAGGAACTCCTGGAGGTGGAGGTGGGGATCCTCAGTGGCAAGTCCGTGGAAGCGGGGTAGCATCTGCAAGGTGTTCGGGGGGAACTTGAAGTCCCCCACGATCGCTGGCACCACTACCCAGTGATGCATCAGAGTAGATCCGGGATTGTGTAAATCCCGCATCGGTCGTGGTGGTCCTCCTGCCGCAGCGCCTCCCGCTGCGGCGGCTGCGGCTGCTGCTGCTGCGGCTGCTGCGGCTCGTGCCTCTGCATCAGGTATCTCCTCAGGCTCGCTCTGCTGGTCTCGCTCTGCTCTGAGCCTCTCCATCTCTCGCCTCATCTCTATCATGAATGCCCCCTGATCGCGTAACTGCTGCTGGACTGTCTCAAGTGATGCGATCAGGGTGGAGTTGATCGCTCCCTGGTCAAGTACAAAATGCTCGGGCTGACGGGAGTGATCATTTGAACTGCCGGCTCCGGCCATAGCGACATCTGCAAAATCAAACGAGCCCAACTCAGGTACTGTCAAATCAATCAGTCTCTCCTCGGGCTTGTGTCTCTCAGGTAGAACAGAAAGGGGGTCGAGGGGGAACAGGGTGGAATCATACTCGGGCTCGGAGAGCGGGTCTGGGCTCTCGTGAGCCAACCTAAATGATGAGGCAGACGTGCCTGAAAGTGGTGCAGCCAGAGGCTGCCTAAGAGACCGTCTACCCATCATCTTGATCTGGCGAGTAAGGCGGATGAGATCTGGAGCAACTATGATCACAAACAAACCCCCGGTTCACCAACGCAACGCGAGCTGAAGACCGTGAAAGTTCGGTCAATTTATCTTGTCAATTTTATTTGGTGAATACACAAAATATCAGAGCGCTTACGTGACCTGTTAAGATATCCGATGCTAACCCAACCGACTGGCCCGCACGGAAAAGTCGGTAATCAGTCAGGTCTAGCACCGGGGGGCTCTACCTAGGGTGCGGGTCACTCTCTCGCGCATCCAAACCATACAATGAGGGGGTTGCTCTCCCCAAGACAGAATTTTTAGGGTGAGCTGATTTTAAGATCAATAGTATTAGCCAGTCCCAATTTTATGGTTTCACTTTTTAATATTTTTCAAAGCAAACAAATGGCCTAACGAATTTTTCGGTTCTCCTGGTTATTAAGTCCAAAACAGGGGGGAGAAGACGAAAAAGCCGATGCGCGATAAATCAATGATGCATGCTGAGTAAGAAATGCGTACCTGTCTCCAGCACTCTACATGCAATATGATCCGCGCATAAAAGTAAAGACAGAAAGAAAACTACCTAAATGATGCAACGGGAAAGCCGAGTCCTAGATGAGCAATTTCTAACGAAGAACCGTCTAACCGGTCACCGACCTCCAAGCCAAAGAGTCCGGTCTTGGCCCATCCCTCCTCTGTCCGACAAATCGGGGGTAGGAGTAAGCGCTTTACAGGACGGGCTGCGGCACGTAGGCTACGAAGGCAAATGAATCGGTTATTTTTATTAGTGATTTTTAAGTAGGTCCAATTATCGATCTATGGGAACAGATAAGCAGTTAGGTGTGTGGATCCTACTAATTACGGCACAATCACCAGAAAATCCTAAGTCTAGGGGCTTGAGCAAAAACCGCGTAAACACCGGAAAAGGCAGAAAGAAAAAGAAAAGAAAACCGCGAAAAGCCGTGAAAAACCACGCAAGTCCTAAGGGTCCCCCGAGCACACCGGTGCTCAGCGAAACAGACCCGCTACGGCAAGTCAACAACTGTCCAAGAGTGTCCTGTATTATTACAATAATAAATAAAAATAAAAGACCTCGCCCACTCAACTCTCTCTCTCACTCTCTCCTGCGGCTCCGCGAAGAAAGGAGCCGCCTCCGAATCCCGCAGTTGCGCCGGCTTCTCGAGAGTAGCCGCCTCGGTCCTCGGGCCCTCGCAAGAGAAAACAGAGTGGTCAGAACCAATAATCAAATAATTATAAAATAAAAATAAAAAGAAATGAAAATAAGGGTATATATGCAAAAATGTAAAATAAAATAAACACACAAAAGAAAACAAAAACAAAAATAAAAGAAAAAGAAAATAAAGCAAAATAAAGTGAAAATAAAATATAGACAAAAAGCCGCGAAGAGCCGCGAGCTCTGGAAGAGCCGCGAAAAGCCGCGAAAATCAAAACAAAAGGAAAATCAACTACTAAGCCGTGCTCCCCGGCAACGGCGCAATTCTGTTAACACAAAATCCCGAGAGACTAAGGTAAAGGTACTGAATCGATGGTCGTTGCGACCTTAATCACTCGGATGTGTATATCAAGATAAATGAACCACTCGCGAAAAATAAAATCAATCAAAGCAAGGAAGCGGTCCTGCTATATGTTTAACCTGGTATAGCACCCAGGGTCGAACTCGAGGAGCACGGATTGGCCGAAGGCCTACGAAGTAGTAAAAAAACAAATAAAATAAAAGACAAAATGTTTTTTAGTGGTTTTTAAGTATTTTTATATTTTTTTGGATTTTTAATATATAAAGAAAATAAGGAAAACACAAATAAGCAAACTTCAACAATTTATTTAATGCATCAAAATGCAACCAAAAATCAAAATAAAAATATTTTTATGTGTTTTATATTTTTTTATGTTTTTGGTGAATTTTTGATAATTTTCTAATTGTATTTTATTTTCTAAAAATCGAACAGTGCTAAAAGCAAGGGGTATTGTCCAGCCAGGCCAAAAGTCCCTAGATAAAATATCTAAGGGCCTTAAAATGGCCTGGAGGTAATTTTCCTATAAAGAAAATAAAACAAGTAAAATTCAGACACCAATTTTATTATTTTTGGGTTTTTAATGAATTTATTAGAATTTTTATGGGTTTTTGAGTGTTTTTAAGTTTTTAGGGTTTTTAAACAATGAAAAATAGCCAAAATTGGCTAGAAAATCAAGGAAACTAAACTAAACAGTAGCTAATTTTTGTGGAATTTTTAGGGGAGTTTTTATATTTTTTTATGATTTTTCAATCTAGATAGTAGCAAAAACTAAGGTTTTTGAATTTTAGAAATAGCAAACACAATAAAAAATGTCCTCAAAAATTCACAAAAATCCTACACCATGGCAGGAGCCATGTGTCAAATTTTCATCGAATTTGGAGATGATTTGATATTTTATTCAAAAATAACAAAAGGGTACTGTGCACAGGGACTGAAATGCAAATACCCAAAGTTTTGGGGGTCCCGGTGCAATTAACCCAGCAAATCACACGCCAAGCGCATGCCTGGGGCACTCAGGGACCTATCTGTAAGGAAAATAAGTCCCAAGGACCTATTGGTAACGCGCACCAAAAGTCCAGGGGGCTCGGTTGCAAATAACCCAAAAAATAACGCACATGCGTAAAACAACCACGCACAGGGGTATAAATGCAATTAACTAAAACCTGTCATTCATTCATAAACAACCAGAACTACAAGGGTATAAACTGCAAATACACCAAAGTAACACGTGACTAAGCACGTGGCTCACAACACGCAGGGGTATATATGCAATTACACTAAAGCTCAGGGTCCATTGCGCAAATAAACCTAAAACTAAACAACGTATTCAAATATTTACAGGACTAAAGCTAAATGCATAAAAGAAAGGGGGCCTAAGGATAAATTACCCCTTTTATTAAAGTCGAGCCGCTGGATAAGCGCCACGTGGTGCATCGGACGGTGAAGGACGGTTGGCGCTCCAAAGCTCAGCTACTCACGATGATCGAACGGTGACGGCGTAGCCACGTGGAAGATCTGGCGGTGGCGGTGCGTCGCTGCTACGCCTCTCTAGATCGACGGCTGGGATCAGTCCTCACTGATCGGACGCTAGCTGCAGCTCCGTGAATGAACGGTCAGGATGTGATCTGGAGCTCTGAGGCTGATCGGACGGTCGCTGAAGGTCTTCGAAGAACAGGCAGCCGACGAACTTCGCCGGCTCAGTACGCTCGCTCCGAGCCTCCTCGCGGGGCGCTGATGATCGGAGAGTGGTCGGCGTGGGCCTCCGCGTCAGATGGGGGTCTCCGATGACCCGACCGAGCCCTGGAAGGCTCCAGCAAGGTCGGCGGAGGAACGTCTCCTGGCTCGAACGGGAGAACCTCATTTGGTCCTCGTAATACCTGCAAAATAGGTCCAGAAGACTCGCGGGTCGAGGGCAAACTGCCTCGACCCGGTTAGGCGGGGTGAAGATGATCGGAGGGTCAAGATGGGCGAGCTCCGGTGAGGTGGGGACGGGGGGAGCTCGAACCCCAGCTCCTGTGCGAGCTGGGTTGGATGGAGGTATGGAGAAGGTGCGCGGGAGGAAGGCGGAGGCCATGGCGAAGCCTGATGGTCGAATGGTGGTCGGACATGATCGGAATCGGCGGAGAACGGCGGCGGAACGAAATGGGGGAAATCGGAAATTAGAGAAAAAGAAAGAACTACAAGTCTACCTGGGTGAAGGAATGGGTTGTGGTCGAGCTTGCGCAGCTCTGGGTCTTCGCCTCAAGGAACGCCGACGTCCGAGGCTCGAGCTCCAACTCAGGGCGGAGCACGGCGGTGATACTCGCCGGATCAGTGGTATCCTCCTCCTCGCCTCGCTGTAACAGGTGGAGACGCTCGCTGTCACTCGTGCGATCACTCTGGAGCTCACAGGGAATAAGGGGAATGACCAAAGATGGAGAATTAGGGTGGCGGAGCAAAGCTTAAGTATGCTGGCGGGTCCGGGAAGAAGGGCGCGGGTAGGGCGATGTAGCACGCGGATCCCGAGGCGAAGGCTCCGGCGAGGTTCTCGGGTATGACGTGAGCAATCCGGACCCGGGGTTTGGGCAAAAAGGAGTCGGGTCTGCATGGGAAAAATCCGAGAAGATGGGTCGGGCGCAGCAGACCCGTGGGAAGTGGTCCTGGGGGGAGTTGACCGGGCGGTCAACATCCCCAGGAGCCAATGCGGTTCGGCCACGTGGCTGGATCTTGAGATGACAAATAAACATAGCTAGGGGCCGAATCTGCAAAAACTCAAAATATGAAATATTTTTACTTTATTTTTTTCTATTTTTTGGTGGCTTTTAATTAATTTTTGGAAATAAAAATAAGGTATTTACATTATATGTACTATATATTGGTATATACACAATGTATGGGGTTTTGATTTTTGATTTTTATATATTATTTTTGTACAATTTTATTCCTATTTTATATTTTATTTATTTATAGTATAAAATAAGGAATAAAAGGATGTTTTTATTTGATTTTTTATTATTTATGTACATAGGTAAAATAAATAGATATGTACAACTATATACAAGGTATATGTACAATGTATTTTTGTATTTTTAATTTTGTTATTTTTATTTGATTTTTGTTTTGATTCTTTTTATTTTAATATTTAGCATAGAATATTTACAAAAAGTTTGGAAAATAACATTATTTATTTACAAGGTTAAATAAATATATAGAGGTATGGTTTATGTACATGGTGAAAGGGTATTTTTAATCTTTTTTTTATTTTTAATTTTTTATTTTGTTTTTATATAAATATAAATATATACATATATATACAAGTATTTACAAGCATATTTTTGGTGAGGAAAAATATTTTTATTTATTTACACTAATATTTACACATGAGCCCCTATCTCCCTCTACTTTGGATTTTATGCGGTCAGGCCCATGCTGAGCCCTCCCTTGGGTTAGGTTGCTCAATATTTATTCTAAATATTTCCCTCTTTTTCTTTTTAATCTTTATTCTTTTATTTTTGCACAAAAACATGCTAATTATAGATTTTTACACAATGCATGCTTTTGGTAATTAATCCTATTTACACATATCTACATGCATTTGCAAAGGTTTTTGTAGCTAAAATATAAGAATAAAGAGTGATGAATGGGTATTCATCAATAATCCAGGAAAAACTATGCAAGTATATACAAGGATGTTATTTACACAATATTTACACAAATGCAAAAAAATTTGAAAAATGTTTTGAAACCATGGATGCGTGCATGAATGCAAGTTTTGCAAAATACACAAATTTACACAAGGTTTTTGCAAACTTTTGATTTTCAAAACATTTTGGAAAAATTTTGTACTATATACATAGTTTATATATACACATATTTACACAATTTTTACACAAAAAGTTTTAGAAAACATTTTTACAAAAATAATTTGTACAATAGCTATATATGTGCAAATAAAAGAATGTTTATTTACAGGGAATTTTTTTTAATTTTTATGGATTTTTGGGTTTTCAGCCATTTTTATTTATTAACACACTCACACAAAGTACGAGTTATGGCTAAAGTATATATGGAATATATACACACCCCCTATACTTATCTCGAACGATGTCCTCAGAGTCAAGAGCGATGAAGAAGACATGACTCGTGCTTAGTATAGGGAAGTGAAAAGGAAGGCTATTTACAAAGACGAATGAAAGAATAGAAATCAAGAGGGTCTCAGCTTTTCCCCCTATACTTAGGATCAAGTAATCCTAAGTATAGCAGGCTGTACACGAAGGGAAAACCGAGTGAATAATGTACAGGGTCTACCCCCCCCTATACTTAGGGTAAAATATCCCTAAGTATAGGCAGCAAAAACAGGGGTAGAAAGACACGAAGAAAATTGACAAGTATATACAAGATGGAGGACACCACTCCCCCTATACTTAAGGTGAAGAATCCTTAAGTATAGGCAACAACTGAAGTTATGAAACAGAACGGGAGAACAACCCGGTGTTTCCACCCCCCTATACTTAGGATGAGGTATATCCTAAGTATAGCAAAGATAATCCTAAGCGATACCTGGGGTGAAAACAAGAACGGAAGAAAGAAAGATCAAACTAAGACAAAACACGTATATACAAAAGGGTACAATGTTGAGATGTCTCTCAACAAGCGCTAGTTTTTACGCCCCTAGCTGGGCGCAAAGGCTAGGATAAAGCAGTGTCAAGGTTCAGGACGGCATCGGTAAGTCAAATGTCATACTGTCGTTGCAGTCTCGGTATGAGAACAACGACGAACTCCAAAGTGTAAAGAAGGACACCCAGGTATGCAATCAGGCGGGTGTCTGCTACCGGCCAAGGATATGGAAGTAAGTGATCGGGATCCTGTAGCACAAAAGAAATCATCAGCTCTGGATCATACTGGAGTGGAAATGTGGAGCTGAAGAAATCAAATGTGGAGAAGGATGGATTAGTCATGGAATCCTCCACGTCAATCAATGTCTCAAAAAGGTGTGGGCAGTCAAGATCTGGAGACTCTCTCAGAAGACTGATATCCGATGCATGAAATAGAAGCAAATCAGGTAGATCATCGAATAACTCCAGGATAGGCTCATCCTCGTGAGGGTCGTCGAGGTGAGATGACTCAGAATCAGAAGGATCGTAAGACTCAGTTCCGTGCTCCGCCAGATCGGAAACACTCTCAGAAGATGAAACCGAGTATACATCGTGTGCGGCATTCTCCCCAGATAACCCTCGGGGAGAAATGCACGATCAGAGGTGAGAAAGAGAGGATCAGGATCTAGAAGGGCATCTGCGCTGCTGTGAAGTATCCACTCTGTGCACCAGGCTGCATCATCATCGGAAGTGTAGCTCTCGGCAATGTGGAAGCAAGAGAAGGTACTGGTCAACATCGCGGAAGCTGGCACTATGTCTGCGGCTGATCCTCGCTCTACGGTAATGCTAGCTGCCATCTGGTCCTCAATAAGTGTGTCTGTCTCGTCAAAGTGGAGGACAAAAGGCTCGAATATGGGACTCTCTGTGTCTGGTCTCTCAAAGTGGTGTCCCATATCGACCTGTGTCTATTGGGCTGAGTCCTGGTGTCTGTCGAAATCCGAGAAGTGTCTCTGCAGAAATGAAGTTGACTCCTCCGAGACTGGAAACTGAAGTGTATGAATCAATGGCTGTAGTAGCGGGGGCTCCTTCGGTTCCTGGATTATCAGAAGATCTGATATCCAAGACTCATCGAATGGAAACTCTAGGGTTGACTCAAACTCTAGCTGGAAGACCAACGGGAACTCGAGTAGACTCTGGGTCCGAACCTCTGCTATCGCAGTCATCTCCTCTGTCAGTGATGTTGTATGCTCCAAGTCCTCTGGCTGGTGTGTAGAAATTGTCTCATCATGTAATGCGACACTCCGCACTGGTACTGCAATATCCTCATGTGTTGTCCTCATTAGGGCATCTCGTGAAGAAGAACTCTGTGAAAGTAAGCTCGAGATGGTATCCAGTAGGTGAATGTCGGAACTGCGGTGTGAACCGCCACATGTGGTAATCACCAGTGCTATCTGCTATGCGGTCATCCCCCGCATTGAGATCTCAATAAGGTCTGTCAGTGGAAGTCCGTGGTCTGGGAATCTCTGCAAGCGGTCAAGAAACCTCGGCCATGTCTCCTGCAATGGCTCCTGGGGGTCAACTGAAAACTCGGTGATCAAAGACCGCATCATCTCTGCTCTACGCGGGGGGAAGTATCTCTGTAAAAACTCTCGGCGTAGCTCTCCCCACGTATCGAATATTCTCCCCAATCGTCGGTGCCATCTCATGGCTCTGTCCTGTAGTATGAATGGGAAGGTCCTCCTCATCAGCTCCTCTGCAGTGATATCTGAATAGATACGTGCTCTGCAAAACTCCTCAAACTATGACAAGTGCAGATAAGGTTCCTCGTGCGCCTCCCCTAAAAATGTCGGCAGACTCTGAATGAGATCCAAATCCAAGCTAAATGGATGTAATGTAGAAGCTGACTGAGCTCCCTGTCCTATATGCTCTGCCATCAATCTGGAATAGGATCTATCTGATGATCTCCTCTACTTTCTGTGATCAGGAACGGAGTGCACTCTCAACTCAGCAATGGCATCGTCCGGGTCTCGCATCTTCTCGATCTGATCTCCGCGGACGTCTAGCGCAGCATGCCCAAAGTAAAGAAAGGGATGGGAGGGAGGGAGCGGGAGGTTGGTCGGGGATCCTACCTCCCTCGAAGGTGGACTGGAGTGATGGTCAGAGGATGGAGAAGAGGTCGTAAGAGTCGGCCTGAAGTGAGGGGGCTCCATCATCCAGGGGTGAAGGAGAAGAAGAAGACTGAAGGGAGGGTGGGTGGTAGACAGATGGATGGACAAGAAGATAGATGGGGGAAGGCAGAAGGGATCTGGAATCACACAAGATGAGAAACCAAAAACCCCTGATTCACCTACGCACACGAGATGAAGACCGAAAGGGATCGGTCAATTATCTTGTCAATTTTATTTTAGGTGATCATTCAGTCTTTCAGAGCGATTACGTGAGCTGATAGGAATCCAATATTTCTCAACCGACTGTCCCGTATAGAAAGCAGGTAATCAGTCGAGAAAAATCAGATATGGCTCTAGCCTAAGGTGCGGGTCACTCTCTCGCTCATCCAAACCAAACAAGGAGGGGGTTACTCTCCCCAAGACAGGTTTTTCAGTGTGGTGTCTTTTAGGTCAAGTGTGATTAGCAGTCCCGATTTTATTGTTTTTTTCTTTTTAGGTATTTTTCGAATAAAAACAAACGCCTAACGAATTTTTCGGTTCTCCTGTTTATTAAGTCCAAAAACGGGGGGAGAAGTCGAAAAAGCCGATGCGTGAGAAATCAATGATGCATGCAGAGTAAGAGATGCGACCCGGATCAACGAGACTCGGGTGAATAAAAATAGATCAAGGGTCGTTGCGACCCAGATCTTGGAGACAGTTTAGTCAATCAAGAAAAATAAGAGCAGACCACCAAAATAGAATAAAAATCAAAGAAACACACTAGTGGCCCTGGCTATTGGATTAGCCTGGTATAGCGACCAGGGTCGGACTCAGGGAGCACGTGATGGCCTCGCGGCCTACGAAGTAGTCTAAAATAAGAATAAAATAAAAGAAAATGGTTTTTGGTGGATTTTTAATCTTTTTATATTTTTTGGATTTTTAAATTAATAAAGAAAGTAAGGAAATCAATAAACAAGCAACTTAGATGATTTATTTAATTACTCAAAAATCATCCAAAAATTCAAACATAAATGTTTTTATGTTTTTTTTATATTTTTTGTGTTTTTTGGTTAATTTTTGGTGTTTGTCTGATTTTTAGGGAATTTTATAAAAATCAAACAAGGCTGAAAATGCAGACCACTATCCAGTCAGACCTGGAGGGCCAATTTAAATTGCAAAATGGCCTATCAAGGTCTGAAGGTAATTTTCCTATGAAGTAGAAACTACAAGGAAAAATTAGGCACTTGAATTATTAATTTTTTATTTTTCTTTTAATTATTAGAATTTTTATGGGTTTTTAGGGGTTTTGTAATTTTTATCGGTTTTATAAATCTAAAAATGATCAAAATTGGTCAGAAAATCAAACAACACAAAACAAGCACTCTCTAATTTTTTTGTAATTTTTAAAGGTATTTTAATATTTTTTGTGATTTTTATAACTAGACAGTAACAGGAATGCTTGTTTTTGAATTTTTAAAAATAATAAATGAAGTCAAAAATATCTCCAAAAATTAGAGAAAATTTTACACCATGGGAGGAGCCATGTATCCAATTTTCATCAAATTCAGAGTAGGTTTGCTACTTTATTAAAATAAAAAACAAAGGTACAGTGCACAGGGACCTGTATGCAATTAATAGAAGTTCCAGGGGGTCCGGTGCAATTTCTCCAAGAACTCACACGCCAAACACGTGACCTGGGCACACAGGGACCTATTTGCAAGAAAACTTAAGTCCCTGGACTAAATAGTAACACGTACTAAAAGTCTAGGGGCTAAAGTGTAAATTACCCATGATATAAAGCACATGCACAAATATAACACTCACAGGGGCATTTCTGCAAATATTAAAAACATAAATTCATTCATTAACACCCTAGAACATAAGGTCCATACATGCAAATAACCCACAAAATCACGTGTCGAAGCACGTGTACCACTACACACAGGGGTATAAAAGCAAATAAACTACAGTACGAGGTCCTCTATGCAATTTACCAAACTGAAATAAAACTTCTAAAATATTTACAGGGCTAAATATTAACAACTAAAAAGAGGGGGCCTAAGGGTAATTTACCCTTTATTAAGTCGAACGCCGGATGGATGCCATGTGGAGATATGATGGTCGGGAAGAGGCGCGGCTAACCCTCTACGATCGGACGGTCCTCGTCTATCCTCCACTGATCGGACGGTCGGGGCTGCTCCTGACGTGAACGGCTACGATCTGAACTGGAGCTGGAGGATGATCGGACGGCTGCGGAGGATGCTCGATGAACTCGACACCGACGAAGTTCGCCAGGCTCGTGCGCGTACAGGGGAGCTCCTCGGAGGCTGCTGAAGATCGGAGAAGATGCGTCTGGGCCTCCCGCGTCTGATGGACCCCTCCGATGGTGCAGCGGAGCTCCAGAGAGCTCAGGCGGCACCAGCGGAGGAGGAGCTGCTGCTCCTAACTGTCCGAGCCCTCAGATGGGCTTGGATGGACCTACAAAGCAAAGCAACGAACTCCTGGGTCGAGGGCAAAGTGCCTCGACCCGGTTAGGGGTGGTGAAGGTGATCTGTGCGTCGGGACGAAGGGGCTCCGGTGAAGCGACGGCGGAGGAACCCCAATCCCAGTTCCGTGGCGAACTGGGTTGAACGAAGGGATGGAGAAGGTGCGCGGGGGAAAGGTGAAGATGTGGATCGACTCCGATGATCGAACGGGTGGCTAGGGTGGTCGGAATCGGAGCTCGTCGGCGACGGGGTGAATTGGGCGTAAAGCGAAATTAGAGAAATAGGGAAGGAAAGAGAGATACCTACTGGATGAAATCAACTGTGGAAGAGCTGGGAATGCTCCAGGTCCTAGCCTCGAGGGTCGCCAATGCCCGAGGCTCGAGCACCGCCTCTGGGCGGCGCACGGCGGTGCGAAGTCGCCGGATCAGTGGTCCGTCCACTCCCTCCTCGCTGCGACGCTGCCGGAAGCGAGCTGTCACTCTCGCGGTGGCTGTGGAGGTCCTAGGGTGAAGAGAGATGAGCCAAAGATGCGAGAAAATGGAGGCGGAGCTCGGACTATATACGAGTGAGGGTCCGACAAGAACAGGTCGGGCAGGGCACGGCGAGGTGCGGATCCCAATGCAATCAACCGAGCGAGGATCTCGGATGCACGAGGAAGAAGTAGCGCCCGGGATTTACGGATATGGTTGTCGGATCGAGCGGGGGTGATGTCGAGAAATCGGGTCACGGGCTCGGATCCGGAGCTGTGTGGTCCAAGGGGGGGAGTTGACTGGGGGGTCAACGTCCCCCGTGGACCAATCAGAGCGGGCCATGTCAGAAAGATTTAAAAATTCGAAATAAAATAATAAATGATCGAATTATTAAAAACTCAAAACATGAAAAATGTTCGTTTTAATTTTTTATTTTTTGTGATTTTTAATTATTTTTTTGAAATAAAAATAAGGTATTTACACTATAGTGCTATACATAGGTATATACACAATATTGATTTTTAATTTTTTATTTTAATTAATTATTTTTGTACATTTTTATTCCCATTTTATATTTTATTTATTTATAGCATAAAATTAGGAATGAAAAGGTGTTTTTATTTTATTTTTATTATTTATGTACAAGGGTTAAATAAATAGGTATATACATTTATATACATGGTATCTATACAATGTTCTTTTTGGTTTTTATTTTTGTTCTTTTTTATTTAATTTTTATTTTTATGGTTTTTATTTTATTTATTTACATCATAAAATATGGAGTATATACAAATTTTTATGGAAGTTAATTTATTTATTTACAAGGTAAAATAAATAAAAGTGTGGTCTTATGTACATGGTGAATATGTACAATGAAAGTTATTTTTATTTTCTTTTTAATTTTTCAATTTTTACTTTGATTTTGTATTCACAAACATTTACAAATATATACAAGCCCATTTTATTCTATTTTTAGAGGAAAATATTTTTATTAAATTTACATGTATATTTACACATGAGCTCCCTTATCTCCCTCTACTTTGGCTTTTATGCGATCAGGCCCATGCTGAGCCCTCCCTTGGGATTAGGTTGCTCAATTTTTATTCTAAATATTTCCTCTTTTTCTTTGTTTCTTTATTCTTTTATTTTTGCACAAAAACGTGCTAATTATTACTTTTTACACAATGCATGCCTTTTGTTAATTATTTGTATTTACAAACATATACATGTATTTGCAAAAGTTTTTGTAGCTAAAATATAAGAACAAAGAGTGATGAATGAGTATTCATCACCCCCCTATACTTAACTTTTCTAGTCCCTTAGCAAACACTTATTTGAAAAAGAAGTGAAAAAGAAAAAGAAAAAGAAAAAGAGGAGAATGAACATGGATCAAGGTTGAATATTAAACTTGCCTTCATTAGATTGAATTATGGAGCTCGATCAGATCTTTGGATTATTAATGTGTCGGAACCTTATTTGTACTTAAGTTTAAAACTTAACAGCCTCTAAGTTCCACTAATCTATAACCAGGACTCCTCAACAATCCATATCAGAACAAGTCATCAGACACAAACCTTGAAGACCATGAATCTTTCCTTGTACTGTGAATGTGAAGTATAAGATATCCACCTCAGAAATGGCAACTTGACAACCCTCCCCAACAAGGTAACTCTATGACCCCAATCTGGCCACTCTTTCCTCGAGGAGCGGGGTATTCCCTTCTAAGTTCAAGTTCAACCGGCTCAAGAAGAGGGGGAAGAAGAGAATGGACCATGGCCAGTGTAGCCATGTATCCTTGGGAGCTCGACCAGTGTAGCCAAGTCTCCCTGCTGCAAGCTACATAAGGTGGGACATGAATCTCAAGCTTTGCTTATTGCACTATATACATACTCCGGTGGGATTATCATTTTCTATCAGACCCACCACTTTTTTGGAGTTATTTTCTTTTTGCATTTTTTTCACGTGCATCTATACAACATATACATGTGCAGCATATATACAAGGAGTTTTTCCTCTTGAGCCAATAGACAATCCCTCTTTTGAAGCATTATTGCAACCCACAACTCCTGTCGTTAGACCTCATGGCAACCAGACCAAGTTGAGACACACTTCCTTCACTAAAAGAAGAAGAGAGGTTCCGCCTAGAAGTACTACCCTCATATGCTACCCCAAGTCAAGGAAGATTGCCTCCTCACCACCTCATCCGTAGAGAGCTCGGTGCTAAGTGCGGTGTCCAAGTAAAGCCATTGTCTATATGAGTCATGTGTGTGTGGTTAAGTGCTCTACTTAGGATCATTGAGATGACATGTGATCATAGCCTAGTGGACTCAAAGAATTAAGTCACCATGGACCTGAAAAGCCTTAACCCTAAGCCCTATAAGGTTCCTCTTATATTTAGGTGGATTAAGATCTTAATCAAGCTCCATTTCCCAATTTAATTCCAGGTTAGTTTAAATGTCAACTATAATCCAGGAAAAACTATATACATATATACAAAGATGCTATTTACACAATTTTCACATGTGCAAAAATTTTTGAAAAATGTTTTGAAATCATGGATGGATGAATGCATGAATGCAAGTTTTGTAAAATATTTACACAAATATACACAAGATTTTTGCAAACTTTTGATTTTCAAAACATTTTGGAAAAATTTTGTATTATATACATAATTTTGATATACACATATTTACACAAACTTTACACAAAAAGTTTTTGAAAACATTTTTACAAAAATAATTTTGTACAATAGCTATGTATGTGCAATAAAAGAATGATTATTTACAGGAAAAATTTTAATTTTTGTGGTTTTTAGGTTTTTGGCCAATTTTTATTTATTAACACACTCACATAAAGTACGAGTTATGGCTAAAGTATATATGAAATATATACACACCCCCCTATACTTAGCTCGAACGATGTCCTCAGAGTCCAGAGCGATGAAGAAGACATAACTCGTGCTATGTATAGGGAGGTGAAAAGGAAGGCTATATACAAAGACGAATGAATGAATACAAAATCAAGAAGATCTCGGCTTTTCCCCCTATACTTAGGATCAAATAATCTTAAGTATAGCAGGTTGTACACAAAGGGAAAACCGAGTGAAGGATGTACAGGGTCTACTCCCCCTATACTTAGGGTAAAATATCCCTAAGTATAGGCAGTAAAATAGGGGTAAAAAGAATCAAAAGAAATACTCAAAGGTCCTACATCCCTCCTATACTTAGGGTAAAGTACACCCTAAGTATAGCATAATCAAAAGATGCAGAAAGGGATGTGGGACTAAAGAATGTAATGATATGGACATCTGGATCTATATAAGTCAGAGGAACAGTGATAATCAGGCGTGAGATGCAATAGATGTGAGTCAAAAGACCACATCTCACGCAAAATGAATCGGGGCAACATCAACGACTCGCGGCTCATGATCTAGAAATGGCTTGAGCCGCTGGCCATTCACTCGAAAGGTACTCTCAGAAGACAACTCAGATATATCAATGCTACCGTTGTCGTGTACCTTTCTCACAAGATAAGGTCCCTTCCATTTGCTCTGTAGCTTCCCTGGAAATAGACGAAGCCTAGCATCAAGCAGCCATACTCTCTGTCCAGGCTCAAAATGCTTGTGGCTGATGTGAGAATCATGCCACTCCTTCACTCTCTCCTTGTATTGTAGGCTGTTTGAGAAGGTGGTATCTTTAAGCTCATCCAAGGCTACTAACTCTGCCCTCCTCTGGCCTCCTACACTATCTGGATCAACAAGTATCTCAGTGACTGCCCAAAGTGACATGTGTCTCAACTCAACAGGTAAATGGCACGGCTTGCCATATACGAGGCGAAAGGGAGATGTGCCCAATGGTGTCTTGAAAGACGTCCTATATGCCCACAAGACCGAGTCCAAAAGTTGTAACCAATCCTTTCAGTCAGGGCGGACGAATTTCTGCAAAATAGTCTTGATCTCCCTGTTCGACACCTCGGCTAGACCATTCGTCTGTGGGTGGTATGGAGTGGCAACTCGATGGTCTATGCTGAACTCGCTAGCAAGGGCCTTTACCTGGTCGTTGACGAAATGAGACCCCCCATCTGAAATCAATACTCGAGGTACCCTGAACCGCGTGATGATGTGCTTCCTCAAAAATCTGCATACTGTCCTGGCATCAGCGGTTCGGGAGGGGATGGCCTCAACCCAACGACTCACATAATCAACGGCTAACAAAATGTACTCAAATCCCTGAATCTTAGGGAATGGACCCATGAAAATGATGCCCCATGCGTCAAAAACCTCACAGAAGTGAATGGGATGCATCAGCATCATATCACGTTGTCCACAAGTGCCCATCCTCTGACAGTCAGTACACCTCTTCACGAACTCATCAGAGTCCTTGAAGAGGGTAGGCCACCACATACCGGATTGGAGCACTTTCTGTGTCGTTCTCCTCCCAGAGTGATGTCCTCCTGCCTCAATCTTGTGGCAGTAAGTGAGGACACTATGGTGCTCCTCCTGAGGAATGCACCTACGCCAGACGCTATCCCCTCCTTCGTGTAAAGGATGGGATCCTCCCAGTGGTAGGACTTGGCCTTCGCGAGGAAGGTCTCAAGCCTCTGCCTGGGCCAACCTTGTGGGACTTTCTTATCAACAAGAAAGTTCACAATATCGGCATACCACAGGAGAGAGGCGATAGCAAGGATCGCCTCATCTGGGAAGGTCTCACAAATAGGGTCAATCTGCTCAGAATCCTCAAGATGCTCTAATCGGGAGAGATGATCCGCCACCACATTCTTGACTCCAGGCTTATCCTTGATCTCAATGTCGAATTCCAGGAGTAGAAGGATCCATCTAGTCAGTCTGGCCTTGGCATCCTTCTTTGCCATGAGGTACCTGATGGCGGTATGATCAGTAAACAGGGTCACTCTAGATCCAATAATGTACGATCTGAACTTATCTAGGGCGAACACTACGGCTAGCATCTCCTTCTCTGTGACTGTGTAGTTCCGCTGCGCGGAATCCAATGTGCGGCTAGCGTAGTGGATAGCAAATGGGACTCCATCCCTCCTCTGTCCCCGCACGGCCCCTACGGCAAAATCGGAGGCATCCATCATGATCTCGAATGGGAGAGACCAATCAGGCGGCTGAAGAACATGAGCCTCAACAACACAATGCTTGAGAGTCTCAAAGGACGAAAGACACTTGTCATCGACAAGGAACTCGGTGTCTTATGTCAGCAGGTCAGTCAACGGCCGGGCAATCCTACTGAAATCATGAATGAATCGTCGATAGAAATCGACGTGCCCCAGGAATGACCGTAACTGCCGCAAATTGGACGGCGGTGCGAGTTTTCTAATGACATCTACCTTGGCCGGATCAACCTCCATGCCCCTGTTGGAGATGATATGGCCAAGCACCGTCCCTTGAGTCACCATGAAGTGACTCTTCTCCCAAGATAACACCAAGTGAACATCTATACATCGCTGAAGTACTCGTTCTAGGCACTCAAGACAGGAGTCGAATCCATCGCCGTAAACCGAGAAGTCATCCATGAAGACCTCCAAGCACTCCCCTACCATGTCTGAAAAGATCGACAGCATGCATCTCTGAAAGGTCGCAGGGGCATTGCATAGCCAAAATGGCATGCGTCGGAAGGCATATGTACCGAAGGGACAGGTAAAGGTGGTCTTCTCCTGGTCCTCGGGAGCGATGGCCACCTGGTTGTAGCCCGAGTACCCATCCAGAAAATAGTAGTGGCTCTTCCCTGCCAGTCTCTCAATGATCTGATCAATAAAGGGCAGGGGGAAATGATCCTTCTTGGTGGCCTGGTTGAGTCTCCTGTAGTCAACGCAGACCCGCCAAGAAGTGGGCACTCGTGTAGCAATCTCCTCTCCAGACTCACTGACCACTGTAGTGATGCCCGTCTTCTTGGGCACCACATGCAAAGGGCTGACCCACTTGGAGTCGGAGATGGGGTAGATAAAATCGGCGCTCCACCATTTCGAAATCTCCTTCATGACAATATCTCTCAGATTCGGGTTCAGCCGCCGCTGGAACTCACGCGACGGCTTCGCCTCATCCTCGAGATAGATATGGTGGGAGCACAGGGCCGGACTTATCCCCTGGAGATCTGCTACGCTCCATCCAATCGCCTTGCGGTTCTTTTCAAGAACCCCCATCAGACGGGATTCTTGCTCTCCAGTCAAATCAGCGGAGATAATGACTGGGTACATCTCATGCTCACTCACAAGGAATCTATACTTCAGTGATGTAGGAAGCGGCTTCAGCTTTGGACAGCTGGGTGCTGATGGATCTGGCCTCTGAAAAGTCTGCGTGAACGCTGCCAAATCTGCATGGGAGAACCGAAACTCTCTGTCACTCTCAAGAACTGGAGAAGGTTGCCCTGCTGGACTGTCTCTGCTCTGCTCGGCATCTACCTCCTCCCCATCTGCAGGCTCAGTGGAAGTCAGGTCTGGCATATAATCATCACAATCTTCCTAGTCAGACTCTGACTCCGAGGGATCTATATCATCCAAGGTGGCATCAGTACCACCGTCATCACACAAATCAGTCTCGCGGTCGAGAACCGGCTCTGCTGCCTCTAAAGTATCCCGGACCAGGAATGTGCTCTCCAAGCTCTCCTCTGTTGGCATCTCTGCATCAGCGGAATCTGAAAATGAGAGGATGGCCTGTGCTGCTGGGTCTGCCCAAACTGCCTCATCGTCTGTGATCACAAAGTCACAATCCTGGTGGATGTCTAGCCCGGCATCTGTCATCTGCTCTGTGTCTGAAGTGGTCTCTGAGCATGATCTGTCTCTGGCTCGGCTGTCCTCGACCGTCTCTATTTGTACACTTTCACCCTCGACGTGAAAGTATACCTTCCCGCTATCATGGTCAGTCACCGCCTTGGTTGTGGCCAAGAACGGATGACTGAGAATGATGGGGGTATCGATCACTGAATCAGGGATCTCCATGTCCAACACTACGAAGTCCACTGGGAATTGCAGTCCTTGAATCGTGACGACAACGTCTCGCAACAACCCCTTCGGCCTCTTGACAGATCGATCAGCAAACTGAAGGACTGTCCTGCTCTGTCTAAGAGTGCCCAACTCGAAGCGGTCGAGAAGGGCTGCCGGAAGTAGGTTGATCAACGATCCGCTGTCTAATAGAGTGCGGTCGAACCTCTGCTCACTGATATGGCATCTGACATACGGGGCTCCTGAATCTGGCCTCTTGGCCGGCAGACGGTTCTGGATCGCGAAACAAGTGGCTTTCGTCAGCACATGAATCTCTGAGTGGTGGTTCCTCCTCTTCCTCCTAACTGTAGTCCTGTCTCTAAGGGAACGCTGAAGAAGAGGGATGTGCTGCAAAGCCTCCTGAAGAGTCAGTTGTATGTGAAACCGATCTATCATCTGCTGGCTGAACTCTTCCTGCTCTCTCTTTTTGGGATTTTCATTTTTTCTTCCCCTTCCCCATCTGAAGGGCTCTAGGGAAGGGGATCACAGGGTCCTTCTCAGACAAAGGACTAGGAAAGGGTCTAGACGATTCGACGATCGGATCCACACATACATCATGCACCACAGTGGGACCAGAAGAAAATAAACCCTTTCCTTTATTCACAGAACTGTTCCGAGATACATCAGTAATGAGAAAACAACATGTCTCTCAAAATGAACATGGGTGGCCTCAGCACCACCATCGGCTGGAAGACTCGCAGCCTCAGTACCGCGCTCTGGCTCGGCATCCTGGGTGGCCTCAGTACCACCTCCTCCAACTGGTGAAACGGCAGCCTCAGCACCGCCGGTGGGATCAGCATCCGTGGTGGCATCAGTACCACCGTCATCATCTCTAGCGGCCTCAGTACCACTCTCCTCCTCCTCGTCGGGCGCTCTGGGTGTATCCTCATGGTGTCGCTCAGACGAGGCGCCACCTGCAGGCATCCTACCACTCCTAAGTGTGACAAAATCAGTATCAAAAAGATATGTAGACATATCACCAAAAGTATCACTCGGAGTGGCATACTCAGTACAAGCTACCTGCTCAGATTTCCTCTTCAGATTGTTGGGATTTGGCTCAATCTGGGCAGGGATGGCGGCCTTCCCTCTCACGATGTCCGCATCTCTTGGCGGAACTCGTCCATCTCCCGTCGAAAAGTAGCCTGCTGATTGGTGAGAAGGCAGGCTATATCATCCAAGGCAGGGCTCTCATGAGAGCCCGACGGGTAGCCTCTCTGGTAATGAGGCTGCTGGAACTGCTACTGTGGCTGAGAGGGGTAAGAATGTGGTTGATGCTGCGGCTGGTGAGGCTGCTCACGCCTCCAAGGATGTCCCTGCTGATAGGGACGAGGACCATACTGTGACTGATGTTGTTGTGGTTGTGGGTACACTGGGGGCTGCTGTTGTTGGTGATCCCTCTGATGGCCGTACTGGCCACCCTGTCCTGACGGATGCTGCTGGGGCTGGGCACCTCCGGTTCCCCAACGGAATCCGGGATGGTCTCCTCGGATACCGGGATGGGGGCGGTCATACCAAATCCCGTTGACATCCATCAACGGCTCTGCATCGTACTGGGGTGGCGGAAGCACTGCTAGAGGCTGATCCGGTTGGTATACCACCATCTGCATGTCTAGAGACGGTGGTGACTGGTAGGTGGGTTGCGGCTACTGGTACAGCTCCACCTGTACAAGATGGACCTGTCTAGGCTGTTGGTGGGAGCTGGAACGCTGGGACGAGCTGCTACTGCTACTCGGATCGCCTCGTGCCTGAAGACGAGGCTGTGAAGCCGTCTGTGCCTCCTAGAGACACATGAGTTGTGTCTTCAGGTCACTCAGAGTCTGTGCCATCTGCTCCATCTGCGTGATGCCCTGGCACTGCTTCTTCTCGATAATCTCCATCTGGTCCAGCTTCTCGCTGATAATCCCCATGTCCGCGGCTGATGACTCGGCCTGTGCTGCTGCTACCACGGACGAACTGGAAGGACCGGTGTCGACCCGTGCTATCCTCTGGTACTGCATGGTCTGTGGCTGCTGGGGTCTGTCCTGAGTGTACAACCGGGTCTGGGACATCGCCATATAGTTCTCAGCCATCTCCTCGAAGATGGCCCAGACCTGATCGTGATCCTTGGCGAAGTAAGACCCGCCACAAGAAGCGTTCACCAAGCCCTGAAGCTCTGGTGTCAGCCCGGTGAAAAAGCTCTGAACAAGGTTCGGCTTGGAAATGTCGTGGTGCGGGCATCTGTTTGTCAGCTCTCGGAACCTCTCCCATGCCTCGTGAAACTGCTCGTTGGGGAGCATGGAGAAGTTGTTGATCAGGGCTCTCGCGGCATTCGTCCGCCCAAGTGGGTAGTACTTATGCAAGTATTTGGTGCGGAGCTGCTCCCAAGTGTAGACAAACTTCCCCAAATGCTTCAGCCAGGTGGCTGCTCTGTCAGATAAGGAGAAGGGGAAGGCAATCATCCTGATGGTATCCTGGTCCACCTGACGGTCGTGGACGGTGCTGCAGATCATCAGAGACTCCTGGAGGTGGAGATGGGGCTCCTTTGTGGCGAGCCCATGGAAACGGGGGAGGAGCTGCAAGGTGTTCGGGGGGAACTTGAAGTCCCCCACGATAGCTGGTAGCACAACCCAGTGATGCATCAGTGTCGATCCGGGGTTGTGCAACTCCCACATCGATCTCGGCTGCTCTGCTCCTGCCGCGGCGGCTGCCACTACGGCTGCGGCTGTTGCTGCTGCTGCCTCATCTGGGATCCTCGGCCTGTCTCTATGCTGCTCTCGCTCTGCTCTCATCTCCTCCATCTCGTGCCTCATATCTAGCATGAATGTACCCTGATCCCTTAACTGCTGCTGCACTGTCTCGAGGGAGGCGATCAGGGTGGAGTTGATCGCACCCTGGTCCAGAACGAAATGCTCAGGCTGTGAACCTCTAGTGCGATCATCAGAACTACCGGCCATAGTCTCTGCAAAATCAAACGATCCAAACTCAGGTGCCGATAAATCTGATAGTCTCTCCTCTGGCACTGGTCTCTCGGAACCGAAAGAAAGGGGGTCGAGGGGGAATAGGGTGGAGTCATACTCGGGTTCGAAGAGCGGGTCTCGGCTCTCGCGAACCAACCTAGATGAGCGGGTAGACGCATCCGAAAGCAATGCAGCCAGAGGCTGCCTAAGAGATCGTATGCCCATCATCTTGATGTGGCGAGTAAGGCGGATGAGATCTGGAAAAACTATGATCGCAAGCAAACCCCCAATTCATCAACGCAACGCGAGCTGATGATCGTAAAGGCTCGGTCAAATTATCTTGTCCATTTTTATTTTGGTGAACAGTCAGGATATCAGAGCGATTACGTGACCTGTTGGGATACCCGATACTTTCCCAACCGACTGTCCCACACAGAAAGAGTCGGTAATCAGTCGAGAAGAGTATCGGAGGGCTCTACCTCGTGTTCGGGGTCACTCTCTCGCACAATCAAACCAGACAATGAGGGGGTTGCTCTCCCCAAGACAAGTTTTTAAGTCAAGTGTCTTTTAGGGTCAATAGTGTTAGTAGTCCCAATTTTATTGTTTTTGCTTTTTAGATATTTTTCAATAAAACAAAAACTCCTAACGAATTTTTCGGTTCTCCTGATTATTAAGTCAAAAACAGGGGGAGAAGACGAAAAAGCCGATGCGCGATAAAATCAATGATGCATGCAGAGTAAGAAATGTGTACCTGACTCCAACAGTCTACATGCAATATGATCTGCGTAGAATTGAAAAACAGAAATAAAACTACCTAAATGTGCAGGCGGAAAAACCGAGTCCCTAAATAGCAACTTCTACTCGAAAGAACCGTCTAGCTGGTCACTAGCCTCCGATCCAAAAGGTCCGGTCTCGATCTACCCCTCCTCCTTCCTACAAATCGGGTTCATGAGCAGCGCTTGGCAGGGCAGGCTACGGCACGTAGGCTCGAAGGAAGCGAGTCAGCTATTTTTATTAATCTTTTATTAGTAGGTCCAATTAACGAACTATAGGCACAAGCAGATAATTAGGTGTTTGGATCCTACTAAGTACGGCACAATCAACAGAAATTCCTAAGGCTAGGGGCTCGATAAAAACCGCGTGAAATCGGAAAAGGTAGTGAAAAACAGAAAGCCGCGTAAAAAGCCGCGAAGAAAACTAAGGGTCCCCCGAGCACACCGGTGCTCGGCGAAACAGACCCGAGAAAGTCTAAGTCCTACTGAGATGTCCCTGTATTATTACAATAAATCAAAGGAACTGAAATAAAACCTAAACTACTCCTCTCCCACGCAGCTACTCCCTCACTCTCTCCTGCGGCTCCGTGCAGAAGGGAGCCGCCTCCGAATCCTGCGGTTGCGCCGGCTACTCGAGAGTCACCGCCTCGGTCCTCAAGCCCTCGCAAGAAAGTAGACAAGTGTCAAACACCAAATAAAATAATCAAATAAAGGCAGGAATAGTAAATGAAATGAAACAGGGGTATATATGCAAAAACAAGAATAAAATAAATAAGAAAAAACAAAAATAAAAGAAAAGAAATGAAAATAAAATAAAATAAAAATAAAAATAAAAGAAAAATAAAAAGCCGCGAAAAGACGCGGACTAAGAAAAAGCCGCAAAAAAGAAAATGAAATAAACAGAAAACTAAAACGACTACTAAGCCGTCCCCGGCAACGGCGCCATTCTGTTGACCAAAAATTATCAACGAGACTTGGGTGAATGAAAATAGATCAAAGGTTGTTGCGACTCGGATCTCGGAGACAGTTCAGTCAATCAAGAAAAATAAGAGCAGACTACCAAAATAGAATAAAAATCAAAGAAACACACTAGTGGTCCTGGCTATTGGATTAGCCTGGTATAGCGACCAGGGTCGGACTCAGGGAGCACATGATGGCCTCGCGGCCTACGAAGAAGTCTAAAATAAGAAAAAAATAAAAGAAAATGGTTTTGGTGGATTTTTTATCTTTTTATATTTTTTGGGATTTTTTAATTAATAAAGAAAGGAAATCAATAAACAAGCAACTTAGATGATTTATTTAATTACTCAAAAATCATCCAAAAATTCAAACAAAAATGTTTTTATGTTTTTTATCTTTTTTGTATTTTTGGTTAATTTTTGGTGTTTTCTGATTTTTAGGGAATTTTATAAAAATTAAACAAGGCTGAAAATGCAGACCACTGTCCAGCCAGACCTGGAGGGCCAATTTAAAATGCAAAATGGCCCTATCATGGTCTGAAAGTAATTTTCCTATGAAGTAGAAACTACAAGGAAAAATTAGGCACTGGAATTATTAATTTTTGATTTTTCTTTTAATTATTAGAATTTTTATGGGTTTTTAGGGTTTTGTAATTTGTATCGGTTTTATAAATCTAAAAATGACCAAAATTGGTCAGAAAATCAAACAACACAAAACAAGCACTCTCTAGTTTTTTTGTATTTTTTAAAGGTGTTTTAATATTTTTTGTGATTTTTATAACTAGACAGTAATAAAAATGCTTGTTTTTGAATTTTTGAAAATAATAAATGAAGTCAAAAATGTCTCCAAAAACTAGAGAAACTTTTACACCATGGTAGGAGCCATGTGTCCAATTTT
Source organism: Ottelia alismoides (assembly GCA_037367405.1). Lineage (NCBI taxonomy): Eukaryota > Viridiplantae > Streptophyta > Magnoliopsida > Alismatales > Hydrocharitaceae > Ottelia > Ottelia alismoides. The sequence continues at coordinate 845,760 of JAZKJV010011429.1, forward strand.
CATCAAATTCGGAGCAGGTTTGCTATTTTATTAAAATCAAAAACAAAGGTACAGTGCATAGGGACCTGTACGCAATTAATAGAAGTTCCAGGGGGTCCGATGCAATTTCTCCAAGAACTCACGTGCCAAACGCGTGACCTGGGCACACAAGGACCTATTTGCAAGAAAACTTATGTCCCTGGACTAAATAGTAACACGTACTAAAAGTCCAGGGGCTAAAGTGTAAATTACCCACGATATAAAGCACATGCACAAATACAACACTCACAGGGGCATTTCTGCAAATATTAAAAACATAAATTCATTCATTAACACCCTAGAACATAAGGTCCATACATGCAAATAACCCACAAAATCACGTGTTGAAGCACGTGTACCACTACACACAGGGGTATAAAAGCAAATAAACTACAGTACGAGGTCCTCTATGCAATTTACCAAACTGATATAAAACGTCTAAATATTTACAGGGCTAAATATTAACAACTAAAAAGAGGGGGGCCTAGGGGTAATTTACCCTTTATTAAGTCGAGCGCCGGATGGATGCCACGTGGAGATCTGACGGTCGAGAAGAGGCGCGGCTAACCCTCAGCGATCGGACGGTCCTCGTCTATCCTCCACTGATCGGACGGTCGGAGCTGCTACTAGCATGAACGGCTACGATCTGAACTAGAGCTAGAGGATGATCGGACGGCTGCGGAGGATGCTCGATGAACTCGACGCCGGCGAAGTTCACCGGGCTCGTGCGCGTATAGGGGAGATCCTCGAAGGCTGCTGAAGATCGGAGAAGATGCGTCTGGGCCTCCCGCGTTTGATGGACCCCTCCGATGGTGCAGCGGAGCTCCGGAGAGCTCAGGCGGCACCGGCGAAGGAGGAGCTGCTGCTCCTAACTGTCCGAGCCCTCAGATGGGCTTGGATGGACCTGCAAAGCAAAGCAACGAACTCCTGGGTCGAGGGCAAAGTGCCTCGACCCGGTTAGGGGTGGTGAAGGTGATCTGTGCGTCGGGATGAAGGGGCTCCGGCGAAGCGACGGCGGAGGAACCCCAATCCCAATTCCGTGGCGAACTGGAATGAACGAAGGGATGGAGAAGGTGCACGGGGGAAAGGCAAAGATGTGGGTCGACTCCGATGATCGAACGGGTGGCTAGGGTGGTCGGAATCGGAGCTCGTCGGCGACGGGGTGAATTGGGCGTAAAGCAAAATTAGAGAAATAGGGAAGGAAAGAGAGATACCTACTGGATGAAATTGACTGTGGAAGAGCTGGGAATGCTCCAGGTCCTAGCCTCAAGGGTCGTCGATGCCCGAGGCTCGAGCACCACCTCTTGGCGGCGCACGACGGTGTAAAGTCGCCGGATCAGTGGTCCGTCCACTCCCTCCTCGCTGCGACACGGTCGGAAGCGAGCTGTCACTCTCGCGGTGGTTGTGGAGGTCCTAGGGTGAAGAGAGATGAGCCAAAGATGCGAGAAAATGGAGGCGGATCTCGGACTATATACGAGTGAGGGTCCGGCAAGAACAGGTCGGGCAGGGCACGGCGAGGCGCGGATCCCAATGCAATCAACCAGGCGAGGATCTCGGATGCACGAGGAAGAAGTAGCGCCCGGGTATTACGGATATGGTTGTCAGATCGAGCGGGGGTAATGTCTAGAAATCGGGTCGCGGGCTCGGATCCGGAGCTTTGTGGTCCAAGGGGGGAGTTGACCGGGGGGTCAACGTCCCCCGTGGACCAATCAGAGCGGGCCATGTCAGAAAGATTTAAAAATTTGAAATAAAATAATAAATGGCCGAATTATTAAAAACTCAAAACATGAAAAATGTTTGTTTTAATTTTTTCTATTTTTTGTGATTTTTAATTATTTTTTTGAAATAAAAATAAGGTAGTTACACTATAGTGCTATACATAGGTATATACACAATATTGATTTTTAATTTTTGATTTTTAATTAATTATTTTTGTACATTTTTATTCTCATTTTATATTTTATTTATTTATAGCATAAAATTAGGAATAAAAAGGTGTTTTTATTTTATTTTTATTATTTATGTACAAGGGTTAAATAAATAGGTATATACATTTATATACATGGTATCTATACAATGTTCTTTTTGGTTTTTATTTTTGTTCTTTTTTATTTAATTTTTGTTTTTATGGTTTTTATTTTATTTATTTACACCATAAAATATAGAGTATATACAAATTTTTATGGAAATTAATTTATTTATTTACAAGGTAAAATAAATAAAAGTGTGGTCTTATGTACATGGTGAATATGTACAATGAAAGTTATTTTTATTTTCTTTTTAATTTTTCAATTTTTACTTTGATTTTGTATTCACAAACATTTACAAATATATACAAGCCCATTTTATTCTATTTTTAGAGGAAAATATTTTTATTATATTTATAGGTATATTTACACATGAGCTCCCTTATCTCCCTCTACTTTGGCTTTTATGCAGTCAGGCCCATGCTGAGCCCTCCCTTGGGATTAGGTTGCTCAATATTTATTCTAAATAATTCCTCTTTTTCTTTTATTTCTTTGTTCTTTTATTTTTGCACAAAAACATGCTAATTATTACTTTTTACACAATGCATGCCTTTTGTTAATTATTTGTATTTACAAACATATACATGTATTTGCAAAGGTTTTTGTAGCTAAAATATAAGAATAAAGAGTGATGAATGAGTATTCATCACTGACTCCAGCAGTCTGCATGCAAAATGATCCGTGCAGAATTTAAAGACTGAAATAAAACTACCTAAATGATGCAGGCGGAAAACCGAGCCCTAAGCAAGCAATTCTACTCGACAGAACGGCTAGTCGATCACCAGCCTTCAATCCAAGAGTCCGGTCTAGGCTCACCCCTCCTCCTCTCGACAAATCGCGTTCAGGAGCAGCGTTTAGCAGGGTGGGCTATGGCGCATAGGCTCAAAGGTAGTGGATCGACTATTCTATTAATTTTTTTATTCTTAGTCCAATTACCGATCTATAGGCACAGGCAGATTTATTAGGGTGTTTGGATCCTATTTATTACATCACAGTCAAGCAAAAATCCTAAGGCTAGGGGCTCAAAACCACGAGAAATCGAATAGGCAGAAAATAAATAAAAACCGCGAAGAAAACCGCATAAAACCGAGGGGTCCCCCGAGCACACCAGTGCTCGGCGAAATAGACCCCGAGAGTCTAAGTCTGAGAGGGAGTCTTGTTGTCCTGTATTATTACAACACTTCAAATAATGCTGAAAAGAAAATCTAAACTAAACTAATCTAATCCTCCTGTACTCGGCTTTCTCCTCGCGCTCTCCTACAGCTCCGTGCAGAAGGGAGCTGCCTCTGATTGCCGCAGTTGCGTCGGCTCCTCGAAAGTCTACGCCTCGGTCCTCGGGCCCTCGCAAGAAAACAGAAGAGTGTCAAACCAGATAAAAATAAAACAAATAAAGCAAATAAAATAAAACAGGGTATGTATGTAAAAATGTAAATAAAAATAAACAAGCAAAAACAAACAAAAACGAAAATAGCAGAAAAGAAATAAAAATAAAACAAAACAAAAATAAAAGAAAAATAAAAAGCCGCGAAAAAGAAAAGAAAATAAAAAGAAAAGAAAATCGACTACTAAGTCGTGCTCCCCGGCAACGGTGCCATTCTGATGAGCCATCCGAACGACTAAGGTAAAGGTGTCACTAAGGTCGTTGCGACCTCAGTCACTTGGGACTCAGAGCTTAATAAGAAACAAAAATCGGACCACCAAATAAAGATAGAAACACGAGAAAATCAAGTAGCAGCCCTAGCTATGGGATTGACCTGGTATACCTCCCAGGGTCGAACTCGAGGAGCACGAGATGGCCTTGCGGCCTACGAAGTAGTCTAAAATAAAGAAAAATAAAAACAAGTGATTTTTGGTGGATTTTTAATGTTTTTATATTTTTGGGATTTTTAATTATGAAGAAAATAAGTGAATAATGAAAACAAGCAACTTTCACCAATTATTTAATTACTCTAAAATGGTCCAAAAATTCAAACAAAACTGTTTTTATGATTTTTATATTTTTTACTATTTTTAGTGAATTTTTGAGAATTTTCTGATTTTTAGGGAATTTTCTAAAAATAAAAGAAGGTAAAAACTAATGAATACTGTCCAGCCAGGCTTCAAGGGCCAAAATAAAATGTAAAATGGCCCTAACAAAACCTGAAGGTATTTTTCCTGGAAAATATAAACAAAAAGGAAAAATTAGAGAAAGAGTTTATTATTTTTGGGATTTTCTATGAGTTATAGAATTTTTATAAGTTTTTCAAGGTTTTTCAATTTTTATAGTTTTTATAAATCTAAAAATAACCAAAAATTGTCAGAAAGTCAATCACACAAAAACACACAAACTGATTCTTTTGTAATTTTTAAAGAGGTTTTTATATTTTTTGTGAATTTTAAATCTGAACAGGCAGAAAAATATAGGTTTTTGAATTTTTAAAAATAATAAAAGGGCTCAAAAATTTTCCCAAAAATTGGTGAAAATTCTACACAGTGGCAGGAGCTACGTACAAATTTTCACTCAATTTAGATAAAATTTGATATTTTATTTAAAACAAACAAGAGCCCACAGTGCACAGGGACATGTTTGTAATAAAAATATCTTCTGCAGGCCTAAAAGTAACAAAAACATAAGCTCATGGGGTCCTCGTGCAAAAACACCAGATTCCCATGTGTGCGGCACGTGGTCTGGGCACAGAGGGACCCAAATGCAAATAACTTAAGTCCCTGGACTTATTAGCAACAAGTGCTAAAAGTCCAGGGGCTAAGTTGTAAAAAGCCCACAATATTCAACACATGTCGAAATAAAAACACTCACAGTGGCATTAGTGCAACTATCCAAAAATATATTTCATTCCATAACACGTAAAAACTACAGGCCCATATCATGCAATATCACCAAAACATCACGTGACGATGCACGTGTCCAACATATACAGGGGTACAAATGCAATTAAAATAAACTACCAGGCCCTCTATGCAATTAACCAAAATAAATGAACTACGGAAAAAAATTTACAGGACTAAAAGATAAAAACTAAAAGAAACAGGGCCTAAGGGTAAATTACCCTTTATTAACCGAGGGGCTGGATGCGCGCCACGTGGTGTATCCAACGGCTGCAGGGGGCGGCGCACCAACGAAGGGCCTCGGCTCTGATCTGACGGTGGAGGGCTCGCCACGTGGATGATCGAACGTCTCTGGAAAGGGCTCGCCTCTCCTCTGCGACAGACGGTGCAGATAGCGCCACGTATAGATCGGACGATGCTGGAATCGGGGTGCCTCTTCGTATAAATGAACGGTTCAGATGAAATCTGGGCCTTCGTGGGGTGAACGGACGGTGAAGGAGGATCCTGGAAGAACTCCTCGCCGGCGAGCTTCGCCGGAGGAATGCTGGTGCGCTGGACCTCCTCGGGGGCTGCTGATGGGTGGAAAAGGATCGCCAAAGCCTCCCGCGTATGAAGGACCCCTCCGATGATGCCAAGGAGCTCCAAGGAGCCCGGGTGATAACGGCGGAGCTGGGCTCCTGTGCCTGGAAGTTGAGGTCCTTAGATGGACCTCCTCGGACCTGAAAAGCAGCACAGAAAGACTCATGGGTCGAGGGCAAAATGCCTCGACCCGGTTAGAGGCGAAGTGGGTGGCTGATGCGTCGGGGAGGAGGATCTCCGGCGATGCGACGACGAAGGAGATCGACTCCCAGTTCCGGGCGAACTGGGTTGAATGGGTAGGTGAAGAACGTGTAGGGGAGAAGGGCGGAGGTGATGGTCGGGTCGATCGATGAAATGGGTGGACGGAGCAGAGCTAATCGATGGTCGACGGCGAGAGACGAAATTAGGCGAAAATGGAAATTAGAGTAAACTAAGAAGAACTAGGCTTACCGGATGGTCGAGGTCGACTGTGGAAGAGCTCCTGGAGCTCCTGGTCTTCTCCTCAAGGGACGTCGAGGCCCAAGGATCGAGCGCTGCTCCTGGGCAGCGCACGGCGGCGAAGAGCTACCGGATCAGTGGCTGGGACACCTCCTCCTCACTGCGACACTACCCGCGGCTAGCTGTCACTCTAGGGAAGGTAATGGAGGTCCTGGGATGGGAAGGCGGAGCCAAAGATGGCGAGAATCGTGCGGCGGAGCTGGAGCTTTATATGGCTAGGGGTCCGGCTAGATGATGGTCAGGCGAGCTTATCGGAGCTCGGACCCCGAGAACCCACCGTGGGCGTGGATCTCGGATGATCAACGATGGATTAGGACCCGGGGCTAAAGGGTTTGGCAGTCGGATCAAGGTGCAGTAATTGGGAGAAAAGGCAGGTCGGGCGCAGAATCCGGCTCTGGTGGTCCTGGGGGGAGAGTTGACTGGGGGTCAACATCCCCCGTCCGTGGACCAATCAGAGCCCGCCAATTATTAAAGTTTTGTAAATTCAATAATAAATAGAAAATGGTCGAATTTCAAAAACTCAAAAGATAACAAATGTTTCTTTTATTTTAAATTAATTTTTGGTGAATTTTATTTAATTTTTTGAAATAAAAATTAAGTATTTACAAAATAGTATATTATATATAGGTATATACACTATACATTTTTTATTTTTATTTTTTAATTATTTATTTTTGTACATTTTATTCCAATTTTATATTTTATTTATTTATAGAATAAAATTTGGAATAATTTGGTATTTTATTTTATTTTATTATTTATTAACAAGGGTTAAATAAATACATATATACACATATATACATGGTTTATATACAATGTTTATTTTGATTTTTATTTTATTTCTTTTTATTTTATTTTTTTATGATTTTTACTTTATTTATTTACATTATGGGATATGGAATTATATACAGATTTTTATGGAATTTTATTTATTTATTTATAGGGATAAATAAATAGATAAAGGGTTTCTATATACATGGTGAATATACAATGAGGAAGGGTATTTTATTTTCTTTTTAATTTTCTTTTATTTTTATTTTAATTTTATATTTACAAATATATACAAATAAATACAAACACATTTTTATTTTTATTTAGAGGAAAATATTTTTATTTATATACAGGTGTATATGTACACATGTGTGAGCTTCCTTATTTCTCTCTACTTGGGTTTTTATGCGGTCAGGCTCATGCTGAGCCCTCCCTTGGGATTAGGTCACTCAATATTTATTCTAAATATCTCACTCTTTTTCTTTTATTTCTTTATTCTTTTATTTATGCACAAAAACATGCTAATTATTCAAATTTACACAATGCATGCTATTTGCTAATTATTATTATTTACATATATCTACATGTGTTTGGCAAAGGTTTTGTAGCTAAAATAAAAGAATAAAGAGTGATGAATGGGTATTCATCAACCACCCAGGACGGATCTTGCGCCCCGACCCATTTTCTCCTATTTTTCACGCATTGATCTGACCACCATCAACCGAAATCCCAGGCCTCGAATATTCTTGAATCATCCCTAATCCACGCCCGATCATCCTTCTAGGATCCGAGCTTCACCGAGCTCTGCCCGACCCCATCTTTTCGGACCCTTCCTAGTATATAGTCTCACCTCCGACCGCAATTCCACTCTATCTTTGGCTCCGCCTTTCCATCCCAGGAACTCCACTACCCTCCTTAGAGTGACAGCTATCCGAGGGTCGTGTCGCACTAAGGAGGAGGTGTCTCCAGCCACTGATCCGGCGAGCTCTTTCGCCATGCGCCGCCGCGAGGTGTGCCGAGCCCCGGACCCCGACGAATCCTTGAGGCAAAGACCCCCAGAGCTCCGTCAGCTCATCCACAGTCGACCTCAGCCATCTGGTAGTCCTGACACCCTCTAGTTTAGCCTAATTTCTATTTACGCCCAATCGCATCGTCGGCCATCGCCGGCCGACTCACACCATCTCAGTTACCCATTCGATCATCGAACCCCTTATTCATCTTCACGAGACTCCTACCCACGTTCTACGCCCCTCTGTTCACCTTGGTTCGTCCCGGAACAAAGAATTGAGTCTCCTCCGTCGTCGCCTCTCCGGAGACCTCGCTCCGCTCCCTTTCGATCATCCATTTCACCCCTGATGGGTCGAGGCACTTGTCCTCGACCCAGCGTTTGTTTTGTGCCCTTTTGCAGGTCAACGAGACCAATCTGAGGGTCCAGCAGTCCAGGCACAGGAGCTTGGCTCTTCCTTCGTCGCCGGAGCTCCCCAGAGCTTCTCGGCCTCATCTGAGGTGCCCACCAGCTACGGAAGAGCCTGAGCTCCATTTCGCCCATCTCAGCAGCCCAGGAGGAGGTCTCACGTGCACGGAGTGAGCCGAAGAAGTTCGCCGGAGGCCAGTTCATTCAGGACCTTCCACCACCATCCGATCAACCCCTGCGCTCCAGTTCTGATCATCGTCGTTCATCTGCGGAGCTTCAGCCACCGTCCGATCCACCTAGGTCTTGATCCGGACCGTTCATCGATGAAGCTAGAAAATTCTAAAAATATAAACTCTTTGGAACTGCGGAGCTTCAGCCACCGTCCGATCCACCTAGTTTTATTATTTTCTAGCTTCTATAAAGATGAAAAATCCAAAAAATCTTATAAAAATTCTAAAAAATTCTATAAAAATCAAAAAATATAAACTCTTTTTCTGTAGCTTAGTTTTTACATATTTTTTCATAAAAATTACCTCCAGACTTTTATAGATCAATTTTATATTTTTAATTGATCTTTCAAGTCTGGCTGCACAATGACCCATTGTTTTCCTTCTTTTTGATTTTTATAAAATCATATAAAAATTAAAAAATTCTGAAAAATTCACCAAAAACACTAAAAAATATTAAAAAAACACAAAAACAATTTTATTTTGATTTTTGGAATATTTTTGAGCGCTTAAATAAATTGTTATTGTTGCTTGTTTTCTCTTTTTCCTTATAATTAAAATCACAAAAAAATTAAAAAGAATTAAAAATCCATCAAAAACATTTTTGTTTATTTTATTTTATTTTTAGACTACTTCGTAGGCCGCAAGGCCAACTCGTGTTCCCTGAGTCCGACCGTGGTCGCTATACCAGGTTAATAAATTAGCGAGGACCGCTTTTTATTTTTCTTGATTTCATCTTTTATTTGGTGGTTCTATCATTTTTCTTAATTGACCGAACCGCGAGTGATTGAGGTCGCAACGACTCGAGTTATTTATCTCCCTTAGTCGCTCGTCGACTATTTTCTCGGTAATCATATGCAGAGCTTTAGGTTGTGTTTGTGTAATTATTCAAAAAGCCTTATGCGGATCACGTGAGGCAAGTTGACCAAAAACCTATACTCTAAATCATAATTATCTGAAATTCTTGCGTGCAAGTTGTCCAGAAGCCCGTGTTGTTAGCTCTTCCATGTGCTTTTCACCATCAGGTTCTACTCATAAGTATGCAAAGTATTCGGTGGCTTTTTGATGAGCACAAATAACCCAAACGACTAAGGTAAATAGATAACTAAGGTCGTTGCGACCTCAGTCGCTCGAGACTCGGCTCAATCAAGAAAAAATGAGAATAGACCACCAAATAAAGATATAAATCAATGAAATCAAAGATAGCGGTCCTAGCTATGGGATTAGCCTAGCATAGCACCCAGGGTCGGTCTCAGGGAGCACGAATTGGCCTTGCGGCCTACGAAGTAGTCGGGAAATAAAATAAGCAAAATCAAATATTTTTGGTGGTTTTTAATTATTTTTATATTTTTTTGTATTTTTAATTAAAAAGGAAAATGGGAAAAAGGCTAAACATGCACAAAATCAACAAATTATAAAAACAGTCAAAAACACTCCAAAAATTCAAACAAAAATATTTTTTGTTTTTTAGGTTTTTTAATGTTTTTAGTGAATTTTTCAGATTTTTCTAATTTTTATGTGATTTTCTAGAAATCAAGAAAAGCAAAAACAGGAGCAATCTGTCCAGCCAGACTTCAAAGACCCATGAAAAATATCAAATAGATCTTTCACAGCCTGGAAGTAATTTTTATGATAAATATAAACAACAAAGAAACTTTAGAAAAAGAGTGTATAATTTTTTTAGTTTTCTACAATTTTTTAGAATTTTTATAAGATTTTTAGGCTTTTTCAATTTTTAGGGTTTTTATAAGTCCAAAAATAACCAAAATTGCATAAAAAAATCAACCACACAAAAACTAACAAATCCTAATTTTTTCAGAATTTTTAAAGTAGTTTTTAAATTTTTTTATGATTTTCTAAATCAGACAGAAGTAAAAGGCACTATTTTTGAATTTTAAAATAGCAAAAAGCCTCAAAAATGTACCAAGTCCAAATTTCACGTAATTTGGAGTTAATTTGCTATTTTATTTAAATAAAATAGAGGCTCACAGTTATAGGGACCTAAATGCAAGGAAAGAAAGTTATAGGGGCCAAACAGTAACAAACAAATAAAACCCAGGACCCCTCGTGCAAAATGTCCAACAAGTCGCCCGCTGGGTACGTGAATCAGGCACGGAGGGGTATATATGTAATTCCTATTTCAAAACCTTCAAACAATAACACACAGAAACCGTAGGGCTCAAAATGCAAATAAACCACCACCTCACGTGTCGATGTACGTGGTCCACATATATAAGGACTAAAGTGTAAACAGTAGAAACATCCAGGTCCAGAGTGCAAATATCCCAAAATAAAAACAACTCTATTAAATATTTACAGGACTAAGTAACAAAAACAAAAGAGAGAAGGGCCTACGGGTAACTTACCCCTTATTATCGGAGGGACAAAGAAGCGCTACATGGATGATCGACAGCTCTGGATAGCGGGCGCCTCTTCTCCTAGATGAACGGCCTGAATCAAGCCCTAAATGGATCGGCCGGTCACTGAAGCTCTTCAAATGAGCGGTTGTGATCACGTCTGGAGCGAAGGGGTTGATCCGACGGCTACTGAAGGTGCTCCAAGAACTGCTCGCTGGTGAACTTTGATGGCTCTGTGCGCGCGGTGGAGATCACCTCCTGAGCTGCTGGGATGTGGAATGTGATCGCCAAGGTGTTCCGCAGCTAATGAGCCCCTCCGATGAGGCCGGGAAGCTCCGAGGAGCTCCGACGACGAAGGCAGAGCTGAGCCTCTGTGCTTTGACTGCTGGACCCTCAGATGGATCGCTTGGACCTGAAAAAGGGCACAGACGAGCTCCTGGGTCGAGGGTAAACTACCTCGACCCAGTTAGGGGTGGAATAGGTGACTGGATGTCTCGCGGCGAGGACCTCCGGTGAAGCGGCATCGATGGAGGTCGGGTTCTTGGTTCTGGGGCGAACCAAGATGAGCGAATGGGCAAAGAATGTGGAGAGGAGTCTCACGGAGGTGATGGTCGAGTCCGATGATCGATTGGGTGACGGAGATGATGGGAATCGACCGGCGACGGTGGAGGAAGGATTTGGGCGTAATCGGAAATTAACGAAAACTAGATGGAATCGGGTCTACCTGATGGCTGGAGTCGACTGGGGACGAGCTCGTAGAGCTCTGGGTCGTAGCCTTGAAGGTTCGTCGGGTCCCGAGGCTCTGGCGCACCTCGCGACGGCGCACGGCGGCAAGAGTCGCCAGATCAGTGGCTGAAGGCTTCCTCTCCTCTCTTCGACACATCCCTCGCAAAGCTGTCACTCTAGGGAAGGAGATGGAGATCCTAGGACGAAGGAGAAGCGCCAAAGATGAGTGAAAAGGTGCGACGGAGGTTTGGTTAAATATGGTGAAGGTTCGAGAAGAAGGCGTCGGGTCCGGCTTGGTGAAGCACGTACCCCTAGGCAAGGAGGCGGGCGTGGATCTCGGATGTAGCAAGAATGATTAGGACCTGGGGTTTGGGTAAATGGAGCTCAGATCTGCCTTAGAAGATTAAGTGAAGTCAGATCTGGAGCGAGATCCGCAGGGGAAATGGTCTAGGGTGGGGAGTTGACCGGGGGTCAACATCCCCCGTGGACCAATCAGAATCAGCCACTTATTAAAGTTTTAGAAATTCAATAAAAAATAATAAATTACCTTATTTAGAAAAACTTAAAACATGAAAAATGTTTATTTATTTTCAAATTATTTTCTAGTGATTTTTATTTATTTATTTGAAAAATAAATTATGTATTTACATTATATTATTATATACAGGTATATACATGTATTTATTTTTTATTTTTATTTTTAATGATTTATTTTTATACAATTATTCCAATTTTATATTTTATTTATTTATAACATAAAATTTGGAATAAAAGGGTATTTTTATTTTATTTTTATTTTATTTTTAATATTTATATACATAGATTAAATAAATACTTTTATATGCATGTTTACACGGTATATATACAAGGTGGATTTTGATTTTCTTTTATTTCTTTTTTATTTTATTTTAACTTTTTTCTGTATTTTTTATTTTATTTATTTACATCATGAAATATGGAATGTGAAAATATTTTTATTAGATTTTTATTAATTATTTACAAGGGAAAAATAAATAGATAGGTTATTCTATATACATGGTCTGTGTACAATGATGAGAGATGTTTTGTTTATTTTTATTTTTATTTTATTTTTCCCATTTTATTTTGATTTTATCTTTACAAATATGTGCAAAATATTAAACACACATTTTTATTTTTATTTAGAGGAAAATACATTTATTTATATGCATAGGTATATATACACACAATTGAGCTTCCCTATCTCTCTCTACTTGAATTCTTTTGCGGTCAGGCCCATGCTAAGCCCTCCCTTGGGATTAGGTCACTCAATATTTATTCTAAATATTTCCCTCCTTTTCTTTTATTTCTTTATTCTTTTATTTATGCACAAAAACATGCTAATTATGATAATTTACACAATGCATGCCTTATGGTATTTTATTCTATTTACACATATCTACATGTATTTTGCATAGGTTTTGTAGCTAAAATAAAAGAATAAAGAGTGATGAATGGGTATTCATCACCCCCCTATACTTAACTTTGCTAGTCCCTTAGCAAACTCTTATTTGAAAAAGAAGTGAAAAAGAAAAGGAAAAAGAAAAGGAGGAGAAAATGCATGGATCAATGTTGATTATTAAACTTGCCTTCATTAAATTGAAATATGGAGCTCGGTCAGATCTTTGGATTTTTAGTGTGTCGGAACCTTATTTGGACTTAAGTTTAAAACTTAACAGCCTCTAAGATCCACCAATCTATAGTCAAGACTCCTCAATAATCCAGATCAGAACAAGTCTACATACACAAACCCTGAAGACCATGAATCTTTCCTTGTATGGTGTAAGTGAGGTATAGCTCTCCACCTCAGAAGTAGCAAGATGACAACCCTCCCCAACAAGGTAACTCTATGACCCTAATCTGGCCACTCTTTCCTCGAGGAGCGGGGTATTCACTTCTAAGTTCAAGTACAACCGGCTCAAGAAGAGGGGAAAGAAGAGAATGGACCATGGCCAGTGTAGCCATGTATCCTTGGGAGCTCAACCAGTGTAGCTAAGTCTCCCTGCTGCAAGCTACATAAGATGGAACATGAGTCTCAAGCTTTGCTTATTGCACTATACACATACTCCGGTGGGATTATCATTTTCTATCAGACCCACTAATTTTTTGGAGTTATTTTCTTTTTGCATTTTTTTCAAGTGCATCTGTACAACATATTTCTACGGTGCAGCATATGTACATAAGGAGTTTTTCCTCTTGAGCCAATAGACTATCCCTCTTTTGAAGCATTATTGCCACCCACAACTCCCGTCGTTAGACCTAATGGCAAAAAGACCAAGTTGAGACACACTTCCTTCACTATAAGAAGAAGAGAGGTTCCACCTAGAAGAACTACCCTCATATGCTACCCCAAGTCAAGGAAGACTTCCTCCTCACCACCTCATCCGTAGATAGCTCGGTGTAAAGTGCGGGTCCAAGTCAAGCCATGTCTATATGAGTCATGTGTGTGTTGTTAAGTGCTCTACTTAGGCTCATTGAGATGACATGTGATCATAGCCTAGTGGACTCAAAGAATTAAGTCACCATGGACCTGAAAAGTCTCAACCCTAAGCCCTATAAGGTTCCTCTTATTATTAGGTGAATTAAGATCGTAACCAAGCTCCATTTCTCAATTTAATTCCAGGCTAGTTTAAATGTCAACTATAATCCAGGAAAAACTATACAAGTATTTACAAAGATGCAATTTTACAAACTATTTACACATGTGCAAAATTTTTGAAAAATGTTTTGAAAACATGGATGTATGCATGAATGCAAGTTTTGCAAAAGATTTACACAAATTTACACAAGGTTTTTGCAAACTTTTGATTTTCAAAACATTTTGGAAAAATTTTGTACTATATACATAATTTTGATAAGAAAATATTTACACATTGTTTACACAAAAAGTTTTTACAAACATTTTTACAAAAATAATTTGTACAATAGCTATGTATGTGCAATAAAAGAATGTTTATTTACAAGGAAAATTTTTTAATTTTTATGGGTTTTTGGGTTTTTAGCCATTTTTATTTATTGACACACTCACACAAAGTATGAGTTATGGCTAAAATATATATGAAATAAATACACACCCCCCTATACTTAGCTCGAACGATGTCCTCAGAGTCAAGAGCGATGAAGAAGACATAACTCGTGCTTAGTATAGGGAAGTGATAAGGAAGGCTATATACAAAGACGAATGAAAGAATAGAAGTGCAAGAAGATCTCGGCCTTTCCCCCTATACTTAGGATCAACTAATCCTAAGTATAGCAGGCTGTACACCCCCTATACTTAGGGTAAAATATCCCTAAGTATAGGCAGCAAAACAGAGGTAGAAAGAATCAAAAGAATACCCGAGAGTCCTACATCCCCCTATACTTAGGGTAAAGTACACCCTAAGTATAGCATAATCATAAGATGAGAAAAGGGACGTGGGACTAAAGAATAGAGTGATATGGATACCTGGATCTATACAAGTCGGAAGAACAGTGATAATCAGGCATGAGATGCAATAGATGTGGGTCAAGAGACCACATCTCACGCAAAGTGAATCGGGGCAACATCAACAACCCGCGGCTCATGATCTAGATATGGCTTGAGCCGCTGGTCGTTCACTCGAAAGGTACTCTCAGAAGACAACTCAGATATGTCGATACTCCCATTGTCGTGTACCTTTCTCACCAAATACGGTCCCTTCTATTTGCTCTGTAGCTTCCCTGGAAATAGATGAAGCCTAGCATCAAACAGCCATACTCTCTGTCCAGGCTCAAAATGCTTGTGGCTGATATGAGAATCATGCCACTCCTTCACTCTCTCCTAATAGTGTAGGTTGTTTGAAAAGGAGGTATCACGAAGCTCCTCCAAGGCTGCTAACTATGCCCTCCTCTGATCTCCTACACTCTCTGGATCCAAAAGTATATCAGTGACAGCCCAAAGTGACCTATGTCTCATCTCAACAGGTAAATGGCACGGCTTGACATAAACGAGGCGTAAGGGAGACGTATCCAAAGGAGTCTTGAAAGACGTCCTATATGCCCACAAGATCGAGTCCAAAAGCTGTGACCAATCCTTTCGATCAGGGCGGGCGACTTTTTGCAATATAGTCTTGATCTCCCTGTTCAACACTTCGACAAGACCATTCGTCTGAGGGTGGTATGGAGTGGCAACTCGATGGTCTAAGATGAACTCGCTAGCAAGAGCCTTCACCTTGTCGTTGATGAAATGAGACCCCCCATCAGATATCAACACTCGAGGTACCCCGAACCATGAAATGATATGCTTCCTCAAAAATCGGCAAACAGTCCTAGCATCTGTTCGGGCGGGGATGTCCTCAACCCAATGACTCACATAATCCACGGCCAACAGAATGTACTCAAATCCCTGACTCCTAGGGAATGGACCCATGAAATCGATGCCCCATGCGTCAAAAACCTCACAGAAGTGAATGGGCTGCATCAGCATCATATCACGCTGTCCACAAGTGCCCATCCTCTGACAGTCAGTACACCTCTTCACGAACTCATTAGAGTCCTTGAAGAGGGTAGGCCACCATAGGCCAGATTGGAGCACTTTTTGTGTCGTTCTCCTCCCAGAGTGATGTCCCCCTGCCTCAAGCTTGTGGCAGTAAGTGAGGATGCTATGGTGCTCCTCCTGAGGAATGCACCTACGCCAGACACTATCCCCTCCTTCATGGTAAAGGATGGGATCCTCCTAGTGGTAGAACTTGGCCTTTGCGAGGAAGGTCTCAAGTCGCTGCCTGGGCCAATCCTGTGGGACTTTCTTGGCAACAAGAAAGTTCACAATATCGGCATACCACGGGAGCGACGTGATAGCAAGGATCGCCTCATTGGGAACGTCTCACAAATAAGCTCAGTCTGCTCAGAATCCTCAAGATGCTCTAATCGGGAGAGATGATCCGCCACCACATTCTTGACTCCAGGCTTATCCTTAATCTTTATGTCAAACTCCTGGAGTAGAAGGATCCATCTGGTCAATCTAGCTTTGGCATCCTTCTTTGCCATGAGGTACCTGATGGCGGTATGATCAGTGTATATGATCACTCTAGATCTAATAATGTAAGATCTGAACTTATCTAGGGCAAAAACTATGGCTAGCATCTCCTTCTCAGTGACTGTGTAGTTCCGTTGTGCGGCATCCAATGTACGGCTAGCGTAGTGAATAGCAAATGGGACTCCATCCCTCCTCTATCCCAACATGGCCCCTACGGCAAAATCGGAGGCATCCGTCATGATCTCAAATGGGAGAGACCAATCAGGCGGATGGAGAATGGGAGCCTCTACAACACATCTCTTGAGAGTCTCAAACGATGAAAAACACTTGTCATCGACAAGGAACTCGGTGTCTTTCGTCAGCAGATCAGTTAACAGTCGGGCAATCCTACTGAAATCATGAATGAAGCGTTGGTAGAAACCGACGTGCCCCACAAAAGACCGTAACTGCCGCAAGTTGGACGGTGGTGCGAGTTTTCTAATGACATCTACCTTGGCCAGATCAACCTCCATGCCCTTGTTGGAGATGATATGGCCAAGCACCGTCCCCTGAGTCACCGTGAAGTGACTCTTCTCCCAAGACAACACAAGGTGAGCCTCAATGCATCGTTGAAGGACTAGGTCTAGGCAGTCAAGACAGGGGTCGAATCCATCGTCGTAGACCGAGAAGTCATCCATGAAGACCTCCAAGCACTCCCCCACCAAGTCCGAAAATATAGACAGCATGCATCTCTGAAAAGTCGCAGGGGCGTTGCATTGCCCAAATGGCATGTGTTTGAAGGCATAAGTCCCAAACGGACAGGTGAAGGTGGCCTTGCCCTGGACCTCGGGTGCGATGGCCACCTGATTGTAGCCGGAGTACCCATCCAAGAAGCAGTAGTGACTCTTCCCTGCTAGTCTCTCAATGATCTGGTCAATAAAGGGCAGGGGAAATGATCCTTCTTGGTGGCCTGGTTGAGTCGTCTGTAATCTACGCAGACCCGCCAAGAAGTGGGTACCCAGGTAGCGATCTCCTCTCCAGACTCGCTGACTACTGTAGTGATGCCCGTCTTCTTGGGCACCACATGAAACGGACTGACTTACTTGGAGTCGGAGATGGGGTAGATAAAATCGGCGCTCTACCATTTCGAGATCTCCTTCATGACAACCTCCCGAAGATTCGGGTTCAGCCGCCGCTGGAACTCACGCGACGGCTTCGCCTCCTCCTCGAGATAGATATGGTGGGAGCACAGGGCCGGACTTATCCCATGGAGATCGGCTACGCTCCATCCTATCGCCTTGCGATTCTTTTCAAGAACCCCCATCAGACAGGATTCCTGCTCTCCAGTCAAATTGGTGGAGATAATGACTGGGTACATCTCATGCTCACCCGTAAGGAACCTATACTTCAGCGACGCAGGAAGTGGCTTCAGCTCTGGACAAGTAGGTGTTGGCGGATCTGGCCTCTGAAAGCTCTGAGTGAATGCTGCCAAATTCGCATGGGAGAACGGAAACTCTCGCTCACAATCAGTATCTGGAGAAGGCTGCTCTACTGGACTGTCTCTACTCTGCATGGCATCAACCTCCTCCCTAGATGCAGGCTCAGTGGAAGTCAGACATGGTAGAAAATCATCAAACTCTGCCCAATCAACATCTGACTCCGAGGGATCTGTATCGAACTCACTGAAGTCTATCTCGCGGTCGGGAACTGGCTCTGCTGCCTGAAAGGTATCCTGGACCAGGAATGCGCTTCCCAAGCTCTCCTCTGCTGGCGTCTCTGCATCAGCGAACTCTGAAGGTGAGAGGATGGCATGTGCGACTGGATCTGCCCAAACCGCCTCGTCATCTATAATCACGAAGTCGCAGTCTTGGTGAATGTCTCGCCTTGACTCTGTCATCTGCTCTGAATCTGTGGTCTGGTCCGAGCACTCTGGATCTCTGGCTCTGATGTCCTCGACCGTCCCTATTTGTACACTCTTGCCCTAGACGCGAAAGTATACCTTCCCGCTATCATGGTCGGTCACTGCCTTGGTTGTAGCCAAGAACGGGCGACCTAGAATGATCGGGGTATCGATCACAGACTCAGGGATCTCCATGTCCAACACAATAAAGTCCACGGGGAATTGCAAGCCCTGAATCATGACGACAACGTCCCTCAGCAACCCCTTCGGCCTCTTGACAGATCGATCAGCAAACTGAAGGACTATCCTACTCTGTCGTAGAGTGCCCAACTCGAGGCGGTCAAGAAGGGCCGCCGGAAGTAGGTTGATCGAAGAACCGCTGTCTAATAGAGTACGGTCGAACCTCTGCTCATGGATATGGCATCTGACATATGGGGCTCCTGAATCTGGCCTCTTGGCCGGTAGACGGTTCTGAATCACAAAACACGTGGCCGGGATAAGCACATGGATCTCAGACTGGTGGTTCCTCCTCTTCCTCCTAACTATGGTCCTGTCTCTGAGTGATCTCTGGAGTAGAGGGATGTGCTTTAAGGCCTCATGGAGAGTCAGCTGGATATGGAATCGATCAATCATCTACTGGTTGAACTCTACCTACTGGTTATGTTTCTGATTTTCTCTTTTCTTCCCCTTACCCAAATGGAGTGCTCGGGTCCTTCTCAGATGAAGGACTAGGAGAGGGTCTAGGCTGCTCAAGCACGGCAGAATCCACACATACATCATCATGCACCACAGGTGGATCAGAATAAAATAAACCCTTTCCTTTATTTCCAGATAAGTCCTGAGATACATGTATAGATGGAAAGACTACAGGACTAGCAGTAGTAGAAACGGTGGCATCAGCACCACCCTCAGCAGGTCGACTCGTGGCATCAGCACCGCGCTCTGGCTCGACAACAATGGTGGCATCAGTACCACCTCCTCCATCTGGTGAAGTGACGGCATCAGCACCGTCGGCGGGATCAGCATCCATAGTGGCCTCAGCACCACCGTCATCATCTCTCACGGCATCAGTACCACGCTCCTCCTCGTCTGGCATTCTGGAAGTGTCGTGGGGACGTCGCTCAGACGAGGCACCGCATGCTGGCATCCTACCGCTCCTAAGTGTGACAAAGTCAGTATCAAATAGATATGCAGACATATCACCAAATGAATCACTAGGAGTGGCATACTCTGTGAAATCTACCTGCTCAGACTTCCTCTTCAGGTTGTTCGGGTTTGGCTCGATCTGGGCAGGGATGGCGGCCTTCCCTCTTACTATCTCTCGCATCTCCTGACGAAACTCATCCATCTCTCGTCTGAATGTAGCCTGTTGCTCTGTCACGAGGCGGGCTAGATCGTCTAAGGCATGGTTCTCATAGGTCGTCCCATGAGAACCTGACGGGTGGCCTCGCTGGTAGTGAGGCTGCTGCTGTGACTGGTGCGGGTGAGAGGGGTACTGCTAGGAATACTGTTGATGATACTGTTGCTGAGGCTGCTCTCGCCTGCAAGACTGTCCCTGCTGATAGGGACGAGGACCATACTGCTGGTGTTGCTGGGATGACTGCTGTTGCTGCTGGTGTACTGGGGGCTGGGGCTGTTGGTGCTCTCGCTGATGGTCGTACTAGCCACCCTAAACTGGAGGCTGCTGCTGGGAACTGGCACCTCCGGCTGACCAACAGAATCCAGGATGGTCTCGTCGGATACCGGGCTGGGGTCGGTCGTACCAAATCCCATTTACATCCATCAACGGCTCGGGCTCGTAGGAGGGTGGCGGGAGTACTGCCAGAGGCTGATCCGGTTGGTAAACCACCATCTGAGTGTCTGGGGATGGTGGTGACTGGTAGTAAGGTTGTGGCTGCTGGTACGGCTCCGCCTGTACAAGGTGGACCTGTCTAGGCTGACTGGAGCTGGAGCGCTGGGACGAGCTGCCACTGCCACTCGGATCTCCTCGTGACTGAAGACGGGGCTGAGAAGCCGTCTGTGCCTCCTGGACACATGATCTGTGTCTTCAGGTCACTCAGCGTCTGTGCCATCTGATCCATCTGCGATATGCTCTAGCACTGCTTCTTCTCTATCATCTCCATCCGGTCCAGCTTCTTGCTGATAATGCCCATGTCGGCGGCTGTGGACTCGGCCTGTGCGGCTGCCGTTGACGAAATGGAAGGACCGGCGTCAACCTGTACGATCCTCTGGTACTGCACGAACTGGGGTTGGGGGCGTCCCTGAGTGTAGAGTCAGGTCTGGGACATCACGGTATAGTTTTCGGCCATCTCCTCGTAGATGGCCCAGACCTGATCCTCGTCTTTGGCGAAGTAGGACCCGCCACATGAAGCTTTTTCCAGGCCCTGCAGCTCTGGTGTCAACCCGCAAAAGAAGCTCTAAACTAGGTTTGGCTTCGTGATATCGTGGTGCGGGCATCTATTGGTAAGCTCTCTGAACCTCTCCCATGTCTCGTGAAACTGCTCGTTGGGGAGCATGGAGAAGTTGTTGATCAGGGCCCTTGCTGCGTTCGTCCGCCCGAGTGGATAGTACTTGTTCAAGTACTCAGTGCGGAGCTGCTCCCAGGTGTACACGAACTTCCCCAAATGCTTCAGCCAGGTGGCTGCTCTATCTGCCAGTGAAAAGGGGAAGGCAATCATGCGAATGGTGTCCTCGTCCACCTGACGATCGTGGACGGTGCTGCAGATCATCAAGAACTCCTGGAGATGGAGATGGGGCTCCTCAGTGGCGAGCCCATGGAAACAGGGTAGAAGCTGAAGAGTGTTCGGGGGGAACTTGAAATACCCCACGATAGCTAGTAGAACCACCCAACGGTGCGTTCGGGGTTGTGCAACTCCCGCATCGGTCTTGGCTAATCTGGTGTTGCCGCTGCTGCGGCTGCAGCTGCTGCGGCTGTTGCTGCTACATCGTCGGGTCTCCTCGGTCCGTCTCCGTGCCCGTGCTGATCGCGGTCGGCTCTCATCTGCTCCATCTCTCTCCTCATCTCAATCATGAATGCACCATGATCCCTAAGCTGTTGCTGCACTGTCTCGAGAGAGGCGATCAGGGTGTTGTTGATCGCACCCTGGTCCAGGACATACGTCTGCTCAGGTCGGGGACCTCCAGTGCGGTTGTCACTGCTGTCGGCCATGGTCTCTGCAAAGGCAAAAGACCCAAACTCAGGTGCCGATAAATCATCTGTCTGCTGTTTTAGCATCTGGCATTGGTATCTCTGGACTGGTAGAAGGGTGGTCAAGGGAGAACAGGGCGGAATCGAACTCGGGTTCGGAGAGCGGGTCTCGGCTCTCGCGAACCAACCTAGATGAACGGGTTGGAGTGCTGAAAAGCGGTGCATCCAGAGGCTGCCTAAGGGACCTCCTGCCCATCATCTTGATCTGGCGAGTTGGGCGGATGGGATCTGGAAACAACTATGATGAGCAAACAAACCCCGGATTCACCTACTCAACGCGAGCTGAAGACCGTAAGAGTTCGGTCAATTATCTTGTCAGATTTTATTAGGTGATCAAGTCAGGATAGCAGAGCAGTTACGTGACCTGTTGGGAATCTGATTCCCCCAGGAGATTGTCCTGATCCCGAACTAGATCTTTTCCAGCCAGTACAAGCCGCGGACCGTTTACCAGCTACCCGATCGGCTCGCTCTGTTAAGGATATCGTGGCCCGCTTTACCGGAAACCGGAGCGATCCTCACTGGAGAACGACTAGTCCAGAAGCAGTAGTCTGAAGAAGGTTCAGATATGGCTTTATCCTAGGGTACGGGTCACTCTCTCGCACATGCAAACCAGACAATGTGGGGGTTGCTCTCCCCAAGACAAATTTTTATGGTGAGTGTCTTTTAGGGTCAAGTTTGTTTAGCTGTCCCAAATTTTATGATTTTGATTTTTAGGTATTTTTCAGATCAAACAACGCCTAACGAATTTTTCGGTTCTCTTGATTATTTTAAGTCCAAAAACGGGGTGAGAAGTCGAAAAAGCTGATGC
Organism: Ottelia alismoides; assembly: GCA_037367405.1. Classification (NCBI taxonomy): domain Eukaryota; kingdom Viridiplantae; phylum Streptophyta; class Magnoliopsida; order Alismatales; family Hydrocharitaceae; genus Ottelia; species Ottelia alismoides. The sequence continues at coordinate 868,109 of JAZKJV010011429.1, forward strand.
GTGGGAAATCAATTATGCATGCAGAGTAAGAAATGCATACCTGACTCCAGCAATCTACATGCAAAGTGATCCGCGCATAAATAAAAGACAGAAAGTAAATTACATATATGATGCAAGCGGAAAATCGACCCTAAACGAAGCAGTTCTACACGACAGAACCAATGGCTAAGTGGTCAACAGGAGGGGTCAGTGTCTGATTTCGGATGCCAATCGGTGCCCGCCACAACGGGTCCTGCCAACGCTGTATACGACCTCTAGCGGCGCAGGACCCCTCAAGTGACTAAATAGTCTTTTTATTATTTTTTTTGTTGGTCCAATTACGGTCCATAGATATAGGCAAATTATTAGGTGTATGGACCCTACTTATTACGGCGCAATCAAGCAAAAATCCTAAGCTAGGACTGAAATCCGTGTAAATCAATAAGGCAGGAAATAAATGATAGAATAACCGCGAAAAAGCCGTGAAAATCCGGTGGGGTCCCCCAAGCACACCGGTGCTCGGCGAAACATACCCCGAAGTCACCAAGGGTCAAGTCTGTCCAGGTCATGTATTATTACAAGAAGATAATCAAATGTGATGAAAATAAATCTAACTACGCTAATCTACTCCGCAGCTATTCCGCGGATCCCGCACTCCTGCTTGCTCCTCGCGCTCTCTTGTGGCTTCCTAGAGAAGGAAGCCGCCTCCGACTTCCGTGGTTGCTTCGGCTTCCGAAGAAGCCGCCTCGGTCCCCGGGCCCTCGCAAGAAACAGAACATAGTGTCATAGACCAGATTATTATATAAAAAATAAAAGAAAAGCAAATATATGCAAAAATAAAAATAAATACAAAAAACAAAGACACAAATAAAATAAAATAAAATAAAATAAAAATAAAACAAAATAGAAAAAGAAAACATAAGTCGCGAAAAACCACGACCGAAAGAAAAGCCACGGAAAACTGCGAAAAACAAAAGAAAACAAAAATGAAAAATAAAAATAAAAACAACTACTAAGCCATGCTCCCCGACAACGGTGCCATTCTGATGAGCAGAAATAACTCGAATGACTAAGGTAAATAGATAACTAAGGTCGTTGCGACCTCGGTCACTCAAGACTCGGCTCAATCAAGAAAAAATGAGAACAGACCACCAAATAAAGATATAAATCAATGAAATCAAAGATAGCGGTCCTGGCTATGGGATTAGCCTAGCATAGCACCCAGGGTCGGTCTCAGGGAGCATGAATTGGCCTTACGGCCTACGAAGTAGTCGGGAAATAAAACAAAGCAAAAACAAATATTTTTGATGGTTTTTAGTTATTTTTATATTTTTTTGGATTTTTAATTATAAAGGAAAATAGGAAAAAGGCTAAACAAGCACAAATCAACAAATTATAAAAACACTCAAAAAACTCCAAAAATTCAAACAAAAATATTTTTATGTTTTCTAGGTTTTTTAATGTTTTTGGTGAATTTTTCAGATTTTTCTAATTTTCATGTGATTTTCTAAAAATCAAGAAATGCAAAAATAGGAGCAATCTGTCCAGCAAGACTTCAAAGACCCATGAAAAATATCAAATGGATCTTTCACATCCTGGAGGTAATTTTTATGACAAATATAAACAACAAAGAAAATTCAAAAAAGAGTTTATAATTTTTTAGTTTTATACAATTTTTTAGAATTTTTATAAGATTTTTAGGTTTTTTTAATTTTTAGGGTTTTTATAAGTCAAAAAATAACCAAAATTGCACAGAAAATCAATCACATAAAAACTAACAAATTTTAATTTTCTTCAGAATTTTTAAAGTAGTTTTTATATTTTTTATGATTTTCTAAATCAGACAGAAGCAAAAAGAACTATTTTTGAACTTTTAAAAATAGTAAAAAACCTAAAAAATGTACCAAATTTTTAGTGAAAATTTGACACAGTGGCAGGAGCTACGTGTCCAAATTTCACGCAATTTGGAGTTAATTTGCTATTTTATTTAAATAAAATAGAGGCTCACAGACACAGGGACCTAAATGCAAGGAAAGAAAGTTGCAGGGGCCAAACAGTAACAAACAAATAAAACCCAATATCCCTCGTGCAAAATGTCCAACAAGTCACGTGCTGGGCACGTGAATCAGGCACGGAGGGGTATATGTGTAATTCCTATTTCAAAACATTCAAACAATAACACACAGAAACCGTAGGGCTCAAAATGTAAATAAACCACCACCTCACATGTCGATGCATGTGGTCCACATATATAAGGACTAAAGTGTAAATAGCAGAAACATCTAGGTCCATAGTGCAAATATCCCAAAATAAAAACAACTCTATTAAATATTTACAGGACTAAGTAACAAAAACAAAAGAGAGAAGGGCCTACGGGTAATCTACCCCTTATTATCGGAGGGACGAAGAAGCGCCACATGGATGATCGACGGCTCTGGATAGCAGGCGCCTCTTCGCCTGGATGGACGGCCTGGATCAAGCCCTAAATGGATCGGGCGGTCGCTGAAGCTCCTCAGATGAGCGGCTGTGATCACGTCTGGAGCGAAGGAGTTGATCCGACGGCTACTGAAGGTGCTCCAAGAATTGCTTGCCGGCAAACTTCGCCAGCTCCGTGCGCACGGTGGAGATCGCCTCATGAGCTGATGGGATGTGAAATGTGATCGCCAAGGTGTTTCGCAGCTAATGAGCCCCTCCGATGAGGCCGGGAAGCTCCGAGGAGCTCCGACGACGAAGGCGGAGCTGAGCCTTTGTGCTTTGATTGCTGGACCCTTAGATGGATCGCTTGGACCTGAAAAAGGGCACAGACGAGCTCCTGGGTCGAGGGCAAACTGCCTCGACCCGGTTAGGGGTGGAAAAGGTGACTGGATGGGTCGCGGCGAGGACCTCCGGCAAAGCGGCGGCGATGGAGGTCGGGTTCTTGGTTCCGGGGCGAACCAAGATAAGAGAATGGGCGAAAAATGTGGAGAGGAGTCTCACAGAGCTGATGGTCGAGTCCGATGATCGATTGGGTGACGGAGATGATGGGAATCGACCGACGACGGCAGAGGAAGGATTTGAGCGTAATCAGAAATTAAAGAAAACTAGATGGAATCGGGTCTACCTGATGGCTGGAGTTGACTGGGGACGAGCTCGCGGAGCTCTAGGTCGTAGACTCGAAGGGTCGTCAGGTCCTGAGGCTCTGGCGCACCTCGAGGCGGCGCACGGCGGCAAGAGTCGCCGGATCAGTGGCTGAAGGCTTCCTCTCCTCTCTTTGACACCTCCCTCGCGAAGCTGTCACTCTAGGGAAGGATATGGAGATCCTGGGACGAAGGAGCAGCGCCAAAGATGAGTGAAAAGGTGCGATGGAGGTTTGGTCAAATATGGTGAAGGTCCAAGAAGAAGGCGTCGGGTCCGGCTTGGTGAAGCACGGACCCCTAGGCAAGGAGGAGAGCGTGGATCTCGGATGTAGCAAGAATGATTAGGACCTGGGGTTTGGGTAAATGGAGCTCGGATCTGGCTTAGAAAATTAAGTGAAGTCGGGTCTGGAGCGAGATCCGCGGGGGAAATGGTCCAGGGGGGAGTTGATCGGGGGTCAACATCCCCCGTGGACCAATCAGAATCAGCCACTTATTAAAGTTTTAGAAATTCAATAAAAATAATAAATGACCTTATTTCGAAAAACTTAAAAAATGAAAAATGTTTATCTATTTTCAAATTATTTTTTAATGATTTTTATTTTTTTTTTTGAAAAATAAATTATGTATTTACATTATATTATTATTATATACAGGTATATACATGTATTTATTTTTTATTTTTATTTTTAATGATTTATTTTTATCTAATTATTCTAATGTTATATTTTATTAATTTATAACATAAAATTTGGAATAAAAGGGTATTTTTATTTTATTTTATTTTATTTTTACATAGATTAAATAAATACTTTTATATACATGTTTACATGGTATATATACAAGGTGGATTTTGATTTTATTTTATTTCTTTTTATTTTATTTTATTTTTTTGTAATTTTTATTTTATTTATTTACACCATGAAATATGGAATGTGAAAATATTTTTATTAGATTTTTATTAATTATTTACAATGGAAAAATAAATAGATAGGTTATTCTATATACATGGTCTATGTACAATGATGAGAGATGTTTTGTTTATTTTTATTTTTCTTTTATTTTTCCCATTTTATTTTGATTTTATCTTTACAAATATGTGCAAAATATTAAACACACATTTTTATTTTTATTTTTATTTAGAGGAAATTAATTTTATTTATATGCATAGGTATATATACACACAATTGAGCTTCCCTATCTCTCTCTACTTGAATTCTTTTGCGGTCAGGCCCATGCTGAGCCCTCCCTTGGGATTAAGTCACTCAATATTTATTCTAAATATTTCCCTCTTTTTCTTTTATTTCTTTATTCTTTTATTTATGCACAAAAACATGCTAATTATGATAATTTACACAATGCATGCCTTATGGTATTTTATTCTATTTACACATATCTACATGTGTTTTGCATAGATTTTGTAGCTAAAATAAAAGAATAAAGAGTGATGAATGGGTATTCATCACTTTTGCGTAAGGTTCCCAAAAAAATCTCCGTACACGTGCAAAATCAAGTGATCGAGAAGAAAAGTGGAATACTGCTGTTGTTGCCGCATTGCGAGTCAGTGGTCGTCGGATTAAAGTCGACCCGAGGGCTATCCTTTGGCGAGAACTGCAATAACTGCTAAATAACCACCGTCCGATAAACGTAGATCAGACGATACATGTTAGGTGATTTTGTTCCCAGATCCAGTTTAATGTCCAGCGGCGATGGTCCTCGTTTGTTTGCCTGTGCGCGACTTCAGAAATCAGAGCAGCTGGGCGACAGAAATATTCGATCTTTCCGGGCAGCGTTTCAACTACTGATCTCCAGGTCGGCTTATTGTTCTCGATTCCGGTGGAGAATATTTGTTGCTGCTCCAGACCTGTGATTCAATTGTGGTAGCCGAATGCAACGAATGTATGGTGAATTTGTTGAAGATTATGTTTTCTATTCTAATCATGCGGATCCGTTCAGAAATTGATTGTATTCCGTTAATCAAAGTAATTATCTCCGGTTTTAGATTCTATTCCCTTGATGATCCAACGGATTAGCTATGTTTTTTTTTTTGAATTCGATGCTCCTGTATAGCTACTCTCGATGCAAATCAAGCTTCACGCTTTCAATTCAGTGCTCACGGATGTATGCTAGCATTTGTTGAATGATGCGTGGCTCTTGAGTTCGGCTGGATCAATTGTTCATACTGTCGTGGATCAGGTGTGGGTTTGATTCGTGCAGTTGGATTGCAAGTGGACTTTGATCGGGACAACGTCTGTGCCCGGCTTGCGGAAATCGGCGACGTTCAAGCGGTTGTTGAGGATTCCCTGATCATAAACCTGTAATCAGAAGCTATGGCTCGAGGATCTCTCGGCCGAAATTAGAAAAAAATAGAATTCCTCAATTGGTGGAAGATTAGGAATAGTTTTTGATTTGACACAATCGCAGATAATCAGATTGCCAAAAAGGATGGTGTGAAATCGAATGAAGTCACGATATGATGAAACTGATACTGAATTGGATGATGCAATCGAAATGGGGCTGATGAAATCTGAATGGGGGTGAAACGAGTTTAGATGATCTGGTAGAATATTAGAGAAATTGGAAATTAATCGAGAGGAGAATAGAGGGTTGAGAGGAGAGAGAAAAAGGATAGAGGAGATTATGCAGAAGCCTAACCTGGGAAATGGAAATGTAGACGCCTGGGAATCGGAGCGGTAGAGCCCCGAGGGTCGTTGCCTCTACACGTCGGCGGTGTGGAGGCTGCTGCACGGCGGAGATGTGGATCTCGACGTCGGCGACGATCGCGTCCGGCCTCTCTCTCGCTCAACGGCAGGACCAGAGGCTGTCACCCTCGCGATCTCGGAGCTCAAGAGGAAGCTATGGAAATGGCGGATGGCTTGGTGGGAGGGGTTGACGAGGTATATATAGATGGAGGTGAGTCCTGTCACCGTCGGCGGTGACGACACCGGCGAGCGGTTGGGAAACGGCCGGTCGTTAAGGAGGTTAGGCGGTTGGCGACGGCGTGGAGACGGGAAGAGGAGGAGGCGGCGACGGAAAAAGGGCATCGGGGAAGAAGGAGGAAAAGGGGAGGAAAAGGGGAAATGGGAAGGAAGAAAGAGAAAAAAGGAAGAGAGAGAGAAAATAAATTATTAAAATTAAAAATAAATTAAAATAATTAATTAAGTAAGTAATAAGTATATTTATTTAATTATATATATATTAATTTCGTAATTAATAAATAATTAATCATATTTAATAAGTTATTTAAATAATAAATTAAGTAATTAAGTGTATAATTAAATATATAATTAAGAAATTAAGTATTAATTTAAGAAATAAACAATTTAAAGAAAAAAATAAATGAAATATTATTTATTAAAAGAAATAAATAAATAAAGTATTGATGTATTAAATAATAATATAAGTTACGGTTTATAGTACAATATACAATACGGACCCGAAAACCGCATTTTTCGCATTAACTCCGATTTTAACAAAACTAGTGTCATTTTTTAGATAATCGAAAAATATAATTTTAGGGACCGAGTTTGCTTAATTCGGAGTTCATACGGCCGAGTTATGACGCCCGGACGAAAAAAGTAGCAGCTTCGGGCCTCCAGATTTTTGGGTATTTTAAGTTATTTTTATTTGTATATTTTTATATACAATTTTAAATGATTTTACGAAAAAAAATTAAGTTAATATTATTTACGGTTATTTAATTAAAAATCACGGAAGTTTCTACACATAGTACATATATACAACGGGTCCAAAAAGCCGAAACTCACCAGTTTTATCCGAATATTTTTCTGATATTTTTTGAAAATAGTATTATGTACAAAACGGATTTTAAAAGTGAGTTTGGTCATTTTGGAGTTTTTTTATAAATAGTTACGAACCTTGGAAGTCGGCTTTTACGACTTTTCCGGTTCATCATGGTTATTTTATTTTTAAGCTGAAATATTTTTCTATTATTTTTATAAAATAATATATATTTTTATGAGCAACTTTTATAAAAGGAGTGTTTTGATTTGGATTGGTTTTGATGATAAATAAAATATGTGAAGTATTTACAAAGTGAAAATGGGTAAATTATCTTTTTGGTCTTTATTTTCTTGATATTTTTATAAGTTGGGATCCTTATCTCCTCCTACTTATTTCTTTATCGATCCGATCAATATTGACCTGATCTCTGGGTTAGGATCAGTCTGCGTATCTTGTATATACAGCCTTCTTTTCTTTTCTTTTCCTTATTCTCTTTATTCTTTTATTTTAAATAATTTAAATGTTAATTATATAATATTAATATTTGTGTTTAGAATGATAATTAGTTGAAATTAGTGGATATTTACATGTATTTTACCAAGGATTTTAGCCAAAATGAAAGAATAAAGGCGATGAATCACGGATTCATCCCAACCCATCGAAATACTTTCGAAAGATTCAGATGTTATGAATCGTTTAATTATTTGTTACTAATAATAATTATACGTGTTACTAATAGAAAAGATACTTATTACTTCTAGTAATGATACGGATTTACATTATACAATTTACTTATATTTCTGAATAACTTACTGATGCTGCTGCCAAATTTACTGAGTGCAACACAAAGCTTACTTTACTTTTTCTTTTAAGATATACTTCAAACAACTCAATGTATTCTACATATGTTTGTCGCCATTCTTATCAAATAACTGATAATTATTGTTATAAATTTACTCATACCATCCAAAACAACATTGGAAGAGAACCCTCAATATTAATAACATGTTAAATATCATTATCATTCTACAACATAAAAAGGATAAAAAAATATACAACTTCAACCTGGTTAAATAGTTTACAATTAACTAAAGATTTAAAGAAAGTAAACAACTAGGAAAAAAAGAAAATATTCTATATATTGAATTTGGGAATGCCAAATTATACTTAAGTCTTGTCTTTCCTTTGCTATATCAACCGACTTTCATTCGTCTGAAGATCGTTGCATTTAATATATATCAATCTTTTGTAAAAAAGAGAAAAAATATAGATAATGTTAGAATAATGTTAATATAATGGAAATACTATATGAAACATATCAATTATTGAATTTATATTACCTTTAAGGATTATTTACTGATATTTACCTTTAAGGATTATTAACTTTATGACATAATTTGCATTGTCTCCGCTTTGAGGAGTTCTCTTCACTAATTGATTTTAATCTAATTGTGCTTCCCTTTGGTCTTGCGCTTTTTCCAGAACCTTTTGGTTTTGCTATGTTGAGATCTTTCACAATAATAACCGACTTATCACATTTTTCAGTGGCGTTATGCAAATCTTCAACATTAACAATTTTCCTTTTACTCTTAATAGCTTTGAGTGTTTCAGATGCATCTATAAGAACCGTTCTTAATATATTCGTATGATTTTTGGTTGCCATCTGCTTCATTGATAAGTTCATTTGCCAATACCCGTAATTGACTATTGTCGTCTTGTATTGTTCTCTTCCTATATAGTGGATAATACTCATTTCCTTTGATATCTTTCTTCCATATATTCAATAAAAGAGAGGAATCAACCTCTAACGCATCTGTATGCTTTAAAACACTGATGATGTGTCTACATGGAATACTCATTGATTACATTTTCATACAATCACAAAGGAAATTGTTGTTATGAGCATGAAAAGTAACTCTGTTAAAATATTCAATCTTTCTAATAGGGTATACTTTGATTTGTATAACGTCTTCATCTATTAGAAATGGAATAACATTCAGTTCAGTACCTTCCAAAAGCTCTACCTTAACCATGTAAAACAAAGTCTTTGTGAAATTCTCAAAAAATTATTTTTCAATGCTCCACTGCATAGCCAACTTCGGAATTTTATTTTTCGGTATCATTGTCCATCTTATTAGCATGCTCTCTCATTCTTTCAACTGCAGTTTGAAATCTGGTCATGAACTCATATAAACTATTCAATTGATTAACATTGTTAGTCGAGAAAGAATTCATTCTCTCGCTCCTCTGTGTTGTATACATGTCAGCAAAAAAATATCTTCTCAAATAAATAGGCATCCACTTTCTCCTGATCCGATACATAACATTGATCCATTTGTTTTTTTCTAAATTGCATTCTGATACTATTCTGTGCCACTCAGCTTCAAATTCTTCTTCATTTTTTGCAGCCCAAATAATCTTATTCAATGATGGAATTGCTATATCAGCTTTTTTAGTTAAACCAATCATCTTCTTCATGTTAGCTGTAATGTGCCAACCACAATATCTATGTTTTGTAGTGGGAAAAACTTCTCTATAGTCGCATTAATGGATGGGCACTGATCAGTAATAATTGACTTGGGAGCAACCTTAACAGTCATCAAAAAATTTTGGAAAAGTTACACAAAAGAATCCTTTGTCTCATTTATTAAAAATACATTACAGAAAAATACAGTCTTGTTATGGTTGTTAACCCCGCAAAAAGAAGCAAAAATTAGCTTGTACTTGTTCCTATCATATGTTGTATCAAATGTAACTGCATCACCGAACAATTTATAATCTTCCATAGAATAAGAATCTATCCACATGCAATGAGTTAAATATTAATCATCGTCTTGCTTGTACACGTAAAAGAAATCAGGTGTTATGCTTTTGCAGTATTCAAGATGTTTCAAGAGCACAACCGCATCGTGATCATCCGTTTTTTCTTCAAATCTCACTTCAGATTATAGATATCTCTAGCTATAGAACCAATACGTTCATCAGGGTCACTTTGCTTGTCCAAAAAAAGCTATTTGTTTTGCTGTATGTATGTTAATCTCTGACATAGAAGATAGTAAATTCTTCGTGGCCTTAGTTATTCTTATTTCGGTCTTAAGTATTTCTTTTTACTTGGAGATACAAGTTTATGGTTATGTTCCTCAACAAATAAAACAACATCTCACTATTTTGATATCTGATTTAACTTCACACACAACTTTAATTTACAACCACAACTGCTTATTCCACATCTTCTTCCCTCGCTGTCTATTCTCTCTTGATTAGCTACTACGTCAACCAATGCCAAACTTGATGATATTTTTCTTTTTTTGAGGATTTTGAATATAATGTCCTTCCTTCAAACATGCAAATTTTTTGAAAGAAAGATTCCTAACTTTATTTTTCCGATCAAATAAATATTTTATGCCGCTCCTTCTAATATTAAAGCCCACTTCAGTGGTATATTTCTCATAGAACAATTCACAATCCTTTAGGTTTGAGAATGAAAGACCCTCACGAGGAATAATTACAGGATCTACAGCTGATATAGGGGGAATCTTCATCAATTAATTCTTTAAAACTTTCATATTCATCAATGTTTAAAGAAATAAAAATATAAAATAGTTATTAACAATTTGAAGAGACATCAGTAACTTAATAAAACTTACTTTTATTGTAAAAACAAATTACTAACTCAGATCTCCAAATTTCCTTAGTGACTTCTATAGACGTTACTAATACATTAATTATGTTACTTAGAAACTTACCATCGGACGTTGCTCATACATAATCACGATATATAATCACTTGTTACCGGTGCTACTTAATGACTTACTAATACAATTAAGAAAGATACTTTTCGCAATACGAAAATTACTTCTTACGTTATATATTACAGAATATCACCTGTTACTTGTGCTACTTAATAACTTACTGATACATTTCAGAAAGTTAATGTTTTTTATAGGAAAATTACTTCTTACGTTTTTAAAAAATAAATTACTAAAGCAAGTTCTGAATGTTACTAATCATTTGAAATATATTACTTGTCACATTCCTTTTATTACTTATTCAAATAACATGTATATAACCAACTTACTTATATAATACATAATATTATTAATATTATTATATTGCATTTTGTTACTTGTGCAGCTTAGAGAATTAGTAATACAGTAAAAAAATTTACTAATGGCAGTACAAAAATTACTTCTTATGTTTTTAGTAAAATTATTTAAAAAAGCCAATTCAAAGACGTTACGGTTCATTGAGGTGTAATACTGATCACATTCTCATTATTGCTTTTACAAAAAACATGAAAAAATAATTTCATATGTTTTTTAATATATAAAAGATACATGATCTTTCAGAGTTATTGTTCTCATCGACCAAATCGAGATGATTGTCTTCAATATCGACTTCACAGCAATAATCTTCACTTTCTAAACCTTCGAGGAAGTCGTTTTTCATAATTGCTTCTGAAATATTCCGATCACAATCTATTCGCGAATTATCCATGTGCGAAACCTAAAAAAAATATTAGCAACGAAATAACATATAAACATAAGAAAAATCTATCAAAGTACCTTTGATTCCGAATTCCGTGAGAACGATCGATCGATCCCCTTTCAGATTGTGACAAAATGATTTTTTTCTCAACACAATATCGAATGAGATCAAAGGATTCTATTGCTATTTACAGAAAATCATTAATATTCAAAATTAAAAACCTTAATGTTACCATTATGGAACCTAAAATCATGGGATTGAGTGATTTGACCTAACGGTGGATAAGATGGGCTCAATTTATCACAAATGGGCACAGGGCCATCTGGATAAAAATTCTATACATATATAGGGGGGTCTTTCAAATAGGACTTGGTCCTTACATCCATAAGGAATGTCAACGATCGTAACCATTAGATTTAAATCTAACAGCATCATCAATTTATTTGCCCAAAAGGGTATTTGGTCATCAACTTTTGTATTAATTATGCATGTCAATTAATATTCTGAAATATTAAATTTAGCTAATTTTATTTTTGGTATTTTTCGTAATATTATATTTAAAAAATATCCAGTTTTGTGCTGGGCGACATTATCTGGGACATACGTTTGTATCCTCACACTTTTTTGTAGAATTCAAGGTTCCTTTTGTAACGACTGTATGTTTTTGTAGAATCTGTTGTTTATTCAAAAAGGCGTCAGTTATTTGTAAATTTTGCATGCTTCTTTGTAGAATACAATTCATATTAGTAATTAATGTGTGGTTCTTTGTAACTATTATATGATTTTGTATAATAAAATTTATATAGTTCTTTGTAAAAATTGTGGTAGTCATTCATGCTTAATTGATGCAAATATACAAACCAAATTTGTATAAAACACACCTAAAATGTATAATGCACATTCAAAATGTGTACTGCACATCAATATATACAAGATTTATAAAAAAAATACAATTTTCATTCGCAATCATTTGATTTGTAAAAATACATAACAAATATGTATAATGCATATCAAAATTGTATAATACATATTAATATTGTATAATACACATCAATATTGTGTTTAACTGCGAATCGTTCTTAATCCAGGACTGGTTGCAGCATCGTGTACACGCATCGCCATCCGATCTACGTGTTGTCATCGTCGTTTGCATGAAGGTCTTTCCAAAGAGCGGCAGTATCATTCCCTGGCAACTACACGTGTCATCGACTTCTTCCTTACTGATGAGGTCGCGCATGATACTAAAAATCATTTCAAGGAGCATTCGATCACCATCTTCATAGTCAATGGAGAAGATGGAGATGAAGGCGGTGAGGAGGTTGACGATGCCTGTGATGATGGCGAGACAAAATATGCGATGTGCGCACGACGAAGACGAGCGATGGCAGAGAGACGAGCGAAGTCCGACGTCATCCTCTTCCTCCCACGATGAAGACGAGCATGCGGAGAGACGGGGGAGTCTGACGTCCTCCTCTTCTTCCCACTTTTTGTGCGAGATTTTGATATTGAAAGGAAAGATTATCAGAGAGATTAATAGGAAGATAAATTAGGTTATTACATACTATATTTAGATAGTGAACAATGATCGAGATGGGTTTTGGTTACTAAATAATAATTATAGCATGCCTTTAATAACAACCGACGGATTAAGTATGGACACATGGAATCGTTGGCCTTCCTTAGGGATGGAAGGATCATGTCCCATTTGAAAGATATCATATATATATAAGGAAAAACGAGCCTACCTCAGCGTGTGCAGGTAACTCCCTATACCCGGCCTAATTTTTCATTATTTTTTTATTTTTTTAAAATGAAACCTTGGGGGATTTAGACCACCGTGTATCACCATGTTGTCATTCCAAATCCAACTTAATTTAAGACTTTTATCATCTTCATCAAGACTACCAAATTTTAACGGTCTCAGAATTACTGAAATCGACCCTATCTAGATGAACGTGTTCGGAATGTTTGTTTTGCATGAAACTTGAAACACATGTTCCCTTAACATATTAACTAAGTCCCTCTAACTTTTAATTCAAAAAAAATAAAAAAAATAATCGAAAAATGGGGTGAGTGCAGGGAGTTTCCTACACCCCAGGGTGCAGGCTCCCTGCTCCCATATATATATATATATATATATATATAGAGAGAGAGAGGATTTAATGGGGCTGCCCCCTGGGGGCAGCCAACATGGCTGCCCCGTCCCCTATTTTCGGCGTTTTTTTTATTTTTTTTTTGAAAAATAAAACCATGTATATTCATCCCTATATCCCTCTTACAAGCCATTCGAATTTCGTCAGAAACAGAGACTCCTACGGCCTCCATCGAGATGGTGTCGATTTAAAAAATCATGTTACCGTTAAAAAATGATTGTCTGGATGGAGGCCGTAGGAGTCTCTGTTTCCGACGAAATTCGAATGAGGGATATAGGGATGAATATACATGGCAACATTTTTTGAAAAAAAAAATAAAAAAGCGCCAAAATGGCACGGGGGCAGCCATGTTGGCTACCCCAGGGGGCAGCCCCATTAACCTCCTATATATATATATATATATATATATATATATATATATATATATGGGAAAAGGGAAGCTACACCGGGTGGTGCAGCCAACTAGCTACACCCGGGCATTTTTCTCATTGATTTTTGATTTTTTTTGAAGGAAACCTTTGGAAATTTACTTAGTTTATTGAGTGGAATATGTAGTTCAAATTTCATGCAAAACAAACATTCCTAACATGCCCATCTAGATAGGGCCAATTTCAATAATCCTGAGACCGTTAAAATGTGATAATCTTGATGGAGATGATAGAAGTGTCAAATTTAGTTGAAATTGGTATGATATCATGGTGATATATGGTGATTTAAATCCCCCTAGGTTTCATTTCAAAAGCATAAAAAATCAATGAAAAAAATGGTCGGGTGCAGCTAGTTAGCTACACCCCCGGGTGCAGCTTCCCCAGTCCCTATATATATATATATATATATATATATATATATATATATATATATATATATAAAAGAGGTTAATGGGGCTGCCCCTTGGGGGCAGCCAACATGGCTGCCCCGCCCCATATTTCGGGCATTTTTTTATTTATTTTTTGAAAAATAAAACCATGTATATTCATCCATATATCCCTCCTACTTGTCATTCGAATTTCGTCAGAAACAGAGACTCCTACGGCCTCCATCTTGATGGTGTCGATTTAAAAAATCCTGTTACCGTTAAAAAATGATTGTCTAGATGGAGGTCGTAGGAGTTTCTGTTTCCGACGAAATTCGAATGTCATGTAGGAGGGATATAGGGATGAATATACATGGCGACATTTTTTGAAAAAAAATAAAAAAAGCTCCGAAAATGGCGCGGGGGCAGCCATGTTGGCTACCCCCAGGGGGCAGCCCCATAACCTATATATATATATATCCCTCATATATGTCATTCGAATTTCGTCAGAAACAGAGACTCATATGCCCTTCATATAGAACAGATCGATTACCGCAATTTTGAGACCGTTAAAATTACATATTCTAGATAAAGGGCATGGGAGTCTATGTTTCTAACGAAAATCGAATGACATGTAGGAGGGATACATAGATGAATATAAATGATTTTATTTTCGAAAAAAAATAAAAAGGGAGGGGGGACTGCTTTGTGTAACAGCCAACTTGGTTGTTACTCAAAACAACTTCCTTTTCCTCTCTCTCTCTCTCTCTCTCTATATATATATATATATATATACATATATATAGGGAAATAGGAATATATTGTCTGGGTGTAGTTAACGTACATGCTCCCGCCCCTTCTCTAATTTTTTATTTTTCTGAAATGAAACCTATTAGAATTTAGATCACAATATGTCACTATGATGTCATTTAAAATTCAGCTTAATTCGAGACTATGTCCTCTCCATCAAAACAATAAAATTTTAACAGTCTCATAATTGCTGAAATTAACCCCCTTCAGATGGAGGGCATAGGAGTCTCTGATAAAATTGGAATGACATCTTAGGAGGATATAGTGATGAATACACATATTTTCATTTTCCAAAAAAAATAAAAAATAGGGAAAATATGGGTGGATATAGCCTCATTTAACTCATACATATATATATATATATGAGTGATCATGTGAAAGCAAAAAACTGTGAAAGCATGAGAGCATACATTGTGGACCACTAGATTATGTCTTCTCTCTCATGATCTTCTATCTCCTTGTGAAATCTAGTGGTCCAGAATGCTCTCACAGGTTTTGACTCTCATTGGAGCACTCGTGCGCGCGCGCGCGTAGGGAATTTATCCAATGAGCTCTAAGCCCATTTGAGATCAGATGAGCCCGTATTTTCATCTTTTAGATCATGATCCAATGATCATATTTTATCTCATCCATTCCCTTTTTTAGCGTCAATCATTACCATAACAAATTCCCTCCGCATTCTCCTCGTAATTGATATCCTTTTTTGATTTGCAATTAAGTTTGCCCGATATTGCATTCTTTTTTGATATTTCCAAAATCATCTATGTCTTCCTCTTGCTGCGAAATCTCAAGATCTCCAACAATGAAAGAAGATCGCCTTCAAGTCCTTGATTTGTAAGTTTTTTTCATTGCTTATTAGACATTATTTATTGTTCTTTTGTAGAGTTTGATCGTTTGTTTTTTATTTTAGATTTCAGTTTCAAACGCGATGGATCATATGTGACTGGAAATTGATCGTGGTTTCTCAGAAACAACAATGAACGATGTGTCCTGGATGGATTTGAATCTTGAAAAGATCGTGTCAGAAAGAGAGAAGATGAATGTCTTGCAATTGAATTTGGATAGCGAAAACATTATTTTAGAAAAATATACTAAGTTACTGATGGCATTTGCAGATGTTACTGACAATATATCATGTATTACTTTTCTATTTTATTATTCTTACTAATTAAATTCCATTCATAGTTACTTACGTATCTTAAGTTATTTATGTGTGGCTATCAGTAACACTTGACGTACAAGTAATTAAATGGACAACATAAGTAAAGAAGGTGTGATTCGATAGTAATTCAAAACAGAGATTATAATAAGTAAAATATATAGAAGCATCGGTAACATGTAACTAATTGTACGTAAAAGAAGACAATGGAACTAGTAAGTTGAAATAATTATAGAAAACCATTCATGTAATCAGTAACTTATGTATTGCTATCAGTGACTCTCGTTGCATTATAAGTAATTTAAAAGGTTATAAAAGTAAATAAGAAGCACGTCAGTAACACTCTAAGTATTAAGTAACTATAACATTAGGAACAATCAAAATGAGTTCAGTGACATTTGATTCATGATTTGTAGTCAGAATTGTTTTCTTATTCAAGGCATTTTGATTTCATATAATTTAGTAATTTATGCGTGACTATTAGTAACACTTGTCATATTACAAGTAACAAAATAAGTTATCTAAGTAAAGAGGGGGTAATTTGATAGTAATTAAAAATATAGAACAAGTAAGATTGAGAAAAGCATCTGTAACATGTAACAAATTGTAAAGTAAGAGAAAACAATGGAATCAGTAACTTCCAATAGTTATGAAAAAACTTGAGACCAGTAACTTACGGATTGCTATCAGTAACACTCGTCGCATTGTAAGTAATTTAAAAAGTTATACAAGTAAATAAGGGATGCCTCAGTAACACATAAAGTATTAAGTAACTATAAAATCAGTAACAATCAAAATGAGTTCAATATGGATATTTGTAATCAGTATTTGTTATATGGACATTAGTTTTGAATATAATACTTATCTCACAACAAAAATTATTTGATTTATGAATATGTATTACTTGAGTAACATGCACGAATTACTGATTTCTATACAATGTAATATTACAAATGTAAATTACTGACAATTATTTTCAATATTATTGATCTCGCAACCTGTGAGCGCGCGCGCGTACGCGTGCGCGTGTGTGGGGGGAGAGGCCTACATTGGGTGATATAGGGAACTTACATACATCGGGTCATTTTCTCATTATTTTTAAATTTATTTCAAATGAAATCTTGGTGATTTTCATCACAATATACCGCCATTGTGTCATTCCAAATTCAACTTAATTCGAGACTTTTATCCCATTCATCAAGATAGTCAAATTTTAACGATCTCAAAATTCCTAAAATCGATGCCTTTCAGATGGGTATCATATAATCCACTCTATATTAAGTGAATACCATTGAGGTTTCATTCGAAAAATAAAAAAATAACTAAAAAATGGCCCGATGTGCGTGCGTGCATCTGGGTTGTGCTGTGTGTTGCTGTGCATGCGTCTATATATATGGTTGATCATGTGAGAACCTCAGATTGTGAGATGACAGAATCTAGTGGTCCAGGATCATTGTTCTTATGCTCTCACAATTTTTAGCTCTCACAAGATCAGCCCTCATGTGTGTAAAAGGGCACGCACGGGTTTGTGTGGAAATCGAAAGAATCTCTATTTCGCACAAAACTTGAATGGCATAATATAGTGATATATGGATAAAAATCTAAAAATTGAAAAAAATGGGACAATATGAGGCAAGTTATATCTGCAAGACTAATTCATAACCGCTTCTGGAGAATAAAAGATTCAGATCAGAAACTACAACTAGTATTCCCAATCATTTAAGAAGAAATCCGATTTCATAACTACGAAATGGCGAAGTGATACCCAAATTTAGAGATCTCAGACATCTCCTTGAAAAGTTGCAAGCAAGAATACTCAACCAAAGCTTAGAAAATGGATGGATGTGTTTGATAATGATAAGAAGATGATACGCAAAAAGGACATTCAAGCACTTCCCTTCACAAGGATGGCCAGCAACATAGAAGTGTCCGAGTGTGACCATTCCCCATTGCCTCCGGTGGAATATGCAACGCTCATCATCCCTTGAACGGTTGTGACCCTACAATGGTGCCTATCCCATATTCTACTGCTGAGACATTTGAGTCCACTGTCTGATTTTTCTACCTCTTAGGACATTCCCTCCTGTAATGTCCAATTTCCCCGCAAAGATAACATGTTTCTGACTCCTGTCCTTGGGAAGTCTGAGCCGTTTTTACAGGTCCGGTGCGTCTACGTCGCTGCTGTTCTCGGGAAGTCTGAGCTGCTTTTACAGGTCTGGTGCGTCTACGTCGCTGCTGTTCTCGGGAAGTCTGAGCTGCTTTTACAGGTCTCGTGCGTCTACCCTGATTTTGCTGTTGGTTCCCATTTCTCTTCATTTCGTTTGAGCAAGCTGGATAGTATTGCTCCCTGAAGAGCTGCACAAACTGCTCCCACTGCCAGGGTTGCTTCATTCTGTGGCGAGAGGCTGCCCACCATCGGTCTGCATCTCCCACCAAGTGGTAAGTGGCAAAGACAACATGGAAGTCCGTTGGGGTACCAATCATAGAAAATGTCTTAGTCAGCTTCATGATCCAACCTTCAGCCTCGGTTGGATCACATTCTCCTTTAAAGTCTGCAACCTTTGCATCCCTGAAGGTCGAGAAATAAAAGGCACGGCGTTGTTCAGCCTTCAGTTGTGGTGTCCCTCCAACTACATTTGGCGGAGACTGATTTGATTTTTCACCCTCTGGATTCACCATCTCACTCATCCGGAATATCCCAGTATCAAGGCCGTCTTGCTGGTGAATCCCCTGGAGACGCTGAAGCATTGCAGCCATCATCTTGCCATTGTCCAGGGTCTCAGGAGATGGTGGCTTTTCTCCACCAAAGCCCACAAGATCAGAGTTAGACTGGGGTGCCAACTGCATGAGAAACAAGGCACTTTATTAAGCTCATAAACAAATAATGTTCCCATGAAGGGGGTAGAGACTGATAGATTACTCATGCCACTGAAAAGATCGACAGTATTTATGAGATACACTTAACAGGATGACCATATTTTGATATCATCCGTCACATCTTTATTCCTCGAAATCAAATCTAACTTGGAAGGTTTCTTGTACCCCAAATCATAGGCGCCAGCAAAATCTGTATTATTACTACAATATCATAACAAGTGCAAGTCTAGAATTTATTGTATCACAAATAAATAGTGAACAGACTAAGAAGTATTTTATTGTTCCCAAAAGCATGGATTAATACACGAAAACAGGTCTTGCAGAGAAGAAATATACTAAGAGTCGCCATGCAAAAGGGTAGCATTTAAGTAAAATTTAATTTTGTGATCTAACAATATTGATTAAGTTTGGAATTTCTTTAAAAAATAGCTGAATCTTTCAACATAAATTTAAGGAAGAATCCATGTAGCCGACCCTACTTAAAATGGGAGAAGGCTTCGCCATTTACTTCTGGAAGGTAGAAAAAGCAATCCAATTCAAATGTTAACGGGGTTACAATTGATGGTATCTTCCAGATGTTAGGAATCAACACAAAGAATTAAAGGTAAAAATGCATCTGAAAAAACAAGAAAATCAGGCCAAAAAAACAATAGCAAAAGAACGAGAATTACTCAATTGCATCAAAAATGCAAGTATAAAGAACAACCCTAGAATTACAAAATGATGAGTGTCGCGAATAAGTAAGAAGAAAACTATGTATCCAGGAATTGGCAAAGGAACTAGCCAATAAGTGGGCACCCGCATCTCACTAAAGTAAGTTTGCAATAATACTCAACTGCGATATAAGGGTGGAACCAGTAATTTCATCAAGGAGGGATCATGTATATAACTTTCATGTACGCTGAAAATCGAAACAATATTATATTTTCAAATGATATTTTTACATAGACTTAAATTTAAAAATAATATTTTTCAATTTTGATAAATGTAAAATTCAGATTTTATTTAAATCAAGTAGTAAGGCTGGATTTCTTTTTTAAAATTCAGATGAGTGTAACAATTTAAACTTATCTAAATCCATCCAAGGTTAAATTATCAAGTGAAATTTTGAAATAAAAAATCAGGTTAAAAGGAAAAATAAAATTTATTTCATTTATAAGGAGTACTAAGAATAATCGGAGAGATAAGAGAGCTAGAATCCCATTTTATATCAAGTTATACCTGTGATTTTAATATTTTAAAAAGTGATCCGAATAAATTTTAGTAAAGAAAATTGATTAAGGATTCGGGAGTTCAAAGCCTAGTCTAAAATTTAATGAGCATACTCTCCTACCCCCAAACCATTTAGTGAGTATATAACTTAACTTACGTTTAAAATGTTATATTTTACAATTGATGTCACACCGGAAAATGGTTTAATATGGTAAATGGGGGAGAAAATGACAAACAAACGGGCATTCCAGCAGCATTTTCCACTCAGTTCATAGTAAGATTTCCATTTCCTCGGTATCTGATAATACAAAGTTCTCCTGCCTACCTTCACAAGGTTGCTCCGCAGCATAGACAGTGTTGATGAGTTGACCCTGATCCCTTTCTCCGCCATCTCCTCTGCGTACTTGCACGCCTCCGGCAGCATATCAAGTTCCCACAGCCTCACAATCAAGTTGTTCCCCCACAACTCCAGCGACTCCAGCTCGTTATCGTTATCTAACATGCACCTCCACACCTTCCGCAACATATTACTGTGCCCCGCATCAGAAAATGTCTTGAACGCCAGTGAACAATTCTCCGGTGTCGGAAGGAAGCCATTCTTGATCATCTCCTTGAACACCGTCCCCGCATCCCTTAGATTCCTCCCTTTCAGCATGGACTGCAGCATCACATTATAGGTCTCTGCATCGGGGAACACATCGTGCAAGACCATCCGATCGAGCATGTCGAAAGCGTCGTCAACATGTCCGGAGTAGCAAAGGAGCCACAGCATGCTGTTGTACATATTTGCGTCCGGGCGGCACCGAATGGAACCCATGACATGCCACAGGGCAGAACCGCAGTCGGGATCGACTGCCCTAACTGCCTCCTCAATGGCAGCTCGGAAGAATTTGATCCCAGGGGGGCAACCCCTCTCCCTGAGGATCTCGAGGTGCCTCAGCGCCTCGCGGACGCCACCAGGCCCACGGACGATAGCACAAAGGAAGGAGTCGTAGGCAGGCACGTTAGCGGGGTCCCAGCCAAAGACCTCCACCATCTCAGCGAAGATGGCAAGGGCGGCGACAGGGTCGCCTTCGTTCTCGCAGCCCTCGAGGATGATGGCGTAGGAATCCGCGTCGGGGGGGATGCGAGCGCGGGCGAGGAATTCACGAGCGCGTGGGGTCTGGGAGTGGCGGCAGGCGGCGGAGAGGAGGGTGTTGAGGGCGGTGACGTCGCGGGGGACGAAATAGCGGTCCATGGAGAGGAAGGCGGCGAGGGCGTCCTCGGGGCGGCGGGCGGCAAGGTAGGAGGAGAAGATGGAGGCGTAGGTGGCGAGGGAGATGAGGCGATCGGGGAGCATGGAGGAAACCGCTTCCCACATGGCGTCGAAGTGCTGGTTCTTGCCGAGGAGGTCGACGACGAGGTTCCAGGCGTAGGGGGAGTGGCTGTGGAGGAGCTGGGGCCCCGACCAGAGGAAGAACTTAAGGGCGGAGACGGGGTGAGAGTAGGAGAGCTTGAGGACGAGCTCGACGTCCTCGGCGGAGACGCTGACGCCGGCGGAGTCGAGGGCAGACTCGAGGGATGGGGAGGAGTCCTTCGCCACGATCTCGCAGAGGATGCGGATCCTCGCGGGGAGGTCGGGGTGGTCCAGGTACGACGGGAACGACGGGGACTGCTGCGACGGCCTCTTGCGGTATCGCTCTTCAACGTCCTCGTGGCCGCGCAGCCGCCGTCGCTCCGACATCCTGCTCACTTCCTTCCCTTTCCTGCGCCGGAGGAGGAGGTGGCGATTTACCGTCTCTTCTTCTCCGTCTTTTGCTTTGTCGGCGGCGGGCGATGAGACTTGTTTGCCCTAGAGAGTTTGCCCTAGAGACTTACGTAAGATGTATCCGACTCGCCCTGCCCTGTGGGACCCGGCTGTACAAGGGATGTTAGGGATGTTAATTTAAGTAGGGATGAAAAACGTGGGATACGGATATGAATATAGGTGTTATTATATCCTCGTTTTTTTTAAAATACGGATACGAATACGAATACAAATATCACATGAATGTTTAAAATGTAAAATCATATCCTCAAAATACGAATACGAATGTAAAACGAATATTGGTAGTTCGGATACGGATATTTGATAAACGAATACGAATTAATATATGAATGTTAGACATGTCCAAATTTACTTAAAAGCTACAACACTTTAGGTTCATAACAATTTCTAATGTATAAAAAGTATAATGAATAATTTAATAATAAATATGTACATAAAAAATAACTAAATAATAAAAGAAAACGTAAAGATAAAACTAAATAGTAAATAAAGTTACCAAACTTACTTGTTTATATACCATGCAAGTATTGGTATCATCCAGAATTTGAACATCCGTATTCATATTCGTATTCATATTCGTATCCATATTAGTATCCTTCAAAAAATGAATATTCATATTCGTATCCTCAAAATTTTGAACATTCGTATTCACATTCGTATTCGAGAAAGTTGAGGATATTATATCCGTATTCGTATTCGTATTCGACGAATGTTGAACATTTACATTCATATTCGCATCTGTATTCGCCAGATACAATAAAATGGCATCCATATCATCTATTTGACGAATGCAGATACGAACGAATACAAATATATTTGTATTCGTTTTCATCCCTAAATTTAAGGGTTCATTTGGTTGGTTGCAGGGTTGAGTTGGGTTAGGGTGCCAATGTGAATAGTAAACTGTGAGGAGGATTGAGAGGGTTGGAATAAGGGATACTTCGGGTTAAGCCAACCCAACCTTGCTCAACCATGCAACCAAACGACCCCTAGATGCTTCTTGTGATTAATTCTAGGACAAATAAAATTCATATGTATCATCACACCCCACCCTTGTGGATTAACGAACGATACAACTATTATTAGCATTGACCAATGGATATCCTAATCCAATAATATTTTTTGATTTTTTTAATCAGAAATCCTAATCAAAAATCAAATGATTCAATTCTATTGTATGATGATGTGAATGCGATAGTACTTGAAGACATGAGGCCATACTCAAGTGCAACCAACACTCCCACGCATGGATTCACAATCGTCTGTTCTATCTACCATCAACAACTGGATATGAACTCTCCTGTCAAAACCTTCCATGCCCTTTATTAAAAATAGCCAATCAATAACACTCGAGTAGAAAACGATAGAGGAGGAGAAATATTACAATAACAAGACACGCGAACGTATAGTGTTTTAAGTGATATATCTTCTCCAGAATCTCCACTTCTCACATTGGGCTCTCTGTTTCTTTTTCAAGGTTATATAGGAGAATAATAAGCGGTGGCTCATGAAGGATACTCTTATAGAGTAATGTTATAGTTATGTTTTTACATGGCAATATATACCCCTTGTATGTTAGAAAACTCCAACAGCAACATATATGATATAAATAAATCTTCACATGGAAAGTCAAGCACTACTCCTCTCAATCTCCACAACTCCCTGCCCCCTCTCCCTTCTTTAGACCTTGTCATCTCTCTCCTTCCTTGACTCGCAAGGGAAAAGGAGGAGCAAGTGATTGTCCAACTATGATAATGCACGCATAGAAGCATGTGCCTTCGGGCATAAATTTGATAAAAATAGTGTTATTCCCTTTCAGGAAGTTATTCTCATAAATAAGAAAGTTAATTTGGCTATGAATGGGATGTGATCATTTAATCCAATTCCCATGGGCTAGAAAAAAAACTAAGTTACAACTCACCACATGTCAAATAAAATCTCAAATAACTCCAATTAGATCCCATAAGCATCTAGGTGATTTGATTCGGGTTTCCCTCCAGTGAGATGAACGGGCTTATAATACAGAATAGAGACGGGATCTTGAGTTTTCGTAGATGCGAGGGTAGAAGGATAGTTTCGAGAGGGAAGGAGTCGATTCTTTTGATTTTCTGAGTCCAAGGAAAGCTTCATATTCGAGCTAACTTTCTGAAGTGAGGGAGATGCTGCTACACCCGAAAGTCTAAAGGTAGCGTTCGAGGGGTCTTAGATTTCATCTTTTGTGTATTTTTTCTTTTTTAGTCTCGAGGAGATCAATATGTCATTGTTATTTTAGACTTGTGATATATGAAAGGGATTTTTACACTATGGCCCATGAAATCTAATCCAGCAACTCCACAACTCTTATAATATTAGTAATTACACCATGATCCCTATAATTTTATTCTATTCAACGTGTATGCTTTTATTTAAGAGTTATGGTGTAAAAACTTATAAGATTTAATGGCTCATGGAGTACTTTATGAGAGACATGGTATAATTATACGTATTATACGAGTTGTTGAAATACCGAGATAATCTCAGGAGGAGGATCTTGTCAATCTACAAGGCGGAATGATAGTCGTCGAAGCTATGACCACTCACAAAGATCAATCGGTGATTTCAACGATCAACCCACACAATAATATTTAATCAATCAAAACAAATGTGAATAAAAAATTATTATATCCTATAAACAAGTGTATAATAGACAAGTAGATAGGAGTAGGGTTGGCTATCGAGCCTAACGAGCTGAGCCAGGGCTGGGCTCGGGCTTGGCCAGCTCGGGCTCGATAAGTCTTGAGTCGAACCCTTTATCGAGCCTGAGCCTCTTATCGAGTCTGGTCTGAGCTCGAGCCTATTCAGGCTCGTTAAGGAAATAGGTATTTTTTTGGTGAAAAAGTGTTTTGCCTGGGCTCGAATCCAAGATCTTCTTTTTAAAGATCGCCCACCTTACCAGTAGGTCACCATCCGAGTTGTTTACAAAAGTTAAATTAATATATATATATATATTATAACATTCTGCTTGTTAATAAAAAAGAAAAAAATACTAAATATCTAACTATAACCTGGATTAACATAGATAAAAGGTAGAAAATCCAAGTCTACAACATATTCCACCCAACATTGTTGTTACATAAACAACAAAAACACATAATCCACCATTAACAATGTTGTAAAAGTAATACAAATAAAAATAAAAATCATTGTAGTTTCACAAATAGAATATATATATATTCCTTATCGAGCATGTTATTGAGTTATCGAGCTAAGCAGGGTTCAGCTCGGGATCGGCTCCATAGCTCAATGAGCCAAGCTCACAAGCCCTTATCGAGCCAAGCTCGAGTATGGCTCATCGAGCCGTGACTCAATAGCCAGCCCTAGGTAGGGGTCGAACACATAGAACACATGACATAGCAGAAATCTTTTAAATGAATAAATAATGCATGTGTATATACGAGTATGCACAAAATCAATCAATGAGTTGTGGGTTTTTAATTAAATAAAGTGATCTCTTATATATATATATATAATTTTATGATTTTAAATTTAATTTTAATTTTAATATAATAATATATAATAATAATATTAGAGTATATATAAAGGTATATAGATAATATATAATATGGGGTGGGGAAGCATGCACCCAGGTTCATGTAATTTTACATGCATCGGGGCCTATTTCTTCCACATTTTTTTTATTTTTTGAAAAATACCACCATGTATATTCATCTATATATCCCTCCATTATGTCATTCAAATTTTATCATAACATAGACTCTTATGTCCTCCATCTAGTACAGTAATTCTAAGACCGTTAAAATTGCTCATTCTTGATGGAAGGCATAGAAGTCTTTGTTTCTGACGAAATTTGAATGGCATAATGGAGGGATATATAGATGAATATACATTGTGATATTTTCCAAAAAGTAAAAATGTGGAAGATATAGGCCCCGGTGCATGTAAAATTACATGCACCTGGGTGCATACTCCCCAACCCCATATAATATAAGTAATATAGAGTTGAATATGTGTAATAAATATATAAAAAATAGAAAATATCCCCAAGAATCGTCCTTTTTAATTTTTTTAAGATTTTTTAAAATAATTATAAAGGTTTTATGACATTTCATATTATTATATACTTTATATAATGATTTACAGGTGTATATATATGTTATATAGGGTAATATAATTATAAATATAGATAAATATAGTCCAAAATATCAAAAGAAAATATTTTTTGTTTTTCAAATATTCCTCTATTTTTGTGAATTTTTAAGGGATTTTTAAAATTTTTTGGTATTTTTAAAGTCAAAATAAAGCAAAACATGGAATGTTTAAATAGACAGAATTGATTTGAGAATTAAAAATAGCAAAGAGTATCGAAACTTCTCAAACTAAAATTTAATACATAGAAATATGTAAATATAAAATTATGGAATAGAAACTAATATTTTTGAAATTTTGGGAAATATTTTATATTTTTTTAAGTTAGCAAGGGTTTGTTAATTTTTTGGATTTCTATTGAGATTTTTTTGTAATTTTTGATCTAGAGTGAGAAAATAGACTAATAAACAGTAGGGGTTTTTCAATTTTTTTGAAAAAGGCTTTATAAATTTTTTAAAATTTTAAAGTCAAACAGGGAATAAAAGCTCTAATTGATTTTTAGTAAATGATAAATGCATGAAAAATGGTAAATAAAAATTATGATGTGAGCAAGCAGCCAATCATGCACATATACCTTTTTTGAGATTTTTATAGAGCACAAGAGTTATTTTTAATAATAAGAAATGTATAAATAAAAATAAATCAAGCGGGTAAGGGTATATCTGTAAATAAAGTATATCTCAAGGGCATTGGTGCAAAATAACCAAAAAGTCTGAACGACAACTTGATTTTAGTAAACTAAAGAGTAAACATAATAATCGTAAGGGAATTCCTGCAAAATGTCCCCTCACATGGGTGTCCACGTGAGGTGACCCAGCACTGTACTTAAATGCAATATTAGAGAGTTACCAGGCATACATGCAAAATGTCCCAAAAGTTTTGAACTAAGTTAAATAACTACATGACCGTTCATAAATAACAAAAATGGTGGAGGGTTTACTTACAAATTTCACAACTTGATCCCACTAGATCAGGTCGTCGTCTTCCCGCCACGTGTCTGATCCAAGGGCTCTCCTCATGCCCCACTTCGAATAGATTCATTGGTCCAGATAGATCTTACTCATGTTCTTGAACGGATGACTCCAAAAGGGTATGGAAGAACTCATGACGAACAGGTCACTGGTGACGTTTGATTTGACTTATCTTTGTGCTTCGACGTTCTCCTCTTGATCCAGGAGGTGGCTTCGCTTTGTGAGGTTCTTCTGCATGCAGTGGGATGCTTTAATGAAGGCAAGAGAGCTTCGAGATCTCAGATGAGGTCTGAGGACCTAGAGTAGCTCCAGGTATTCAATACGATTCGAGATGGGTTTTGGGGATCCTTCTCTTGCACCAAAAGCTTCCTTGGTTCGAGGGCTAACTCCTCGACCAAAGGGTTAGGCAAAAAGGGGGGTCGAGATGAGATGGATATGGAGCTCTGACGAAGGGTGGCAGAGGGAGCTTCGACTCCTAGATCCACGTTGGATTTGGGGGGGGGGGGGATTGATGATGCGATTGATGGAGAATATGAAGGGTACGATAGTGGTCATGAAGGCGGGTCGAGATACAAGCAGACTCACAGTGATTTGGACTAGAGATCAAGCTTCAAACGATTTGGGTGTTTTCTAAATTAGACCTAAAGATGCGATGGGAAGCAAAATTAAAGATAGAAATTGAATCTAAGGCTAAGATATTACTTAGAGAGCATAAGAAAGTGGCCTCAAATCAGCCAAGGGCTGATGAAGTAGAACCATTGGCGGAGCTCCTTCGATGATAGGTGGATCACCTCCTCCTCATGTCCTCCTCACTGAAAATCCATCCAACCTCTTGTTGTCATCAAGGGGAAGAACACTCAAGGGACCTGAGGGGCTAAAACTCGACAAAAAGGGATCAAACTTGAGAAGAGCTCGGAGGACCATTTTTATAGGCTAAAAACGAGAACATTGTGAGGCATATGCTGATCGAATCGAAGAGGATCAACCAAATCTCTGGTTTTCGTAGGAATTAGGGATGTTTAATCTCCAGAAATCAGGCGGAGGAAGAGTGAGCTCTAACAGATCGGAGCTCAAGGAAGAGAGAAGGGACTATTTTTCCGAGGTCAACTAGCGTAGGTTTCTAGTTGGTCTATGTGGACCGACCAGAAAAATCCTTGGAGAAAAAGATTAGTAAATTCCAAAAGAAATAATACTGAATTATTTAAATTTTTATTAAAATATAAAATAATTTGTAATTTATGTAGCATTTTATACGTACTTTTATTTATTTTTATGAGGTTGGTTATTACAAGCAATATTTACATGTAAAATATAAATAGATGTATTTTGGCTTCTTATTTTTAATTTGTAATATATTTTATTATTTTATACATGTATATTATATATTTGGATTTATTTTTATACACATTTGGATATTTTTGTTGTAGTTTTCTGAGTTTATATGTACACTTAATTAATTTTGTATATATACATTATATGTATATACATGTATATTTTACCTATATATTTAAATGAAGTATTTATTTTAATTTTTTTGATTATTTTATGATATTTTAAGTATGTAAATAAGTTTTAAATATTATGTACAATTTTATATAAATAAAAGAGTTTGAGAAATACAAAGCATAAAAATGATGATTAAAAAATACTAGTATGTTGATATTTTTGTGGAGGATCTATGGCAACGATTGAATCTAGAAGGAACGAGATGGGGAATCCATGACAATCTCCTTCGACCATTTCCTCGAAGATATCCCATATTATATCCTCGTTCTTGTTAAAATGAGAACCTCAGCAGGTGTCGTTAACCAGACATTGATTATTTTCTGTTAGGCCCCTGAAAAATGCTGGACCAAGCTGGTCTTCGGTATGTCATGGTAAGGGCACTTCTCAATCAGATCACTAAAATGCTCCTAGGTCTCATGGATGGACTCTTGGGGTCCCTTGGAGATGCTGGCAATCTTCGACCGCATTAGATTAAGACGACGAGGAGATAATATTTGTGCAAGAAGGCAAACTTCAAATACTCACAAGTCATCGCCACCTTCCCCGAGTTATTGATCCAGTAGAGATCTTTTCCCTAAAGGCTGGATGGGAAGGCGGTCATCTTGACTACACCCAACAGGCTGTTGGGGTAGTGAGTGGTGCTGCAGATGCGAACCAAACTGTTGTAGATGAATATATGGCTCCTCATTGGAATTCCGGTAGAAGCCGATGAAGAGTGACGAGAGTAGAGGCTTCAACTCAAAATGTATGTGGATCGATGGGATTTAGATCCACTATGTAATGCGACCGGTCCCAGGGTTGTATGTCTGCTTTAAGGTAATCTTGGGCCCACCTCTCCTTATTTCTCCCTCACTTCTGTAAGGTCCATCTCTAGAGTGATTATCCTCGGCATCACCATGATGATCATCAAACCCTCCTCCAGGATTTCCTCCTCTCTCTTTTGACCTTATTTTCATGTCATTAAGCATCTAGTGAAAGGCGACCTGGGCCAGTGCTTGGTCGGTCAACTGCTGCTAGATAGCCTAGATGGAAGCCAAGAGCTGACTATTAACCTCGTTATGGTTCGTGCCCTATTGTGTGTTCTGCTCTGTGCTGGGGAGCCGTGGTCCCTTTCATCTACCAGTCGGAGCCATCTCTATATCGACTTTTGAAGATGCAGGTTCCAGATAGGGGGTCAAGATCTACAATGGGAAAGATACCCCGGTCAATCTGCATGTAGGTACCAGATGTAGAGAATAATTCTGAATTAGAGTCAATTATGCATTTTATTAGGGATGGAGAGGTATATGGAGTAAGATCAATCTCCATCCAAAAGGGACAAAGCTCTGGAAGAGAGTTAAACTAGTTTGAAGAAGGTAGAAGAAGCAGGGATTCTTGAGGGTGGTTTCGGAGTTCGAACCAAGAACCCAAGAATCACCCCCAAATTACTGGAGATGTTGAACTCAAGAACTCGATGCGGGTGTCGGCAAAGTCCCGATCAAACTGTCCTAGAGTCGACATCTTGAAGGGAAAAGAGACTGGATGATGGAAAAGGATACGGTAATGAACAAGAAATAAAAGGAGTGTAAAACAGTATAAGGCTGCCAATGAGAAAGGGTTAAGAGGAAGTACGAAAAGAAGAAGTGATAAGATTGCGCAAGTGTACGGGACTTGATCTTGGACCTAGTCTAAACAAACACCGAGCAAAATGGATTCACCAACTCAACTCTGTGAAGCCTTAAGAATTCAGCTATTTTTATCTTTTCAATTTTAGATTTGTGATTCATGCAAAAATTATAACACGTCCTTAAGCGGCTAGCCCTAGAGGAGAGCGTGTACTGCCGGGAAAGTATCAACGTGCTTGTTCCACCCCCTTTGTATCATATGATCTGCATTTTTTTGAGGTCCTTAATATCGGTCATGGGGGGCTACTCAGCCAAAGAAATAAAGAGAGGAAGTCGATAGGTGAAACCACTACTTCCCTCACAAGTGAGGTTCTTGTATGTAAGACAATGAGACAGACACCCCCGTGAGGGCGTGGCATATACTCAATACTTTAGATTAAGTCAGATGCTCTGCACAATGCGAGAGCACCGTCATTGATAAGAACCTACTTTCCCATGTATGATAGAAGTACCAATACTTCATTGGTCCCAGGTGATAATTGAGACATCTACAGATCGGGGTTTTAGCTCTAATCCTTAAGGGTCGTGCCTCACTCTATCTAGAGTATACCTGAATACAATGTGGGCTTTGTGAACCCTGAACAATGATGCCTGTTACGATTTTTAAATAGGGTCAAAGTTTATTTAGCGGTCCCCTTATTTTAATTTTTGAATTTTAATTTTTTGAGTATTTTTCAATGATAATCACCTAACATTTTTTATTTTCTTTAAACCTAGGTGCTCAAAATCATAGGGAGAAAGCGACAAAGTGATGCAAGGAGACTCAAAGATGGAAATCTCACTCTTGTGCCTAAATGATGAATGCTTAATCAGAAGTACTTACAATGCATCGCTTCTCTCTCCATGCGAGATGCAAGGTAGAAATTTGTAAACCTAATCTATATGCAATGTAAGAGATGAAATCACCCTAAGTAGGAATTTCTATTAGCGGGAAGCACATATTTGGGTTTGATTAGATCCAATCGCAGACTATATGTACATGTAAAATATTTGTGATGTGGATCTTATCTTACTCGATCAAACAATCCTAAAAATCTTACTCGATCAAACAATCCTAAAAATCTAAGGGCTCAATCACAGAAAATAAATAATAATAAGGCGATTAACACAAATCATGGAAAATAAAGAAAATAAAGGTGAAGAAAATGTGAGAAAACTCAATGAACCCCCAAGTAAAAAATCATTTGGTAAAATAGACTCGAATGTTTAGTGTCCACCTGTATTATTACAAATTAATAATGGAAGGAAAAGTACAGTCTCTCTCTCACACAAAAATAAAAGAGAAAATGAATATGCTAATGTTTCTCTCTATCTCTCTTGCTCTCTCCAAGTGATCAACCAAAGAGAAGGACCACTCTCCTCGTAGCTCAGGTGCTTCAACCACCTAAGCGGTCGCCTTCACCTCGAGGCTCCTCGCAAGAAAAATAAGAGAGATAGAATTAGCACATATAAACCATTATTTCAAATAAAAAGAAAGATAAAAGAAAAATAATGAAGGAAAAATCACATAAAAATATATCCTAAGCATTGCCCCCGGCAACGACGCCTTTTGATGAACATGCACAAGCAGGGGGATCCTAGCATCTGGTCTTGGAGGATCTGCGGTGCCCGACAAGTCGGTTCCTGCAATTACTGTGTCGATCGCACTCTTGGCTCTCAGATATCAATAAGTGCTGGCAATCAACAACTAACCCATACTAACACTCAATTAATGAATAATAGTGAGCTAGAATTTATTATACCCTACGTAATGATATTTATAATATGCAAGCATAGGGATCGAACCACTAAGGAACGACAGGAATAGACCACAAAAATGATTTGGAAAAGGCAATAAAAGCTTTTATGTCTGTGTAGGGATTTTTTATTTTTTGTGGGTTTTTAATATTTTTTGAATTTTAATTTATCTCTTTTTCCTTTTGATTTTTATTTTATAAATTTTTTATTTTTTATTAATATTTTATTATTTGTATTTTTATTTTTTGAATATATAAATAATATATATCACAGATACTATATATAATCTATTAGATATATAGGATATAAATATATATAATAGAGAAAAATCAAAAATACCCTAAGTACAGTCCCATTTTATTTTTTTAAGGGTTTTAAGATATATAGGTTATTTTTATTATTAATAATAATGAAGGTAAATATAAGTATGTATAATGTAGAGTAGTACATATATAAATATAACTATAAATACTCAAAACAACCAAAATAAAATCATTTTTGTGTTTGGTTTTTAATATTTTTCTATTATTTCTTGCTATTTTTGTATTTTTAATTTAATAAAACAACAAACAAGTGAGTAATAATATATAGTCCGATTATTTTGAAATCTAAAAATAGCTAAATACCTCAAAATATTGTAAAACTACTTTTAATATATAATATATAACATAAATAAGCTACAGAAATTAAAAATTGGAATTTTTGAACTTTAGGGATTTTTATGATTTTTTAGGGGTAGAGAAGGTTTGCATTTTTTTGTTTTTCTTTTATATTTTTAGTGATTTTTGGTATGTGGGTTCAAAATATAGTAATAAATAATTTTTATTTTTAAAAATTTTCAATACATTTTCCTAATTTTATGTATCTTTTAATGCAGTTAGGGAATAAATGTAGTATTTTTAAACTTTTAAATATAAAAAAAAAATTTTAAATGACCTTGCGAAATATATATGTGATTTTAGATCATGTCGGGCACTTAAAATAAATTTCCTACAAATGTTTTATGCTAGTTGATATTTTTAATGCATGAAATACAATAAAAAGTGCATACACTAGCAGGGACCTAATTACAATTAAAAATAAATAAAAATGCAATCCAGAAAAAACATAAAGTCTATGGACCTCTACAAAAATTTTCCCCAAATATTTAATTCATAAAGCATAAATGACTGAAATAAAAAGCTAAACCATGCTAAACTAGATCATAGGAATGAAAAAAAAGCTAAGACTAGGGCTCAACCTCAACGAGGAAGGAGCCGGTCAGAGCATCGTCGTTGATGGTCGACAATGCTCGGATCACCACTCCTACATCTCTTCCTCCACACCAAACGGATCAAGAAGCTTCTTGTTGTCATTAGCAAGCTCCAAGGAGAGTCGATTTGAGGATTTCGAGGGTAGAAAGGGAACAATTTGAAATGGAGGCAGGTGTATACATATATACTTGGCCTCCATGCCCTAGGGTTTTCATGCAACCAAAAGGTTGACCCAATCAGAGCATGGGTCTGTGTGAGAGATCTTTAGAAGGTGAAGATATGCGCAAAATAAATCAACAAGCATCAGGGATTGGCTCGAGCCCCACAATTAAGAGAAGAAGGGAATGTGCACGGCTTGGACCAGTCCAAGGAGGGGTGGGGGTGTTGACCGAGGATAGCAATCCATGCCTCCTTGAAGAATCTACATTTCATCACCTTTATTCTATCATTTTGGCCTTAAAACCCCTAATAAACGTGTGTAAATACCTCTAATTCATGCATTTTAGCATCCATGCATTGTTGTGTAAATACTGTATAAAATACTGTTTTTAATGCTAAAATTATAGAATAAAGAAAAGAATAAAGAATAAAATATTGAAGATATTTTATGACCCTAAACCCCGAGACCTAGGCATCTTGATGACTAGGTCGACATGGAATAAAGTAGGGGAGATAAGGGTCCAAAATACAATAAATCCCTTTTTATTTATTCATTCTTTATTCATTTTGGGACCTATTTTATTTTCCACTTTTTATACTTCAAATAAAGAAACTTTAAACATGAACATTATAGATAATAAATATAGAAAAATACAAAATTGATTTCATACAAAAATAATATACAATGTACAAAATACAGTCTAAATAAGAATCCAAAATCCCAACTTCCCAGACCCATATTGCTCAAATAAAAACTCAAAATATATCAAAATCACCTTTAATTGTATATAAATTTTAATAAGATATTAAATGAAGGTGGTTTCATATTTTTTGGAGTTAAGGCGTGAAACTTAGGTTTTGGAACCCTATTGTAAAGTTTACCCAATTAAAATATTCATTTTATTTATTCTTTATTACTTTTATAATTTTATATTTTTATAATTTGTAAATATTATTTA
Organism: Ottelia alismoides; assembly: GCA_037367405.1. NCBI lineage: Eukaryota > Viridiplantae > Streptophyta > Magnoliopsida > Alismatales > Hydrocharitaceae > Ottelia > Ottelia alismoides. The sequence continues at coordinate 902,639 of JAZKJV010011429.1, forward strand.
TAATAGATATATATATTAAAACTAAAATAAAACAATAAAGAAAACACCAAAAAAATAAAATAAAAAATACATAGGTAAATTTTAATGAATAAACTTATATTATATCAAAAAATATAATAAAAATATATTTATGTATATAAAAATAATTTATAAATATATTAAATAATAAATTAAAATAATAAAATTAAAATACAATATAAAAATAAAAATACTTAAATACATAGATAAATATACCTCTATATCACCCCTAAAAAGTTACTCTTAATTATAGACCTCTTAAAAATAAATAAAAATCGTAATAAATTAATTTAGAAAATAATAAATATTTTCCTTTTATAATCTAAAATTAATAAATTTATTTATTATTTTTTATTGATTTTTTAATTATTTTCCAGGAGGTTTTTCTTGGTTGGTCCATGTGGACCAACCAAGTGCCGTGGAGAGTTGACCGCATGTCAACTCTCTGACCCCCCCTCCTACGTATCTGACTCGATTTTTGGAGGCTGATCCTTTCACCATTTCGCCTCGAGCCCTTCTTGACTTTTTCTCAGTGCATATCGATGATACACGCCGGTGTCTTTCCTTGGGGAATGGATCATTGCATCACGTCTAGACCTGGCCAAAGTCCGGGCCGGGCCGGGCCATGGGCCGGGCCGACCGGGACGAGGTTTTAAAACCCCTTGTTCAAGGCCCGGCCCGGCCCGGTCCACGGGCCATACTTCAAAGCCCAAGCCCGGCCCAGGTCTGGGCTGGGCCGGGCCGGGCCGGTCCATGGGCCGAATGTGAAGTACTTTTTCACTAATTTTTTAATCCAATTTATGAAGATAATTAAGTTTTTTAACACTATCTAATCTTTCTTAATCCAAGTAACCATAATATGTGTAACTTTGCACGTAAACTATAAAAAAGAAGGCTTATTTTGAAGAGTATTATAAAAAAACTTCAAATTCTTAAAGCTGTAGCGGACGAGCATAACCAGGCAGATGTAATAGATTAAGGTTCTGATGGTAGTATTTTTAGTGAAACCGTAGGGGAAAATCAACTTGGAAACCGGTTCAGAATGACCCTGTCTAGCGCTATCACCACTTCTTATGGAGGATTAGTTGACATATTTACACGGCAGATAAATGATGCTAATAGTAGTTCTTTAGTAACAGGATTAACAGGAAACAACTCAGCCGGAACTGTCTCATCATTTGATTCAGCCAATGGAATTTCTAGTGATATTTATCTTGACAGAGGTTCTAGTAATATTTCTCAGATACCTTAGACAGAGGTTCTAGGAATTTTTGATGATATTTACCTTGGTATGGTGTTGTCAAATCGGAATCTAAAATAAGATGTAATATTGATAATGTAAAATAAAAACTTGAAGTATATTCTATTAAATGTATCTAAAATATAATTTTTAAACATATATTTTTATATGTGCGAGCCGGGCCGGGCCGGGCCGGGTTTTATGGCACATGTCCACGGCCCGCCCAATTGACGAGCGGGCCAAAGAGCGGGCCGGGCCGGGCCGGCCCATTCCAGAAATCTCTTGCCCAAGCCCGGCCCATGAACGGGCTGGGCGGGCTGGGTGGGCAGGCCCCCGGCCCATTGGCCAGGTCTAATCACGTCCTATGCCTCGATCTTTGTAGCCTGTCGACCTCCTCCATGTACAAAAACCTTCCTCTCTTTCCATTCGAATTCGAACCTCTTTTGGCTGTGTTTTTCTCTCCCATCTGGCGCTCACGGGCTTGAGGAGGGTGATGAATCTCCTATTCATCATGCTAAAATCCACTTTTAATTACCTTGCTTAAATAATCCAATAAAACACACCAATAATTCCTCATTATTATCTTGTATTATATTGTATATAATTAACCTATAATTAATGTATTTAATTATTATTTACTTTGTAATTATTTCATCATTAAAAACCCATAAAAATTATGTTAATAATTGTCTATAACTTCCCTAACCCTTAAAAGAACTAAAATATACAAAAAAATCAAAACCAAAAATAGGTGTTTTTAACCCCTTAAAATCCCCCCCCCCCCAAATCACTTTTATACAAATGACCTCTTTTGGTTTTTTTCCAACATGAAACTTGTAGATCTCATCAAGATCTACAATCCAAATTCCACCTCTAACTAATTCTTTTTTATTTTCCTTTATTTTTATATTTTCTAATTTTCTGATTGGACCACATGGCACCCTCTGGGCTACCCAGGTGGCATGCTCCTCCTTTCATCACTGATGAATCTCCATTTCATCACCTTTATTCTATCATTTTAGCCTTAAAAACCTTAGCTAGTTGATGAATCCATGATTCATTAACCTTTCTGTCGCATTTTGTCTTAAAACCCTTAACAAATGCATGTAAATATCCATTAATTCTCATCTTTTAACAAATCATCATTCATGTATAAATCATCACTTTTAAACACTAAAATCATGAACAAGAAAAGAAAGAAAAGGCAGATTGAATATATGTAAATATATACAATATGACTTAAAATATAAATATAACTGTAAGGTATATTTATTGTCTAACCTCCGAGATCAAGTCAGCATGGATTGGTCGACAAACCCAAAAAGTAGGGGGAGATAAGGAAAGAAAACCTAAAAAATAAATTAATACACACTGTATACACCTTTCACTATTTATAAAATAAATACAAAACTTCACAGATTTTTAATTAACTCACATGCACATATTTTTCACCAAATTCTTTTCCTAATTATTTCTAAAAATGTATATAAAAATATAAAAATAAGTTAAAAATATTACCCTGTATATATGTCAAGAAATCCATCCTATAATATGTCAAAATCTCAACTTCCGAACATCATAACTTCCTCATACGAACTCCAATTTCACTCTACTCACCTTTAAAGATCATGAAATAATATTCTCTAATTAATAAAGGTGGTTTCATCGAATTCGGAGCCCGTTTGCAAAAAAAAAGTCGGTTTTGGGATCAAAAGACAACGGGGTTTCTGGGCTACTTATTTTATGTAACACACATTATTTATAGTTTTCTTAATTTTATATTTTTTAAATTATTTCATGATCTTGTATTTTCACCCTAAATTATTTCATAATTTTTGGAGCATATTTATTATTTTAATAAAATCAAAATCCTTAAATTATAGGTATAAATGAACTGGATAACATATATCCTTATTTATTAAAATATGTAAATTAAGTTATTAAAATCTATAAAAATTCACATAAACCTTATTTATTATTCTAATAAATAATAAAATATAAAATTAATTTTTAAGTATTTATTTATTAAATTAAAAATCTAAAACCTATTTATAAATACATATTTATTAATATAATATTTATATTTTGAATCATATTTATTATTTATAAAAAGAAATTATGTCATAAATTAGATAATTAATTTATCTACATTTATTGTATTTATACCTATTTAAAATAACATTATTTAATATTTATTAATGACTTTATAATAATTTTTAAGATCTGGACCAACCAGGTGCTTACACTTGTCAGCACATGGGCTCATCTTCTCCAAAAGCAGTTGCGCCGGGCTGTGCTCAACTGGTCACCTTCATCCAATTCTCCTGCGTAGCTCCTAACTCCTCCAGGCGATTTAAGCCACCCGATCTACTCCTCTAACAAACTACTCCATCGCCCATCCTTGGATCAAGCTTGGGGAGCACGCCATTAATCTATAAAACCCCTCAAACTTCATCAGTTCATACCTAACACTCCAACAACCTGAGCTCCAGCTCCAGTTGCCCGACTCCCCAAACTTCATAGCCTCGCGCCGCTCGCTCAGGAGGTGACAGCTCTGCTTGAAGGTGCTCGCGTGGAGGAGGAGACATCGGAGGAGGTTCCAAGGCGATCACTCCACCTTGCATCGCCGCTACGCGCGCGTCAAGCTCCGGCCAAAGGTCGTCCGTCGAGCCCATTTCCAGGTAATATACCTTGGATTCCACAGACCTTTAACTTCGTTTTCTTTGAATTTTCACCTCGATATTCATGTAGACATTAGCATGATTAAGCTGTCATTAGGACGCTTAATCTTCTATCTTAGACGCCAATCCAAATCCCTTTCAAACTCGTCTCGATTCATACCTTGATTCGCGTTTCATTTCGTCGTCATTTCACGCAACCTTTCAATAAATTCTGGGAACCAATTTTTTTCTATGATTTGATCTTGCAAATTCTTCACCATAGGCCAATTCCTAGAGAATCGAGCATACAAAATTATTGTTCGCAGATCAGTCTTCAAACGGGAGCAATTCATTCGTAGATGGAAGTCTTTATCGTCATTGAAATCAAGATTCAAAGAGGGCTGCAACAAACTTTCGTTGGACCAGAGATAAGAGTCCGCCATCTTCTTCAAGCATTCACCGCCGTTTCGAGCTACCTCCGACCGCCCCCTACCGCGGGCGAGCTCGAGAGGTGGAGGAGCCACCCCTCTGGCCCCGCCGGAGTGCCAAAGAAGCCAGCGTTCGTCCAGGAAATATCGATGAAGAAGGCCTGATCGTCATCTCTCCAACCGATTCAAGAACAGGCGACTTACAGATGGCTGACACGTGTCATCCCCGCCAGCGTCGGATCGGGCCAACCGATTCTAATCTGGACCGTCAGTGCCGAACCGGTGGAGATTTTGCATAATAAACCCAGGGAACTTCCAGAAATATTTTTCCCCTCCCAGGTTTCTAGTATTTGCATTTAGGTCCCTTCGCAGGGACCTAAATGTAAAATAATTGTACTTTTCTTATAGAACAGTCCTTGCAAAAACCTTTTTGCAAAAGATTTTATATAGTTTTTTTACGCTTATGCCCCTGGGCTGTAGGGGTTGTTTTGACCACGTTTGACCTTTATTTTTGACGATTTCTTTAGAGTAGTTACGTAACTACCCCAACTACGTAGTATAAAATTTTCGTGAGATTTTGTCATGTTTTTGTCGTGTTTTGATTCTTCGAATTTCGCCTCGTTTTGATTTGTTTTCTTGTGTTGTTTGAGCCCGCTGCTCGATCCGTTTCACCCTACTATATTGTATCATCTATATAATATCCACCTATTATATAATAAATAAATCATTTTGAAAAATATACCTTTTTGAAAATTAAATAAAAATGGGAAAAGAATAAAATTAAAATTAAAAAAAATAAAAATCAATAAAAAGAGTTTCTTCCCTTAATCACTTAAAGAAGAGATAAAAATAAAATCGCAAAAATAAAACCGAAAAAATCAAAATATTCTATTCTGCCTCCTTGAGTTCGACCCAGGCACACTTTCCTGGTAAAATATTTAGTGTAGGTTTTCCTTTGGAAAACCGAATTTGTTTGATACGAGCTGAGATCGTATTGTTTCGTGGCTTTTTCTACATCGACCATGTTTTCTCTTAAAAAAACCGCGAAACTGATTTTCAGCTTTATCAAAATGGCACCATTGCCGGGGAGGCGTTAGAACTTTTTGATTTTTTTTCTTTCTTTGTGATTTTATTTTTTTCTCTTCTTTTTGTTTGGCTTTCCGTACGGTTTTTCGTACGGCTTTTTCTTCGTGTTTGGTTTTCTTAGTTTTTCTTTCGACTTTTCTTACGGCTTTCTCAGTTTTCTTTTCTCGATCGGTTTTCTCTGCTAACTATTTTTTGTAGGGCCTGTAGGATCAACCGGCTTCTTCGGAAGCCGATTCAGTTGAAAGAGCGGAGGCCGGCTCCTTCTTCACGAGTCGGTTGCAGAGGGCAGAACTTAGTTAGAGTATTCTTTGTAAAAGAGAGAGAAAGGGAGAGAAGCTGTAATCAACAATAAACAACCCCCCCCATTTTTTCAGGGTCTGATTCACCGGATACCGTGTATCCGAGGGATCAGGGCACCCACTGCGGTTTTTATCGCTTATCGGCTTTTCGCGGTTTTCTAGATGCTTGTTTAGGATTTTTGACTCTATCTAATTGCACCTACGTAGTTAGTCTTAGGACTCGCAACCTAGGTGTATGAATTTAAGGTTTTTATAAAAAAAATCGGTAGACGTTGTTTGAAAAAAACCAAAAAAAATACAAAACCGCAAAACTAAAATCGGGACTGCTATGCCTATCTGATCTAGAAGCCGTAAAACGACTCAATTGATTTGGGAGAGTAACCCTCGCACACTTCTCAGAGTGCACAAGCTAGAGAGCCGACCCATAAAGATAGAGCCCAAACCCCGTATTTCTCGCAAAATACTACTGGATTCATACACCTGATCACTGTTCCTCAGTGGGTAAGCTCGGGTAGCCGGAAACGGTCCGAGTTTACTTAGCAGAGTGGGAGGTTTAGAGGACACTGCGCAAGGCTCCGTCCTCAAGTAACACGGGTAGCCGGAAATGGTCCGTACTTACTCCCATATTGGCTGAGTGCGAGTGGTCTTTTGTAAGGACTCGGGCCAGTGTTTCGGAGAAACCATCGGGCACCTATTGGCTTGCTCAGCCCACGATAACCGAAATATTTGTTTGCTAATTACAACCCTAAAACCAAAAAGATAAAAAGACCGAACTCTTACGGTCTTTATCGGGTTGAGTTGGTGAACACGGGGTTTGCTTTGTGTTTACTTGCGGGGCATGAGTTTCCCGGCTTTCGCATTTTTCTCTCACTTGAATCGTAAACGTGCTCTCCCGACTATTCCTCTTGATATCAAAGATGACGTCTCGACGGATTTTCGACTCAGACTCCGTGAGCTTTCGACCGTCCACCATCGAGCGTACATCTTCACAGGTTCGGGATGGCCCTCTTCCCGAGCCGGTCCCATCAGATCTCGATGCGAGTCAGACCCAGACTCCCTCACCTCCTGGCCAGACTATTGAGGCAGACCCTTGCCTCAATACATCAACTAGATCTCCCGCATACTTTTCGCTGAGTTCTTACGAGATTTTTCATTCACAGGCGATCAGATGGCTTGCGGTAAAGGACCAGCATCAAACGAGAGGCCACCAGCTGGGGAACATCAGGAGGGAAGATCGGAACCAAATGCAGATGTTACAACTGGCATTCTCGACACACTTCACCAGATGAACTTACAGATTCGAGAACAATTTAGAGTTCAGAATGAACTGCGGGTTGAAATAGCCGCGTTGAGAGCAGGGGCCTGGAACCAGTTACCGCCTGCGGTTCTCGCAACTTTACGGGACGAGTATGACCTAGGCGCAAGAACGCTCCACCATTGAATTCGGCTACCGCCGAATCAAGGGCCATACGAACTGAGACCGTCCTTCATCTCTTTGCTTCCCAAGTACTATGGGAATGCCACAGAGGAGCCGTTCACATTTTTACAGCAGTTCGAGATGATTTGCGGAACGACTTGCTATCCAGGAGTGACGCAGGAGGCCGTACGCCTCAAATCCTTCCCCTTTGCCTTAGCCGATAAGGCTCTTTATTGGCTGAGTCATCTGGGGAGGGAAATCTCTACATGGGACGACCTGAAGTCCACCTTCCTGCGTAAATATTTTCCTCTGGGAAGGACGAACATGATGAGGAGCCAGATATCCAACTTCACGCAATTGCCGCACGAATCATTCCATGAGGCATGGGATCGATTCAAGGACCTTATGGAGAGATGCCCGCATCATGAGATCCCGATGAAGGTGCTCGTGCAAAAATACTTCGGAGGACTCCAGCCAGAAATTCAGGGGCTCGTCAGCGTCGCATGTGGCGGCAACTATTTGAACAAGGACGCCGAGTCAGTCTGGACCATCTTCGAAGGGATGGCCGAGAACTCGAGAATCGTAGACTCTACTCGGGCATTTCAGAAAGCCCCACAGCCACCACATCACCGAGAACATCACAAATGGCGAACATCTCAGACTCTGAATCCAACACCAACATGGGCTTTATTAGCGAAAAATTGACGTTGGTGGACGTGATTCAGAAGCAGGTCCAGGACCTACAGCCGCTGCAAGAGTTGGAGAAACTCTCATCTCTACCTCAGCAGCTGAGTGATCTCTCGAAGAAGGTCTCTGATCTTCAGCTCCAGTATCAGCAGAGCCAGACTTCTTCGACCACACAACCAGCCCGGAGGATCGCACCCGCTCCACCCACCCGTCAGATCCACTATGTCCAGAGCGAGTCCGAGATTCCACAGATCGATTGGTATGAGGATCAGTCTCATGCCAATCCCGGCCAGATCACTTGCACCGCAGAGATGGAGGTGGAGCCGCAAGCCACTCTCGAAATCAATGGGATTTGGTATACTCTGATGCAGCAGCCAAGTATACCGAATCAGCAGCAGCAGCCGTACGGTCATCCGCAGCATGGACGTCCGCAATTTCAGCACTGCCAGAGCTTCACGCCACAGCACTCTCACCCAAATGTATACCATCAGAGACCGCAGCATTCATATCAGCACCCTGCTCATTATTCATCGAACTATCCTTATCAGCAGTCGCAACAGTCTTCTTCCACACCTCAGCGATACTCCCAGCCTTCCACCTCTCAGCATTACACACCGAGGCAGGAGAGAGGAGCAAGCCAGGGCCACCACACCGAACCAGAGATGTCTTCATAGGCCCAGGCGCTCAACCAAATCATGGATATGCTGAGTATGCTCCAGATTGCACACAAGACTGAGATGGAGCAGGTTAACCATCGTCTGGACGAGTTAACCGTGCCGAAGACCACTCTCCCAACCCAGCCTCAGATGAACCCGAACAACAAGAGGAAGCATCCAGATCAAGTAGACACTACAGGTAAGATCTCATTTCCTGAATTTTTATCTAACTTCATTCGTCTCAGGAGCGGTAGATCACCACAAGCACCTGTTGGAGAAGAGGAGAGGGCACTAGAGGAGCACGAGAAAAACCATGATTCTGAAGTCGAGGAGGAGAAACCGCAATATGATAAGGACCACTATGCAGACTCAAGAGACGGGAGCGATGCCGAAACAGAAAATATGGACACTTGCGAATCAGATGATGACATCACGCCAGATCAGGCAGAGAGCCCCGAGAAAAATATTTCTTTCCCTGTCTTAGAGAGTTTTGTAAATAATTCTGAAACTCTCGATGTACAAGCTGATTCTCAGATGAATAAAAATTCTGATTTTCTAACTCCTGAAATTGTTCCTTTTCCCGATGCTTTGTTTGGAAAAGGAAAGAAAAAGACCAAAAATAATGTTGTCACTCCTGAAACCGAACGACTATTGAAAGATCACATTTTTCTGAAGATACCGCTCCACGATGCCTTGGATCATTTTCCTACGCTCCATAATCAATTGAGGAATCAATGCACCACGCGTAGGAAAAAGAGATCACGAGTTGAGAAGCATATATTGACCAAGGCAACTTCGTGTGCGATTCGAAACAAGGTACCCAAGAAGAAGAAAGATTTGGGAGCTCTCTATGTCACCTGTCAGATTGAAGATGCTGCATTCCATCGAACTCTCTTAGATAATGGTTCCTCAATCAATTTACTTCCATCCTCTTTGCTTGATAAGCTCAAGCTAGGTCCTCTCTATAAATCACGAGCAATACTCCAGTTTGCAGATCGATCTATAAAGAGACCTAGAGGTGTGCTGAGGAACATTATAGTGACCGTTCAGGGCTCACAGTTTCCTGTGGACTTTACAGTCCTAGACATGACATGCCCTACACAGTTACACCTTGCTCCAATCATTCTCGGGAGACCCTTTTTGCAGACAGCAAGAGCACTCTTCGATTATGATGTTGGGAGAGTATCATTCCGCACAGACAACGGAGAGATACACATTGAGATGGAGAGAGAATGTAGCAGTCCTAGATCAATATTGTCATTCACATCAGAGGACACCAGTCTTGCAGAAGATTGCCAGAACATAGATGAGACACAGTTTCCTGATCTTGAGAGCGTTTATTTTGATACCCAAGATATCCTACACGAGGATAGGGTAGATCACTTGGTACCTAGTTCTTCAGATGATTGTTCACATACAGAGACAGAGTTCATATCAGACTCAGATGAGCAGTCACCTACAGTAGATATCTCTGTGCCGCAGATTGAAAGTACACATATTACAGCATAAGAGTCAATCGAATACATTGCACAGATCATACAATCTATTCAGCGTAGAGAGTCGGATGGTGTAATGCTTACATATATAAACACCTTCTGTAGTCCGACTCCAGAGACACATATTTTAGAAAAGAGAGCCATGCCATGTACAGCGTCCACTTACAAAGAAAGCTCTACTTTTTCAGCCAAGGAGCAGTACGTACAGAAAAAGCAGAAAATTCAATATGATCCTGGTTGAAGTGATCTATTTTGTACATAAATCATGATCATTCTTTTCTTTCACTTCATCCTTTACAAATTCTTTTGAGCCATTCGTTTCTGGAGATTCACAACAATCGTCCCCATTTTTGCTCGTCTTCTATGCTTAGGATACCAGATCCTAAGTATAGGGGGGACCGATTGTTCGCTCATTTACGTTTTATTTTTTGTACTATTTCATTTTTATAGCCTTTCTTTTTCACAAATCACTGGTCTCCGATTTTTGGCTACACTCTTTTCTATACTTAGGATGCCTTATCCTAAGTATAGGGGGGACCGAGTGATTTCGATGATTTCGTATTCTTTTCCTTTTGAACCTTCGTTATTTATTCTTTTTCACTCAGTCATCCTGTTTTTGCTCTCCCGTTATACTTACGATGACCTGATCATAAGTATAGGGGGGGTTGACTGACTTGTACACTTTATTCTTTTTCACCCACTTTTACTTAGCACGAGTTATGCCCTCCTTTTTCTCTTTTGATGCTATGAGGACATATCACAAGCTAAGTATAGGGGGGTGCGTATATGTTGCATATATGCTTTCGTCCATAACTCGTACTTTTATGTATTTTCTATAAAATCCATACAAAGTGGGTAAGGGTTAATTTAAATCCACTTATATTTCTTTATTATTTATAAAATCCTTGTAAATAAGTAAAATATGCTTAAAACTTGTATTTAAAACTTGTAATTAAAATATGTATTTAAAATTTGTACTTAAAATTTGTATAATACTTATTTAAAAACCTATTTATTAAAACATGTTTAAAAACCATTCAATCCTTGTAAAATACTTTGTAGATAAAACTTGTAAAATACATTAGACACTTAAACCAAATAAAATATATTTTGTAAAATCCTTGTATAAAAACCTGTTTATAAAAATCATAAAATCCATAAAAATACAAAGTCCTAAAAATCATATAAATTACAAAAACCTTAAAATCCATAAAAATGAGTAAAATTCAGAAAATACACTTCACAAAAACATGGTTGCATTTGCATTCTCATTTTTCAGAGTAAATTTGATTTCTGGAACTAAGGACCGAGTCTAGTCTAAAGGATGGAGCTTGATTATGGCCTTTAACTCTCGTTGTAAGGAGCCTAATTAGGATCTGGAATTTAAACTCTTCAGGTCTTGTGACTTAAAATCTTTGGGTTCCATAAGACCATATTCGAGAAATCAACTCATATGTGCTTAATAGACCATTTGGAGTCATCCGTACAGCTCTACACCAGTGAACCAATCTTGAACACATGCACTCCGCACTTAGCTCGACTCGCATGGAGTTCCGAAGGACAGTACTCCTTGGTAGTGTGTTTCTATCCTTATCCTTGCGGCATTGACGTCTAAAGACGGGAGAGATTGGGGTTGCGATAGTTGCTTCGGATGAGGGAAGGATCTGCTGACACAATTTTTCTAAGACCTCAAAAAAGGGACGGACTAAAAAGATGCTATATCCGTCGAGGCACAAAAAGATGAATGCAGTGCAAGCAAATTACAAAGTCAAAGCAAAGCAGAAGCCACCAAATAAGACCACAATGGTCCAAGCTTCCACCAAAAATGCCTGCACATCTTAGTGGAGACTCAGCTACATCGGTTTGGCTTCACAAGGAGATGCGTCTCCACTGGTCGCACTTCACTTCTTTTCTCATTCTTCTAACTTCTCCCTATATTCGATTGTGGACATAGCAGAACTGAACTCAGAAGGGAATACCTCCCTCCCCGAGGAAAGAGTAGCGGGATGAGGAAGCTATAGAAGTGTATAGCCGGGATGGACGGTTTCTTCAGTTCTCTAAGCAGGAAGAGCTAAATAATTCACACACTATACAAGTTGACTTCGAGGATGATAGAGTTTGCGATATGAATAAGTGAGTCTGAACTAGCCGATGAAGTGATCTTGAGTAAGGATTTGTGGAACTTGAGGACTGTTGAGGATAAAATCCTAATCCTAGTTAAGGTTCCGACAAAATGCTTGTTTCAGGCCCGATCGAGCTCTGTCCTTTGTCTGTTCTCATGAATTGGTTTAGGAAAACAAATTCATTCTAACTTTCTTTCTTTTTCACTTGCTTTTTCAAAATAAGTATTTACTAAGGGACTAGCAAAGTTTAAGTATAGGGGGTTGATGAATCCATGATTCATTAACTTTTCTATCGTATTTTGTCTTAAAACCCTTAACAAATGCATGCAAATATCCATTAATTCTCATCTTTTAACAAATCATCATTCATGTATAAATATTCACTTTAAACACTAAAATCATGAACAAGAAAAGAAAGAAAAGGCAGATTGAATATATGTAAATATATACAATATGACTTAAAATATAAATATAACTGTAAGGTATATTTATAGCCTAACCCCCGAGACCAAGTCAGCATGGATTGGTCGACAAACCCAAAAAGTAGGGGGAGATAAGGAAAGAAAACCTAAAAAATAAATTAATACACACTGTATACACCTTTCACTATTTATAAAATAAATACAAAACTTCATAGATTTTTAATTAACTCACATGCACATATTTTTCACCAAATCCTTTTCCTAATTATTTGTAAAAATGTATATAAAAATATAAAAATAAGTTAAAATATTACCCTATATATATGCTAAGAAATCCATCCTATAAATTGTCAAAATCTCAACTTCCGAACATCATAACTTCCTCATACGAACTCCAATTTCACTCTACTCACCTTTAAAGATCATGAAATAATATTCTCTAATTAATAAAGGTGGTTTCATCGAATTCGGAGTCCATTTGCAAAAAAAAAAGTCGGTTTTGGGATCAAAAGACAATGGGGTTTCTGGGCTAATTATTTTATGTAACACACATTATTTATAGTTTTCTTAATTTTATAATTTTTAAATTATATCATGATCTTATATTTTCACCCTAAATTATTTCATAATTTTTGGAGCATATTTCTTATTTTAATAAAATCAAAATCCTTAAATTATAGGTATAAATGAACTGGATAACCTATATCCTTATTTATTAAAATATGTAAATTAAGTTATTAAAATCTATAAAAATTTAGATAAACCTTATTTATTATTTTAAAAATTAATAAAATATAAAATTAATTTTCAAAAATTTATTTATTAAATTAAAAATCTAAAACCTATTTATAAATACATATTTATTAATATAATATGTATATTATGAATAATATTTATTATTTATAAAAAGAAATTATGTCATAAATTAGATAATTAATTTATCTACATTTATTGTATTTATACCTATTTAAAATAACATAATTTAATATTTATTAATGACTTTATAATAATTTTTTAGATCTGGACCAACCAGGTGCTGACACTTGTCAGCACCTGTGCTCATCTTCTCCAAGAAGCAGTTGCACCGGGCTGTGCTCAACTGGTCACCTTCATCTAATTCTTCCGCGCAGCTCATAACTCCTCCAGGCGATTTAAGCCATCCGATCTACTCCTCTAACAAACTACTCCATCGCCCATCCTTGGATCAAGCTTGGGGAGCACGCCATTAATCTATAAAACCCCTTAAACTTCACCAGTTCATACCTAACACTCCAACAACCTGAGCTCCAGCTCCAGTTGCCTGACTCCCCAAACTTCATAGCCTCGCGTCGCTCGCTCAGGAGGTGACAACTCCGCTTGAAAGTGCTCGTGTGGAGGAGGAGACATCGGAGGAGGTTCCAAGGCGATCACTCCGCCTTGCATCGCCACTACGCGCGCGCCAAGCTCCGGCCAAAGGTCGTCTGTCGAGCCCATTTCCAGGTAATATACCTTGGATTCCACATACCTTTACCTTCGTTTTCTTTGAATTTTCGCCTCAATATTCGTGTAGACATTAGCGCGATTAAGCTATCATTAGGACGCTTAATCTCCTATCTTAGATGCCAATCCAAATCCCTTTCAAACTCGTCTCGATTCATACCTTGATTCGCGTTTCATTTCATCATCATTTCACGCAACCTTTCAATAAATTCTGGGAACCAATTTTTTTCTATGATTTGATCTTGCGAATTCTTCACCCATAGACCGATTCCTAGAGAATCGAGCATACGAAATTATTGTTCGTAGATCAGTCTTCAAACGGGAGAAATTCATTCGTAGCTGGAAGTCTTTATTGTCATTGAAATCAAGATTCAAAGAGGGCTGCAACAAACATTCGTCGGACCAGAGATAAGAGTCCGCCATCTTCTTCAAGCATTCACCGTCGTTTCGAGCTACCTCCGACCGCCCCCTACCGCGGGCGAGCTCGAGGGGTGGAGGAGCCACCCCTCTGGCCCCGCCGGAGTGCCAAAGAAGCCGGCATTCGTCCAGGAAATATCGGAGAAGAAGGCCTGATCGTCAGCTCTCCAACTGATTCAAGAACAGTACATGTGGCTGACACGTGTCATCCCCGCCAGCTTCGGATCGCGCCAGCCGCTTCTAATCTGGACCGTCAGTGCCGAACCGGTGGAGATTTTGCATAATAAACAAAGGGAACTCCCAGAAATCTTTTTCCGCCTCCCAGGTTTCTAGTATTTGCATTTAGGTCCCTATGCAGGGACCTAAATGTAAAACAATTGTACTTTTCTTATAGAACAGTCCCTGTGAGGACCTTTTTGCAAAAGATTTTATATAGTTTTTTTTACGCTTATGCCCCTGGGCTGTAGGGGTTGTTTTGACCATGTTTGACCTCTGTTTTTGACGATTTCTTTAGGGTAGTTACGCAACTATCCCGGCTACTTAATATTAATTTTTTGTGAGATTTTGTCGTGTTTTCGTTGTGTTTTGATTATTCGAATTTCGCCTCGTTTTGATTTGTTTTCTTGTGTTGTTCGAGCCCGCTGCTCGATCCGGTTCACCCTATTATATTGTATAATCTATATAATATCCACCTTTATATATAATAAATAAATCATTTTGAAAAATATCCCCTTTTGAAAATTAAATAAAAATTGGAAAATAATAAAATTAAAAATAAAGAAATAAAAATCAATAAAAAGAATTTCTTCCCTTAATCACTTAAAGAAGAGATAAAAATAAAATCGCAAAAATAAAACCGAAAAAATCAAAATATTCTATTCTGCCTCCTTGAGTTCGACCCAGGCACACTTTCCTGGTAAAATATTTAGTGTAGGTTTTCCTTCGAAAAGTCAAATTTGTTTGATACGAGCCGAGATCATATTGTTTCGCAGCTTTTTCTACATCGACCACGTTTTCTCTTAAAAAAGCTGCGAAACTGTTTTTCAGCTTTATCACTAATGCATGTAAATAGCATTAATTTGTACAAAATATCATTCATGATGTATTGCATTTATTGTGTATATAATGTTGTTTGTAATGCTAAAATTATAAAATAAAGAGAAGAAAAGAAAAGGGAATAAAATATCAAAGAATTGAGTTGGTCGATAAGGAATAAAGTAGGTGGAGATAAGGACCAAAAAAGCAATAAAAATCCATGTTATTTATTCATTTATTTATTCATTTTGAAACATATTTTATTCTTTATTATTTATTCATCAAATAAAGAAATTTTGTACATGAAAGTTGTAAATGAAAATATAAAATTGAATTTGTACAAAAATAATACACAGTGTTCACTTTATACACAAAATAAAAGGCCAAAACCCCAACTTCACAGACCCATATCTTTTAGATAAAAACTCAAAACATATCAAAATCACCTTAATTGTATATAACTTTTCACAAGCTGTTTAATGGAGCTCGTTTCATATTTTTTGGAGTTACTATGTGGAAGTTAGGTTTTTGACCCTCATTGTACATGATACACGAATAAAATATTCATTATATTCATTCTTTATTATTTTTACAAATTCATATCTTTATAATTTTGTAAACATCATTTATAACATATGTGCATATTTAGATCACAATAAAACCCCGAAGAAGAAGGGATTTTTACACCCATAACCCCGAGTAATTTCACAATAACATTCATAACCCTGCATAATCGTGAATTACACAAGAAACCTCGAATAGTCACTCCATCTCACACCCATAACCCTCCGTTAATTTAATACATTAACTCAACCATAAGGGTGAGTTAATCTAACCAATCTACCATCGAACAGTTCAGATTTGTCCAAATAAAAAAGGGAAAAAACTGCTACGTTCATCGGCTGCGTGTGCTTCCAGGGGAAGAAGGGAAGGTCGATGGGTGCTTTCACAAGGAGAGCATCCACGAGGGGGAGCTCAAGCAGGGGGAGGAGAATCTGGACGCACGCGGGGTGTTAGGCTCCATCGGTGTGAGGGGGCAGGGGCTTCGAGCAGGGCGGCGGGAGTAGCTTCGATGGGGGCTTCGAGGGGGGGTGTGCTTTTTCTCAGCGGTGACAAGCAGAGAGGGAGGAGCAAGTCGCAAGGGGGTTGTTGGCACAGGAGGGAGGGGGCTGCTCGGGGGGAGCGGTTTTGAGCAGGCGAGGGGGGGAGCTTCTCCGCAGCAGTGAGGAGGGAGGGAGGAGCTGCTTGGGGAGGGGGGGGGGTCGAGAGAGTCAGCACGGGGGTGGGAGGGGGTGCTGTCGGCACAGGAAGGAGGGGCTACTCGAGGGGAGCGGTTTCGAGCAGGCGAGAGGGTGGAGCTTCTCCGCGACGGTGAGGAGGGAGGGAGGAGCTGCTCGGGGAGGGGGGCTCAAGAGAGTCGGTGCGGGGGTGGGAGGAGGGTGCTGTCGGCACAGGAGGGAGGGGGCTGCTCGGGGGGAGCAGTTTCGAGCGGGCGGGGGGGGGGGGGGATTCTCCACGACGGTGAGGAGGGAGGGAGGAGCTGCTCGGGGAAGGGGGCTCGAGAGAGTCGGCGCGAGGGGGGAGCTGCTCGGTGGCGGTGAGCAGGGAGGGAGGAGCGGCTCGAGGGAGGAGGGAGGAGCTGCTTGGAGGAGGAGGGGGAGAATGGCATGTTTTGTAAATAATAATAATAACAACCTTTAGGGGTAATTTTGTCTTTGAAAATAGAAACTTTCAAATATACCGTGTATCCCAAACGGATTATAACACAGGGTTATACCATGTAAGAGTTAAGCATTACTCAGGGTTCCTCGTGTAATTCACGATTATGCAGGGTTATGAATGTTATTGCGAAATTACTCAAGGTTATGGGCGTAAAAATCCCAATAAGAAAATACACAATAAAAATAAATCTATAAATATATATGTAAAATACTTATAGCTATATGTGTGTATAAATATAAGGGAATCATATTCTTCTATTCTTTATTCATTGATATTTTTATAACTTTGTACATATTATTATACTTTATTAAAAATATAAAATCAAAATAAAACTCAATAAAATACATTGAAATAAAATAATGAACATAAAACATAAAGGAAATACCTATAAATATACCTACATAATATACATATCTATTTATTTAAGTGTACAAAATATATCATAAAAATACAATAAAAATATATTTATGTGTATAAAAATAAGTTATAAATATCTAAAATAAAAGACTAAAATAATAAAATAAAACAAGCAAAATAAAAATAAAATAGCCAAAATATATGCAAATATACCTATAAATACTCTATTAGAAATTAACTACTAATAAGTACACTAATAAATAAATAAAAATCATAATAAATATTAAATTAAATAATAAATATTTTTTATTTTATAATCGAAAATTAACACAATTATTTACTATTTATAAATAAATATTTTCGAATTAAATTACTGATTTGTCGTTTTGCGAGCTGACATAGCCCAATCACGTCGCTCGGACTGTTGACTTCCAGTCAACTGCCTCCCCTGCCTTCTTACGTGATGCAGCTTGTCCATCCCTGCGATTTCATGCCTTTTTCTCAGGCGTCTCATCGCTCAATCGCGATCGCTTCCTTCATGAAAAATGATCATTGATCATTGTACATACACGCCATATCCTTGCATCTCTTGTACATATGCTCGAATCATCGTAATCGGCCGGTCAATAAGGGTATTCACCTTATTCTATAAATAACCACCTCAGCTCCTCCAAGCAACTTTGGTCACCATTTCGAGTCTAGGAGCCCTGATCTTTAGCCTAATCGAGTCCCTCGTGACATGAGGCATCTCCTCGTGGCCGGAATGAGCTCCAGGAGGATGGGGTGCACCCACGGCCGCCAACTCCGGTGACCCTGCTCCCTAGGCGATCCCCGGGTATAAGAGATGTTCTTCTTTGCCTTCTTGATCGTATTTAGTGGTACCTTTAATTTCTAGTTCTTAGTTTAGGTTCTAGCTAGTTAAATTAACGTAATCAGTGAATCGTGTAGCTCACCGGAGTTGTGCTCCTCTGTGCTCACTCATCTGCTCCCCACCATTCATATCACCTCCATTTAGATCTGTGTCGCCTTCTGTTCATCCCACACATTGTCATTCACCCAGATCGACATCCGATCTGGATCTCTACCTCCGCCACCCTCGCCGGAGACCTCTGCTTAGACCCACCTTCGCTCCTAGCCACCCAATAAAGTCTCCCAGACCTTCCTTGTGTTGTGTTGATTTTACTGTGCAGGTCTGGAGAGCTAAAGGACTCCAAATGGAGTTGATTTTGCTGACAAAGAGGTACATGGGCACCCCATTCTTCCTTGACCTTGCGAGAGTGCTCCGGTGACTCTCAGGTCCCATCGAGCCCTCCAATAGATAGATTATGGGCCCAGGAACATTTTTGAACCGATAGCAGTTCGTGGGATGCTCGGATGCATGCGCACCACCGGATCGAAGCTCGGGGGCGGGGAACTTATTCCCTATTCTTCGAGTTGTCTTATCTGCCATTCGATCAACGCCCGTTCGTCCAGGAGAGCAACTGTCATTGGATCGCGTCGCAGTTTTGTCTATCGTTCGAGCATCGAAGATCTAATCTCCACAGTCGAAGGCGAAGCATCATCGTGTGACTGGAGAGCGATGTGTGGCACAGACCAAGATCCAGTCGTTGGTCCGCGCCTCTTTGGGGGTAATTTTCACATTTAGCCTTGCCTTTTTGTGCATTTATTAAATAGTTTTGTAAATAAGTTATAACATTATAAATAATTCGGAATTTTTGTAAAAAGACCCCTATATTTATTGTATTTACAATTGGGTCCATTCCACGTCACCTCACGTGACGTCCCACGTGAGATGGCAAAATTGTAGGGACACCCCTATAGCTTTTGTATTTATATTTAGTCCAATAAAATTTGAATTACATTGTACATTTTCATAAAAATTACTGGAAGGCCCCTGGACTTCAATGTACTTACATTTTTGCCCCTCCCATAACCACTCACGTGGTCCCACATGAGTGGGTAAATTTCAATGTATGCACTGGCATTTTTATTATTGTGTATTAGTTTAGTAAACTTAAAGGAATGTTGTATATTTCTGGGTTATTTGCATTTGCATCACTGATATTTATTTTATTTGCAAATATGGCCCTGCTAGGATTCATATTTTTATGCTTTTTATCTATTTATTAATATAGCTAATAATGCTTCATTCCATGTATATTCACGTCCATATTTTATTTGGCATTTTTTTTGCATTTTACCCATTTACTAAAAAAAGGAGCATATTTATTCCCTATCTAACTTATAAAATACCAAAAAATATAAAATGCATCTAAAATTTTCGAAAAGAATCTATATAATATATTGTATCCTATTTTAATTACAGAATAAAAATCACTAAAAATGGAAAAACAAAAACCTTAAAATTGAAAAGCCCCACAATCTTGTATAAAATCTAAAGAAATCCTTTAAAAATCCCAAAACATGTTTTTCTGTTTTATGATTTTCGTTATATAAATAAATAAATATATTAAAATTGATTTGGATAATTTTGGGAGTTATTTAATATTTTTAATATCCAAATCAATTTTGGGTATTTTATTAATCCCTTATTTGGGATATTTTTGACTTTAAAAACATATAAAAATTAGCAAAAATTCTAGAAAAATAACAAAATAGAAAAATATAAAAAGCATAAAAATATTGTATTTAATGTATTTTTATTTTTTTCATATATATAAATATATGGTATTTACATATATCTTATATTGTTTATATACAATATATTTATACATGTATATATCTTATATTTAAATGAAAAAGGAATATAAAAATTGAAAATATAAAAAGAATGTTTATAAAAAGGAAAAAAAAGAAAAATATAATATTAAAAACCCACAAAAAGATCTAGGTATATACATGATGAATGATTAGGGTGTGCATAAATAACCGTAGGCTACAATTTTGCTCTCTGTGGTTCGACCTATGCATGCTTGATTGTTATGCATTTTATGGTAGAGAAAAATAAATAATAGTTCCACATTTTTGCTATTCATTGATTTATGTATATTGTGGGTTAATTGCTGACTAATTCGGAATTGTTGAGTGGTCAACTCATCGACCGTAGTTTCGTCTTATGAAACCGTGTGACCCTCTGCTATTTAACCTGATTATCAGATGGCGCCGTTGCCGGAGATCGAATGAGCGTAGCTTAGTTTTTGTCATTCGTATTCTTGTATAGTTATTTATATTTGATTTATTGATGTGAATATTTATTGAATTATTGACTTTTTATTTTCATTCATTAATTCCTTAGAGCTAAATTGATTAAAGTTAATTATTTGTACTAATACTGTCTTTTTGTGACTTTGATGCGAGGGTCGTCACGCAAGGACGGCTTTTTAGGAGGCCGATGCAGTCATGCTTGGAGGAGGCTGGTCTTCTCTTTGTGACCAGCTGGAGAGGGTATCAAGGAAGCAGAGAGGGGTTTAGCTTAGAAATAGATTAGATCTCTTCTATGTAATTATTGGTGAGAGAGAGACAAATTGCATGTAGATTAACTTGGACTCTACTCTTCACGACTAGGTCCAGTACCTGGGTGTATGTTCACCTGGGGGCCTTGTCGCAGTTTTCTACGTTTCTCGCCTTCTTTTATTTTATTTTCCATTGTTTTGAGTTTTCCACCTTAGTATTATTTGTTTTGTGTGCATAGAGCCCCTAAACTTAGGTTTCTTGACTCAGTAACTAGGTCCAAACCCTCTAAGAATGCATGTTCCTATAGCCCTTTACGTTTGGATCTAGTCAAATAATAATGTTAGTAATTTGGACTTGAGATCGCGCACCGAGAGATGTCGTATACAACGCATGTAGGACACGTTGTGACGGGCACCGATCGGCATCAGAGACCGAACCTTGGACTCATTTCTAAATAGTTAACAACTGGTTCTTCATGATTAATAGTAGCTATTGTTTAGGATGATTTTGTTGATTGCACGCCGCCATGTAGAATAGGTTTAAAAATTTTGTTTTGCGTACCACATGGAGAGATCTAGGAAGCACTGTAATGGCGCTTCTATCGTACGTGACCGAGTAGGGATTTGTCAACGATGGTATTCCCTCCTTGTGTGGAACATTGACATAATAAGCATAGGCCACGCCTTCACGGGGGTGTCTGTCTCATCGGTTTGCATCCAAGTATGTTTTTGCACGCTCATGGATGATTCCATTGCGAGCGAGAACCGAAGTAGCGGTTTCGCCTATCGGCTTCCTCTCTCTATTTCTTTGGCTGAGTAGGGATCCAGGAAGGGTTACAAGGACCTCAAAAAGTGCAGACTACATGTTACAAAGGAGGAGTACAAGTACGGAATACTTTTCCGGTAGTACTCTCTCTCCTATAGGGTTAGCGTGCTATGGACTTGTTAAAAGATATGCTTGAAAATAATAACTCTAAAACTTGAAAGATAATAAATAGTCGAACCTTCACGGCTTCCCATGGCGTGAGTTGGTGAACCCAATTTCGTATTGTGTTTGTATGGATCTAGATTAAGGTTCAAATGATAAAGTCTTGCGCCTTTGCACAAATTTCGTTATGTGTCAACTTCTTGACCCCCGCTCAATTCGAGCCTTGCTACTGTTTTACACTCCATTTTTTCTCTCCCTCGTTGACTACTGTATCTGTCCTCCTACATTGATCTCCTTCTTACTTCACGATGTCAATCATGGATGGCTTAGTTGGAACCCCACCGACACCTACATCGATTCGATTGACTCGACTTCGTCAATAATTTGGGGCAATTCCCGAGAACCCGATCTGGACCTTGCGGGTCGAGCTCCGGACTCCTCGTCTTCTATCTACCATTCTAAATCACCCAATACCGGGATCACCTTTGTCCCACCTTCGCCTTTGTGAATGAAAGTCGATTACAACCCACATCTTTTTCATTCACAATACCCTGGAATTGACCTTAATTCCATAACCATCTTGGCTGTAGTCCTGGATCCAAACACAGAGTTCATCTCTTCGAACTTAGACCCCTAAATGGCTCCTCAAGGAAAGGGCAAGGGTCAGCAGCCACCTTCCCAGCTAGAGCGGGGACAGATGCCTGATCAGAATCAGGTGAACGCTCAGTTATTGGCATCTATCCAGACCATTCAACAACAGCTGACAGAGCAATCCTTAGCATAGACTGTGTTTCAAGATATGCTGAATGATGTCATGAACAAACAAGGAGAAGGAGGAGGAGGCAGGCCAAGAGGAGGAGGAGGACCTCGTGAGAACCCTGATGAAGAAGAGCCGAAACAAGGGAGGCCAAAACCCACACTGAAGGAGTCATATAACCCTGAAGACAGCCATATGACAGAGTGGATTCTCATACCACCGATAAATGCTCACTTCGAGTTGAAGCCTCAATTCCTTTCTTTTCTCACTTCTTTCCACGAGAACACCAACGAAGAGCCGTACATTCATCTCCAGCAATTTTCACACATCTATCGTACTACCCACTATCCCAATGTTCCATTGGATGTAGTGAAGATGATGGCATTCCCCTTCAGTCTACAAGACAAGGCCCTATATTGGGTCAATCATTTGGGAAAGGTCATGACGACATGGGAGGAGCTGAATTTCGTTTTATTGAATAAGTTCTATCATCTCGGTCAGCTCAACCAGATGTGAGCCAGATTTAGCAACTTCTCCCAAGGGGCACATGAGAGCATTCACGAAGCCTGGGAGAGATTAATAGATCTGCAAGAGAAATGCCCCCATCATGAAATTCCAAGGACCAGCTTGGTCCAACACTTCTTCGGGGGCCTGAATGTGGAAAGCCAACGGCTCGTTGACACAGCCTGTGGGGGATCCCACTTCAACAAGGATGAGGACGTGGTCCGGCAGATTTTTGAGTAAATGGCCGAAGGAGAGGCTATCCTCTCTTCATCGAAGGCATATCTAAAGCAACCACAGATACTCCAAAAGCAAGTCCATATGGTAGCGTCTCGTAAGGAAGAGAGAGATGAGAGCTCTAACCTCAGCATCATCGGGGGTCATCTCTCGAAGGTTGATATCATTGAAAAGCGATCACTGAACCTCAAGAAACTTGTTATGATCGAAAAGAGGATGCAGAATCTCGATACACTAGACTAGATCACCAAGCGGTTGGAGCTGCTAGTGGGCACCATCAGTTCAGTTCAGTCGCCGACACCATCTGCAGAAGCTCCAGCTGAGAAGAAAGATGACCCGGCACCACCACAACAACCTTAGCTGAACCAGTAGCCACCGGTAGTCTAGCACGTGTACAACGTGCAGGCGCTCGATCAGGGCCTGCCGCAGTAACAGATGGTTGTCTACCAGCCAAACTTCCTTCCATCATCGGATCCAGTCTCCCCACCACAAACATTAATTCAAGAAGTCAATGGTGTTTGGAGTAATGATACACAATTGACCCATCCTACCGGACCTCCCCAGGGCCAGCAACAAGCCAACCGACAATACCACCAACCCCTGGGTGGTCGATTTGGGCAGTCCTCACAACCTCCGCCACAGTATCACTAGCCTCCGCAGTATCCCAACCAATGGAGGCAATACCAACAGTACCAGCAGCCGCAATATCGCCAGCCACAGCCATACCACCATTATGCGGCTGCCCCACCTCCACAATACCAGAATTATCCTCCTCCCACTTACCATCAATATCAGCATCCTCCGCCACCTCAACACCACCAGCAGTCACAACCTCAGCCCCAGCACTCAGCATCAGCATGGTCCGCCCGCTGAACCTTCTGAGGCGAACCCTGTGAACCCAACTCTAAATTTCTTGGTGATGAGCGACTCGCCGACTAGGGTTAAGTATCAATGTAAATCAAGGTCGTTGCAACCCCAATCAATGAATCAGACTCAATAAGAAAAATAGAGATCCACTCAAATAAAGCAAACAATCAATTAAAGCACAATGTTAGCGGTCCTTGCTATTTTTTTAGCCTAATATAGCGACCAGGATCGAACTCAAGGAGCACGAGTAAACCTACGAAGTAGTCATTTTTCAGACAAATAAAAGCATATGTTTTTCAATTTTAATTTTGCAATTTTTTTTATATTTTTAAATAAGGAAAACAATCAAGAAAATAAGGCAATAAAGCACACAAGTAAGCCTTTGCAACTTTTAGTAAGACTAAAAAATACTCGAAAATCATGGATAAAATATTTTTGTGTTATTCAAATATCCAAGTGTTTCTTTATTATTTTCTAGGGTCTTTTATATTTTTTAGTGGATTTTATAAAAATCAAATAAGATAAATAAACACAAACAGTGCACAACCAAGACAAAATTACAAATAAAAATATTTAAAGTGTCCTAATGTCCTGGATCTGAATTGAAATCTTATTTTTCTATTTTTCCTATTTTTTAATGATTTTATGAGTTTTGATATTTTTAGGGTTTTTAAGAAGGTTTTCAAAGCAAAATAGGTAGTGGAGATGAAGCATACATAAACAAAACTCATAATTTTTTTGGAATTTTTAGCGTGATTTTTATAATTTTTATGTATTTTATAAAATAGATAATGAGATTTTTGGTGGTTTTAATTTTTAGAAAATAAAAAACTCAACAAAATTAATCACAAAAATCATAATAAACAATACATGTTAGCAAGAGCTTACAGTGTTATTTCTATAATTTTTGGACTTAATTTGATAATTATTGAATTAAAAATAAGACTCACAGTGCGCAATGACCTAATT
This sequence comes from Ottelia alismoides, assembly GCA_037367405.1. Classification (NCBI taxonomy): domain Eukaryota; kingdom Viridiplantae; phylum Streptophyta; class Magnoliopsida; order Alismatales; family Hydrocharitaceae; genus Ottelia; species Ottelia alismoides. The sequence goes on from JAZKJV010011429.1 coordinate 927,853, forward strand.
GCAATTATAAGAAAGTTCGCCGGCGAATTGATAGCGCAGATATAAAACATATGACCTATACTGCAAAAAGTCCAGTAAATTCATACACATGCGCAATACACCACGCACAGTGGCATAAATGCAATTATCGGAAAATATTGATTCAAAATATAACACTCAGGAGAGCAAGATGAAACATGCAAATACACCACAAAATCACGTGGGACGACACGTGAGTTCACATACATAGGACTGAAATGTAAATATACAAAAGAGTAAGGGTCCATATGCAAAACAACCAGACTATTTTAAACTACGCAAAATATTTATATGTTCGAATAATAAAGACAAAACATAGAGGGGCCTAAGGATAAATTACCCCTTATTAGGCGTGATCCAACAATCGACAACGATCCACTTAAGATCTGACGACCGAGATGGATGGATACCCCTTCGACGATGGAGGACGCTGATGAGATCTGCAGCTTGATCTGATGGTCGGAGGCCTTCCGTAGATGAATGACTTGGATTAGAACTGGGGTGACCTTCGATCCGACGATAGAGGGGCATCGGGAAGAATGGGGAAGAACACGCTGAAGGAGAGTTTCGATCGTCGATTCTGCACAGTTTCGACGTCCTCTCGAGCTGCTAGAAGATGGAAGATGTCGGCGATGCTACTTCGTAGCGTTTGGAAGGCCTAGAAAAGCCCATGTCCACGTGAGGGTACCTGGGGGAGAATGGAAGACCTGAAGCTTCCTGAGGGTACTCAATACCTTTAAATGAGGCCTATTAGCGCGCGAACCCTGCAGGAGAAAAGGGTCATGCTCGAAGATGAAGCTCTGGCAAGGGTCAGAATGCACAGGTGGCAAGAACAGAGGCGGCAGTGAATGGGTAGGTCTCTGGTGAGTGGAGGATTCGACCTAAGCAGGGCTCCTAGCCAATAGGGGGACCTGTGTGGGGGGTTGGAGAGCAGATGTAGAAGTGATCAGAGGTCGGTGTGAGGCGTATGGGAGCTAGCGTGCGGTAGATATTGAGAATAGGGGATGATCGGTGATACTCTATGCGATGAAGAAACGATGGATTGAATGGAAGATTAGTGGGGAATGGAGTACCTGGAGAGGGAGGAACACACCTGGGGGTTGCAGACGACGGTCTACGGTGGTCGTAGCCTCGATGGTCGGCGCAGCCAGAGGCTCTACTCCTTGCGGCGGAGCTGAATTCTGATGAGCCGCCCGCACAACTAAGGTAAAGTATGAATCAGTGCGGTCGTTGTGACCTCAGTCACTCGGGACTCAAAGCTCAACAAGAAAAAGATCATACCACCAAATAAAAATAAAAACACGATAAAAATCAAGTAGCGGTCTCGCTATGATATTAACTTGGTATAGCACCCAGGGTGGAACTCAAGGAGCACGAGATGGCCTCGCAGCCTACGAAGTAGTCGAAAAATAAAGAAAATGAAAACAAATTATTTTTTGTGGATTTTTAATATTTTTATATTTTTTTAGAATTTTTAATTATAAAGAAAATAATAAAACAAGTGAAAATAAACACTTTCAACAATTATTTAACTACTCTAAAATGCTCAAAAAATTCAAACAAAAATATTTTTATGGTTTTTATATTTTTTACTGTTTTTGGTGAATTTTTGATGATTTTTTGATTTTTATGGAATTTTGTAAAAATGAAATAAGACAGAAACCAATGAAAACTGTCCAATCAGGCTTGGACAACCATTCAAAAATACTAAATGGTTGTTTCAAAGCCTGGAGGTGTTTTTCCTATAAAATAGAAACAAAAAGGAAAAATTAGGGACTAAGTTTATTATTTTTGGGATTTTCTATGAAATATTAGGATTTTTATAAGTTTTTCATTGTTTTTCAATTTTTATATTTTCTATAAATCCAAAAATGACCAAAATTGGGCAGAAAATCAAGCACACCAAAATACACAATATATGAATTTTTTAAAAATTTTGAAAAGGTTTTAATATTTTTTGTGATTTTTATATCTGGACAGATAGAAAAAGAGAGGTTTTTAATGTTTTAAAAATAATAAAAGGGCTCCAAAACTTTCCCAAAAATTAGTGAAAATTCTACACAGTGGCAGTAACCACGTGTCAAATTTTCACTTATTTTGGTTGAGATTTGATATTTTATTTACAACAAACAAAAGCCCATAGTCATAGGGACCTATTTGTCATAAAAATATGTTCTGGGGGCCTAAACGTAACAAAAATAGAAACCCAGAGGGTCCTGGTGCAAAAAGTCCAAGTTCGCGTGCGCCAGGCACGTGGATTGGGCACTTAGGGACCTATCTGCAAATAACTTAAGTCCCTCGACTAATTAGCAACAGGTGCTAAAAGTCCAGGGGCTAAGTTGTAAAAAGCCCACAAATATTCAACACATGTCGAAATAAAACATTCACAAGGGCATAAGTGCAATTATCTAAAAGTATATTTTAATCAGTAACAACCAGAAACTACAGGCCCATTTCATGCAATTTCACCAAAATACTCGTGACGAAGCACGTGTCCACAATACACAGGGGTAGAAGTGCAATTAAAATAAATGACAAGGTCCTCTATGCAATTTACCAAACTAAAATAAACTTGATAAAATATTTACAGGACTATTTACTAAAAACAAAAAGGCAAAGGGCCTGAGGGTAAATTACCCTTTAGTCGCAGATGGACTGGGGTGGCGCCACGTGGCTGATCAGACAGCTGGAATCGAAGGCGCCTCTCCTCTGCAACGGACGGTCCAGATCAAACCTCCAACGGATCTGACAATGAAGGCTGCTCCTCAAATGAATGGCATGGATCACATCTGGAGCTAGAGGCTGAATGGACGGCTGGGAAGGCTCCTGGAAGAACAGGTGGCCGGCGAACTTCGCCGGCCCAGAACACGCGCGGTGGCCCTCCCATACTGCCTCATCATCTATAATCACAAAGTCGCAGTCCTGGCGGATGTCTATCCCGGCATCTGTCATCTGCTCTGTATCGGAAGTAGTCTCTGAGCATGCTCTGTCACTGGCTCTGATGTCCTCGACCGTCTCTATTTGTACACATTCACCCTCGAAGTGAAAGTATACCTTCCCGCTATCATGGTTAGTCACTGCCTTGGCTGTGGCCAAGAACGGGCGACCGAGAATGATGGGGGTATCGGTCACTGATTCAGGGATCTCCATGTCCAACACTACGAAGTCCACGGGGAATTGCAGACCCTGAATCGTGACGACAACGTCCCTCAGCAACCCCTTCGGCCTCTTGACAGATCGATCAGCAAACTGAAAGACTGTCCTGCTCTGTCAAAGAGTGCCCAACTCGAAGCGGTCGAGAAGGGCTGCTGGAAGTAGGTTGATCGACGATCTGCTGTCTAATAGAGTACGGTCGAACCTCTGCTCTCTGATATGGCATCTGACATACGAGGCTCCTGAATCTGGCCTCTTGGCCGGCAGACGGTTCTGGATCGCGAAACAAGTAGCTCTGGTCAGCACATGAATCTCTGAATGGTGGTTCCTCCTCTTCCTCCTAACTGTAGTCCTGTCTCTGAATGAACGCTGGAGTAGAGGGATGTGATGCAAAGCCTCTTGAAGAGTCAGCTGAATGTGAAAACGGTCTATCATCTGTTGGCTGAACTCTTCCTGCTGCCTCTTTTTGGGATTTTCAATTTTCTTCCCCTTTCCCATCTGAAGAGCTCTAGGGAAGGGGATCACAGGGTCCTTCTCAGATGAAGGACTAGGAGAGGGTCTGAGTTGCTCGACGGCAGGATCCACACATACATCAAGCACCACAGTGGGACCAGAAGAAAACAAACCCTTTTCTTTATTTCCAGAAGTGTTCTGAGATACATCAGCAAAAGGAAAAACTACAGGACTCTCAGAAAAACTGGTGGCATCAGCACCACCATCAGCAGGAAGACTCGCGGCCTCAGTACCGCGCTCTGGCTCGGCAACATGGGTGGCCTCAGTACCACCTCCTCCAACTGGTGAACTGGCGGCCTCAATACCGCCGGTGGGATATGCATCCGTGGTGGCATCAATACCGCCGTCATCATCTCTAGTGGCCTCAATACCGCTCTCCTCCTCGTCGGGCACTTTGGGAGTATCCTCCTGGTGTTGTTCAGACGAGGCACCGCCTGCTGGCATCCTACCGCTCCTAAGTGTGACAAAATCAGTATCAAACAAATATGCAGACATGTCTCCAAATGTATCACTAGGAGTGGCATACTCAGTACAAACTACCTGCTCAGATTTCCTCTTGAGGTTGTTCGGATTGGGCTCTATCTGGGCAAGGATGGCGGCCTTCCCTCTCACGATATCCCGCTTCCCCTGGCGGAACTCATCCATCTCCCGTCGGAATGTAGCCTGCTGATCTGTAAGGAGGCGGGCTATGTCATCCAAGGTGGGATTCTCATAGGATGGCCCATGAGAACCTGACGGGTAGCCTCTCTAGAAGTGAGGCTGCTGCTGCTGCTGTGGTGAGAGGGGTAAGACTGTGGATGATGCTGCGGCTGAGGCTGATCACACCTCCAAGCATGTCCCTGCTGAAAGGGACGAGGACCATACGATTGTGACTATTGCTGCTGCAGGTACACTGGGGGCTGCTGCTGCTGGTGATCCCTCTGATGGTTGTACTGGCCACCCTATCCTGACGGCTGCTGTTGAGAGCTGGAACCTCTAGTCGCCCAACGGAATCCGGGATGGTCTCGTCGGATACCGGGTTGGGGGCGGTCGTACCAAATCCTGTTGACATCCATCAACGGCTCTGAATCGTACTGGGGTGGCAGGAGCACTGCCAGAGGCTGATCCGGCTGGTATACCACCTTCTGCGTGTCCGTGGATGGTGGTGCCTGGTAAGTAAGCTGCGGTTGCTGGTACGGCTCCGCTTGTACAAGATGAACCTGTCTAGGTTGCTGGTGGGAGCTGGAGCGCTGGGACGAGCTGGTACTGCTGCTAGGATCGCCTCGCGCCTGAAGACGGGGCTGGGAAGCCGTCTGTGCCTCCTAGAGACACATGAGCTGTGTCTTCAGGTCACTCAGAGTCTGTGCTATCTGCTTCATCTGCGTGATGCCCTGGCACTGCTTCTTCTCAATAATCTCCATCCCGTCCAGCTTCTCGCTGATGATCCCCATGTCTGCGGTTGAACTCTCGGCCTGTGCTACTGCCGCTGACGAACTGGAAGGACCGGCGTAGACCCGTGTTATCCTTTGGTACTGCACGGTCTGTGACTGAGGGCGTCCCTGTGTGTAGAGTCGGGTCTGGAACATCACCATATAGTTCTCGGCCATCTTCTCGTAGATGGCCCAGACCTGATCATGATCCTTGGCGAAGTAGGACCCGCCACAAGAAGCATTCACCAAGCCCTGAAGCTCTGGTGTCAGCCCGCTGAAGAAGCTCTGAACTAGGTTCGGCTTCGAGATGTCATGGTGCGGGCATCTGTCAGTCAGCTCACGGAACCTCTCCCATGCCTCATGGAACTGCTCGTTGGGGAGCATGGAGAAGTTGCTGATCAGGGCTCTAGCTACGTTCATCCGCCCGAGTGGTTAGTACTTGTGAAAGTACTCGGTACGGAGCTGCTCCCAGGTGTAGACGAACTTCCCCAGATGTTTCAGCCAGGTGGCTGCTCTGTCTGCTAGTGAGAAGGGGAAGGCAATCATGCGGATGGTATCCTGGTCCACCTGTCTGTCGTGGACTGTGCTGCAGATCATCAAGAACTCCTGAAGGTGGAGATGGGGCTCCTCTGTGGCGAGCCCATGAAACCGGGGGAGGAGCTGCAAAGTGTTCGGGGGGAACTTGAAGTCCCCCACGATGGCTGGAAGAACGACCCAATGATGCATCAAAGTCGATCCGGGGTTGTGTAACTCCCGCATCGGTCTCGGCTGGTCTGGTACTGCTCCTGCTGCCGTGGCTGCTGCTGCTGCTGTTGCCTCATCGGGTCTCCTCGGCCTGTCTCCGAGCTCGCGCTGGTTGCGAGCGGCTCTCAACTGCTCCATCTCTCGCCTCATCTCTATCATAAATGCTCCCTGATCCCTCAACTGCTGCTGAACTGTCTCGAGGGAGGCGATCAGGGTGGAGTTGATCGCACCCTGGTCCAAAATGAATGTATGCTCATGCTGGGGACCTCTGGTGTGATCATCACTGCTGCCGTCCATGGTCTCTACAAAAGCAAAAGACCCAAACTCAGGTGCCGATAAATCATCTGACTATCTCTCCTCTGGCACTAGTATCTCAGAACTGAAAGAAGGCGGATCGAGGGGGAACAGGGTGGAGTCAAACTCGGGTTCGGAGAGCGGTCTTGGCTCTCGCGAACCAACCTAGATGAATGAGCAGAAGTGCTGGGAAGCGGTGCAGCAAGAGGCTGCCTAAGAGACCTTCTGCCCATCATCTTGATTTGGTGAGTTGGGCGGATGAGATCTGGTAACAACTATGATCACAAGCAAACCACCGATTCACCAACGCAACGCGAGCTGAAGACTGTAAAGGCTCGGTGAATTATCTTGTCAATTTTATTAGGTGATCAGTCAGGATAGAAGAGCGATCAACGTGACCTGTTGGGTAATCCGATATTTTCTCAACCGACTGTCCCGTACAGAAAGAGCCGGTAATCAGTCAAGAAAAATATCGGATATGGCTCTATCCTAGTGTGCGGGTCACTCTCGCGCAAGCAAACCAGACAAGGAGGGGGTTGCTCTCCCCAAGACAAATTTTTCGGTGAGCGTCTTTTAGTGTCAATATAGTTAACCAGTCCCAATTTTATGATTTCTCTTTTTAGGTATTTTTCAATAATCAAACAAATCGCCTAACGAATTTTTCGGTTCTCCTGGTTATTAAGTCCAAAAATCTGGGGGGAGAAGTCGAAAAAGTCGATGCGTGAGAAAATCAATGATGCATGCAGAGTAAGAGATGCGTACCTGACTCTAGCAGTCTACATGCAAAATGATCCACGCAGAATTTAAAGACTGAAACTAAACTACCTAAATGGTCCAGGCGGAAAACCGAGTCCCTAAGCAGGTAGTTCTACTCGAAAGAACGGCTAGTCGACCACCAGCCTCCAATCCAAAAGTCCGGTCTCGGTCCACCCCTCCTCCTCCCGACAAATCGGGTTCAGGAGCAGCGCTTGGCAGGGTGGGCTGCAGCACGTAGGCTCGAAGGTAGTGAATCGACTATTTTATTAATCTTTTTATTATAGGTCCAATTACCGAACTATAGGCACAAGCAGCTTTATTAGGGTGTTTGGATCCTAAGTATTACGTCACAATCAAGCAGAAAGTCCTAAGGCTAGGGGCTCGAAAATCTGCGAGAAACCAAATAAGAAGTAAAGAAATAAAAGCCGCGAAAAAGCCGCATAAAAACCGAAAAAGCCGCGGGGTCCCCCGAGCACACCGGTGCTCGGCGAAACAGACCCCAAGAGTGTCTAAGGAAAGTCCAAGTGTCATGTCATCCCTATATTATTACAATTATCCAAATGTTGCAGAAAATAAACCTAACTACTCTAAACTACTCCTCCCACACTCAGCTGCCTCCTCGTGCTCTCCTGCAGCTCCATGTAGAAGGGAGCCGTCTCCGATCACCGCAGTTGCGCCAGCTCCTCGAAAGTCACCGCCTCGGTCCTCGGGCCCTCGCAAGAATACAATAGAGTATCAAACACCAGATAAAAATAAAGCAGCTAAAGCAAGTGAAATGAAATAAGGTATATATATGCAAAAATACAAATAAAAATAAACAAGCAAAAATGATCAAAAACAAAAATAAAAGAAAAGAAAATAAAATAAAATAAAAATAAAAATAAAAGAAAAAGAAAACGCCGCGAAAAAGAAAACAAAATAAAATGAAAAATAAAAATGACTACTAAGCCGTGCTCCCCGACAACGGCGCCATTCTGATCAGCCGTCCGCGCGACTAAGGTAAAGTATGAATCAATGCGGTCGTTGTGACCTCAGTCACTCGGGACTCAGAGCTCAACAAGAAAAAGACCAGACCACCAAATAAAGATAAAAACACGATAAAAATCAAGTAGCAATCTCGCTATGATATTAACCTTGTATATCACCCAGGGTCGAACTCAAGGAGCACGAGATGGCCTCGCGGCCTACGAAGTAGTCAAAAAAATAAAGAAAATGAAAACAAATTATTTTTGATGGATTTTTAATATTTTTATATTTTTTGGAATTTTTAATTATAAAGAAAATAATAAAACAAGTAAAAACAAACACTTTCATCAATTATTTAACTACTCTAAAATTCTCAAAAAATTCAAACAAAAATATTTTTATGGTTTTTATATTTTTTACTGTTTTTGGTGAATTTTTGATGATTTTTTGATTTTTATGGAATTTTATAAAAATGAAATAAGACATAAACCAATGAAAACTGTCCAATCAGGCTTGGACAACCATGCAAAAATACTAAATGGTTGTTTCAAAGCCTGGGGGTATTTTTCCTATATAATAGAAACAAAAAGGAAAAATCAGGGACTGAGTTTATTATTTTTGGATTTTCTATGAATTATTAGAATTTTATAAGTTTTTCAGTGTTTTTCAATTTTTATATTTTCTATAAATCCAAAAATGACCAAAATTGGGCAGAAAATCAAGCACAACAAGACACACAAAATATGAATTTTTTAGAATTTTTGAGAAGGTTTTAATATTTTTTGTGATTTTTATATCTGGACAGAAAGAAAAAAGAGGTTTTTGAGTTTTTAAAAATAATAAAAGGGCTCCAAAATATTCCCAAAAATTAGTGAAAATTCTACACAGTGGCAGGAGCCACGTGTCAAATTTTCACTTAATTTGGATGAGATTTGATATTTTATTTACAACAAACAAAAGCCCACAGTCACAGGGACCTATTTGTCATAAAAATATGTTCTGAGGGCCTAAACGTAACAAAAATAGAAACCCAGGGGGTCCTGGTGCAAAAAGTCCAAGTTCGCGCGCGCCAGGCACGTGGATTGGGCACTCAGGGACCTATATGCAAATAACTTAAGCCCCTAGACTAATTAGCAACAAGTGCTAAAAGTCCAGGGGCTAAGTTGTAAAAAGCCCATAAATATTCAACACATGTCGAAATAAAACATTCACAGGGGCATAAGTGCAATTATCTAAAAGCATATTTCAATCAGTAACAACCAGAAACTCCATGCCCATTTCATGCAATTTCACCAAAATACACGTGACGAAACACGTGTCCACAATACACAGGGGTAGAAGTGCAATTAAAATAAATGACAAGGTCCTCTATGCAATTTACCAAACTAAAATAAACTTGATAAAATATTTACAGGACTATTTACTTAAAACAAAAAGGAAAAGGGCCTAAGGGTAAATTACCCTTTATTCACAGATGGACTGGGGTGGCGCCACGTGGCTGATCAGACGGTTGGAATCGAGGGCGCCTCTCCTCTGCAACGGACGGTCCAGATCAAGCCTCCAACGGATCTAACGATGAAGGCTGCTCCTCAAATGAACGGCATGGATCACATCTGGAGCTAGAGGCTGAATTGATGGCTGGGAAGGCTCCTGGAAGAGCAGGTGGCGGGCGAACTTCGCCGGCCCAGAACGCGCGCGGAGTCCCTCCTCTGCTGCTCCTGAGATGCGGAATGGCTCCGCCAAGATGTCCCGCAGCTGATGCACCGCTCCGATGAGGCCGGTGAGCTTCGAGGAGCTCCAGCGGCGGCGGTGGCCGGGAGCTGCTGCTCCTAAAAGCTCAGGCCCTCAGATGGACCTGTAGTGACCTGCAAAATATCGCAACACGCTCCTGGGTCGAGGACAAAGTGCCTCGACCCGGTTAGGGGCGAAATGGGTGAAAGATGCATCGGGGCGAACGAACTCCGGCGAAGCGACGGCGGAGGAGTTCGACTCCCAGTTCCGTGGCGAACTGGGTTGGATGAAGGGACGGAGAACGTGCAGGGGAGAAGGGCGAAGGTGAGGTTCGACTCCGATGATCGAGATAGTGATGGAATCGAGGGTCGACGGTGAATGGCTGATTTGGGCGTAAATGGAAATTGGAGAAAGATAAGAAGAACTAGGCTTACCAGATGGCTGAGATCGACTGTGGGTGAGCTGCTGAAGCTCTGGGTCTTTGCCTCGAGGGCCGTCGATGCCCGAGGCTCGAGCACCACTCCTTGGTGGCGCACGACGGTGCTAGGTCGCCGGATCAGTGACTGGGACACTCTCTCCTCACTGCGACACCACCGGACGCGAGCTGTCACTCAGGCGAAGGTGGTGGAGGTCCTGGGATGGAAAATGCGAGGCCAAAGATGCATGAAATGTGCGGCGGAGGAGAGGTTAAGTATGAGTGAGGGTCCGGGAAGAAAGGGTCGGGTCTGGCTTGGTGAAGCACGAACCCCTATGCAATGTGTCGGGCGAGGATCCCGGATGTATGGAGAGTGATTAGGACCCGGGATTTGGAGAAATGATGATCGGGTCAAGTGGGAATAAATGGGAGAAAACGGGTCCGGCGCTGGATCCGCGGGGGAAGAAGGTCCGCGGGGGGAGTTGACCGGGGGTCAACATCCCCTGTGGACCAATCAGATTATTTCATTCTGAAATTATTTAGAAATTTATTTAAAAATAGAAAATGACTTATTTTCAAAAAACTCAAAACATAAAAAATGTTTACTTTATTTTAAACTATTTTTTGTGATTTTTATTTAATTTTTTGAAATAAAAAATTATGTATTTACAAAATAGTATATTATATATAGGTATATACAATATTGTATTTTTTATTTTGATTTTTAATTATTTTTTTTATTTTTATTCCAATTTTATATTTTATTTATTTATATGATAAAATTTGGAACAAAAAGATATTTTTATTTTATTTTATTAATTATTTACATAGGGTAAATAAATAGTTTTATTTATATACATACATGGTATATATACAATGTAGGAAATTGATTTTATTTTTATTTCTTTTTATTTTATTTTTGTTTTTATGATTTTTATTTTATTTTTTTACATTATTAAATATCGAATATGTACAATTTTTTATTGAATTTTAGTTATTTTTTATAAGGAGAAAATAAATAAGGAATTGGTTCTATGTACATGGTTAATATAGACAATAGGTGATGAATTTTATTTCTTTTTATTTTTCTCCTTTTTATTTTAATTTTATATTTACAAATATATACAAATAAATACAACCCATTTTTATTTTTATTTAGAGGAAAATATTTATATTTATATACAAGTATATTTACACACATGAGCTTCCTTATCTCCCTCTACTTGGGTTTTTATGCGGTCAGGCCCATGTTGAGCCCTCCTTTAGAATTAGGTCGCTCAATATTTATTCTAAATATCTCCCTCTTTTTCTTTTATTTCTTTATTCTTTTATTTATGCACAAAAATATGCTAATTATTATATTTTACACAATGCATGTCAAATGGTAATTATTGATATTTACATATATCTACATGTGTTTGGCAAAGGTTTTGTAGCTAAAATAAAAGAATAAAGAGTGATGAATGGGTATTCATCAGGTTCGCACCTCGCCAGACCTAGGGCTAGAATGCTTCAAAAACCTACCACGCCCTCCCTCTCGCTCGTTGTCACTCTGGGAAGGGTGGTTGGGTGAACAGGAGGTGGTGGCGTAGCCAAAAGGTGGTCGAAAAGGAGGGGGTGGAGCAGGTTATATAGATGTGAGGGTACGACATGGAGGAGGTGCAGCCCGTGAACTGAGGCGTGGATCAAGGATGAGAATATCGAGCGAGGGTTAGGGATCCACGCCCTCTAATCGGAGTGAAAGATCATGTGGAAAGGATCTCGGGTCGGTTCTGGATAAATGGGAGAAATCCGGGTGAAAACGAGGTTGGAGAGAAGGGAGGTCTGGGGGGACCAGTTGACCGGGGTCAACATAGCTGACATGGACCAATCACGAACGACGGGGAAAAGGACAAAAACCACTAGAAGACAAAATAGATAAGAAAATAAAGGAAATATAATTAAAAATAATAAATGGATTTAAATTAGAAAATGAAAAAAACGAAAAATGTTTATTATTTTTCAAGGAATTTTTGTGTGATTTTTAATTATTTTTATGAAAAATATTGTATATACAATATAAAATGTTATATACAGGTATAATATACCTATGTATTATGTACAATACTTTTTATTTTGTTATTTTTACACAAATACCCCAAGCATAAAATAATTTTTATTTTATTTTTATGAGTTATTTGCATGTATAGAATAAATAGTGGATGTTGTATATATACATATGTTTTGTATAATGAAAGGGGAATTGTTATTTTATTTTATTTGATTTTTTATTTTTATTTTCTTTTTGTATTATTATTGGAAATATATACAAGGAGGTAAAAATAATGACTTAGTTTTATTTTGTCAAAAATAATTATTTATGCATATAGGTAATATGTACAATACAAAGTAGGCCATATCTCTCTCTACAGATTTTATTTGGCGATCAGGTCAAGGCTTGACCTTCTCTTGGGGTTCGGATCACTCGGTATTTATTCTAAATACCTCCTTCCTTTTTATTTTCCTTTATTCTTTTATTTTTGCATAAATACATGCTAATTATGCAATACTAACACATGCATGTTGAATGCTAAATTATTGTATTTACACCTATTTATATGATGCTTTGCCAAGATAAATAGCTAAAATAATAGAATAGAGAGTGAGAATCAGGGATTCATACCCCCTATACTTTACCTTTGTTAGTCCCTTAGCAAACACTTATTTGAAAAAGAAGTGAAAAAGAAAAGAAAAAGAAGGAGAATCAAGGTTGATTATAAAACTTGTCTTCGCTAAATTGAAGTATGGAGCTCAGTCAGACCTTTGGATTATTAGTTTGTCGGAACTTTATTGGGATCTAAGTTTAGGACTCAACAACCTCTAAGTTCCACCATTCTATGGTGAAGACTCCTCAATAATCCAGATCAGAACATGTCTACATACGCAAACTCTAATGACCATGTATCTTTCCTTGTACTGTGTAAGTGATATGTATCTCCCCACCTTAGAAATGACAAAGAAACAACCTCCCTCAACAATGTAACTCTAATTCCTCAGTCTAGCAACTCTTTTCTCGAGGAACGGGGTATTCCCTTCTAAGTTCAAGTTCAAACAGCTCAAGAAGAGGGGGAAAGAAGAGAATGGACCGTGGCCAGTGTAGCCACGTATCCATGGGAGCCCAACTAGTGTGGCTAAGTTTCCCACTGCAAGCTTCATGAGATGAGAAGGTATAATACACAAGCTTTGCTTTATTTGATTATATACATTCCAACATGCATTTTATTTTCAATCAGGCCTGCCCACTTTTTTGGAATTTTCTTGATTTTGCGTATTTTTTTCCGATGTGCATATATACATCATATCTACATGGTGCATCATATACATAAGGACTTTTTCTTCTTGAGCCAGCAGACTATCCTTCTTTTAAAGCATTATTGCAACCCACAACTCCTGTCTTTAGACCTCAATGCTACTAGACCAAGTTGAGATGCACATCCCTCCCTAAAGGAAGACGAGAGGTTCTGCCTAGAAGTACTACCCTCGTATGCTACTCCAAGCCAAAGAAAACCGCTTCCTCATCACCTCATCCGTGGAGAGCTATGTGTAAGATGTTGGTCCAAGTAAAGCCATTGTCTGTGAGAGTCATGTGTGCGTTGTTAAGTGTTCTACTTAGTCTCATCAAGATGACATGTTAACAAGCGTAGTGGACTCGAAGAATTAAGTCACTAATGGACATAAACAGTCTTAACCCCAAATCATATAAGGTTCCTCTGAGAATTAGGTGGATTAAGGTCTCAACCAAGCTCCATTTTCCAATTTAATTCCAGACCAGTTTAAATGTCAACTATGATTTAGAAGAATGTACAAAACATGTACAAAACACTTTTTTATGCATTTTTTTTTCAAAAGATACAATATTTTTGAAAACATGCAAAATTTTTGAAAATGTTTGAATGCATGCATGAATGAATGCAGAAGTTTTGCAAACTATTTACAAACATTTACAAACGGTTTTTTACAAACTTTTATTTTTCAAACATTTTTCAAAAATTTTGTACTATATACATAATTTTGATACAAAAATATTTACAAAGTTTTCACAAGGAAAATATTTTTACAAACATTTGTACAAAAAGTAGTTTTTACAAATAAACATTTACAAACATGTACAAGAAAATTTTTAATTTTTTTTGTGATTTTTAGGTTGTTGTTTTTAGCCATTTTATTTATTAACACACTCACACAAAGTACGAGTTATGGCTAAAGTATATATGCAATATATACGACACCCCCTATACTTAGCTCAAACGTTGTCCTCAGAGTGATCAAAGAGTGATGAAGAAGACATAACTCATGCTTAGTATAAGGAAGTGAAACAAAATGCTATATTACAATGACAAATGAAAGAATAAAATCAATAGAAGTCGGCGATTCCCCCTATACTTAGGATCAAGTAATCCTAAGTATAGAAGACTATACACAAGGAAAAAACCGAGGATTAGAATGTACATGGTCTACCTCCCCTATACTTAGGGTAAACTATCCCTAAGTATAGACAACAAATAGAGGTAAAAAGAATTAAAAGAATAATAAAAAAATATGACACCCCCTATACTTAGGGTAAAGTACACCCTAAGTATAGCATAATCATATGATGAAGATGGGGTGTTAGACAAAGAATGTATGATACGGACATCTGGATCTATACAAGGGCGGAAGAAAGTGATAATCAGGCATGAGATGCAAATGATGTGAGTCAAAGACCACATCTCATGCAAAATGAATAGGGGTGACGTCAACGATCAGCGGGTCATGATCTAGATATGGTTTCAGGCGCTGACCTTTAACTCGAAAGGTGGACTCAGATGACATCTCAGATATGTCAATGATGTGATTGCCATGCACCTTTCGAACCAAGTATGGTCCCTTCCCCTTACTCTGCAATTTCCTTGGAAATAGTCTCAACGTGGCATCGAATAACCATACTCTCTGGTTCGGCTCACACTGATTATGGCTGATATGAGAATCATGCCATATTTTTACTCGCTCCTTGTACTGTAGGCTGCTCGAAAAGGTTGTATCTCTAAACTCCTCCAAGGCTGCCAATTTTGCCTTCCTCTGATCTCTTATACTCTCTGGATCCAATAATATCTCAGTGACAGCCCAAAGTGACTTATGCTTAATCTCCATAGGTAAATGGCATGGCATACCATAAATGAGACGAAAGGGAGACGTACCCAAAGGTGTCTTAAAAGAAGTCTGATATGCCCACAAGACGAGTCCAAAAGCTGTGACCAATCCTTTCGGTCTGGGCGGACTACCTTCTGCAATGTTGTCTTGATCTCCCTATTCGATACTTCAGCAAAATCATTGGTCTGAGGATGATATGGAGTAGCTACTCGATGGTCTATGCTGAACTCGTTAGCAAGGGCCTTTACCTTATCGTTGATAAAATAAGACCCTCGTCAGATATCAAAACTCTAGGAACCCCGAACTGTGAAATGATATTCTTCCTTAAAAATCTGCAAACAGTCTTAGCATCTACAATTCAAGTAGGAATGGCCTCAACCCAACGACTCACATAGTCAACGACCAACAGAATGTACGCGCATCCTTGATTATTAGGGAATGGACCCATGAAATCGATGTCCCATGCGTCAAAGACCTCACATAAGTGAATGGGCTGCATGGACATCATATCACGCTGTCCACAAGTGCCCATCCTCTGACAATCAGTACACCTATTCACAAATTCATCAGAATCCTTGAAGAGAGTAGGCCATCATATGCTGGATTGGAGCACTTTCTGTGATGTTCTCCTCCCAGAATGTGTCCTCCTGCCTCAGTGGCACTATGTGAGGACTCTATGGTGCTCCTCTTGAGTAATGCACCGACGCTAGATGTTATCCCCTCCTTCATGATAAAGGATGGGATCCTCCCAATGGTACGACTTAGACTTTGCAAGGAAGGTCTCAAGTCATTGTCTGGGCCAACCTTGTGGAACTTTCTTGACAACAAGATAGTTCACAATGTTCGTGTACCATGGGAGCGAGGTGATAGCAAAGGTCGCCTCATCTGGGAAGGTCTCATTGATAGGCTCAATATGCTCAGATTCCTCAAGATTTTCCAATCGGGAGAGATGATCCGCCACCACATTCTTGACTCCAAGTTTATCCTTAATCTCAGTATCAAACTTCTGGAATAGTAGGATCCATCGGGTCAATCTTGCTTTGGCATCCTTCTTTGCCATGAGGTATATGATGGCGGTATGATCAGTAAAGGTAGTCACTTTAGATCCTAAAATATACGATCTGAACTTATCCAAGGCAAATACTATGGCTAGCATCTCTTTCTCCGTGACTGGGTAGTTCCGCTGAGCGGCATCCAATGTACGGCTAGCGTAGTGAATGGCAAATGGAAATCCCTCCTCTGTCCTAGCGCAGTCCCTACAGCAAAATCAAAGGCATCCATCATGATCTCGAATGGGAGAGACCAATCAGGTGGCTGAAGAATAGGATCCTCAACAACTAGATGCTTGAGAGTCTCAAACGACACAAGACACTTATCATCTACAATGAACTCGGTGTCTTTTATCAGCAGATCAGTAAGCGGTCGGGCAATCCTGCTAAAGTCCTGAATAAAACACCGGTAGAAACCGACATCCCCAGAAAAGATCGTAATTGCCGCAGGTTGGACGGTGGATTGAGTTTCCTAATGATATCCACCTTGGCCGGATCAACATCCATGCCCCTGTTGGAGATGATATGACCAAGCACCATCCCTTGAGTCACCATGAAGTGACTCTTCTCCCAAGATAGAACAAGATGAACCTCAATGCAACACTGAAGTACTCGATCTAGGCAATCAAGACAAGCATCAAACCTATCACCGTAGATTGAGAAATCGTCCACAAAGACCTCCAAGCAATCACCCACCATGTCTAAGAAGATGGACAACATGCACCTTTGGAATGTCGTCGGGACGTTACATAGACCAAAGGGCATCTATCTGAAAGCATAAGTCCCAAATGGACAGATGAATGTCATTTTGTCATGCTCTTCGGACGCTATGGCCACGTGGTTGTAGCTAGAGTACCCATCAAGAAAACAGTAATGACTCTTCCCAGCTAGCATCTCTATAATTTGATCAATCAAAGGCAACAGGAAATGATCCTTCTTGGTGGCTTGATTCAATTGTTTGTAGTCCACACAGACCCTCAAAGAAGTGGGTACCGAGTAGAGATCTCCTCTCCAGACTCACTCACAACTGTAGTGATGCCCGTCTTCTTGGGCAACACATGCAATGGACTAACCCACTTGGAGTCGGAGATGGGGTAGATAAAATCAATGCTCCACCATTTGGATATTTCTTTCATGACCACTTCTCGAAGATTTGGGTTCAACCATCACTGGAACTCACGCGATGGCTTAGCGTCCTCTTTGAGATAGATATGGTGGGAGTACAGGGCCAGACTTATCCCCTAGAGATCAGCTACGCTCCATCCTATTGACTTATGCTTCCTTTCAAGAACCTCCATCAAACGAGACTCTTGCTCTCCAGTCAAATCTATTGAGATAATGACTGGGTACATCTCATGCTCACCCACAAGGAATCTATACTTCAACGACTACGGCAAAGGCTTCAATTTTGGGAAACTGGGAACTAGCAAATCTGGATTCTGAAATGTCTGAGTGAATGCAATCAGATCTGAATGTGAGAACTCTCGCTGATCATGAATGTCTGGTGAAAATGGCCCTGCTGGTGTGTCTGTGCTCGGTGTTGGCTCGGTCTCCACCCTATCTGCTAGCTCTGTAGGAATCAGACAGGGAAAATAATCATCGAAATCGTCCCAGTCTATATATGAATCCGAGGGATCTGAATCGGAATCACAAGAAATGTACTCTGCTTCACTATCATGAATGCAACCTTCAGCCTCGAAAGTGTCCTTGATGAATCCACGATTCATCATCTTAATATCTTGATCTTAGCAAAATCCCCAAGTAAAATCCAAATAAATGTCAATAAAATCCATAAATTAACAAAATGACTCTTGTAAATAAAATACACTAATTATTATATATAAGATTGTACAAAATGAATTAACAATAAAAAGCCGCAAAAATAAAGGAGTTTTACACTTTTAAATAGACCAAAATTTCATGTATTTTTAATAATTTCATTTCAACTTCTTTTTGCCTAATTCTTTCTCTAACTTATTTATAAAAATGTGTATAAAAATACAAAAATACAAAACAAATTTCACCTCAAATAAATGCTCCTAGATCCAAAAGAGAAAAAGCCGTAAAGTCCAACTTCCAAGCTAAATTCCCACTTCGTATGAACTCCAAATTCACCAAACTCACTTTTAAAGTTCAAGTTAGAAAATTATCTATCCAACGGAATGGTTTCATTAAATCGGAGCTCATTTGCAAAAGTTAGATTTTGGGACCTAGATGTACATTTTACATTATGTATATATTCATTCTTTCTTCATTTTTTATCTTATCTTTCTTAATTACTAAAAATACAAAAAATCATACTTGTATTGTATTTTAATTGTAGTATTTTAATGTATTTTTTCCGTTGTAAATATCTCTTATTAAAAAGACAAAAAAATTACATATTAGAAAAGTAAAAAAAATGTACATGGTGTATTGTCTTCTTTTGTAAATTCTCCAGTATTTATTTTCTTCTCTTTTATTCTATTGTAATTAAAGTAGCCTACTTTATTTTATATTATATATTTATTTATTTTATATTTTCTACAATAACCACCAATTCAACTCCATTATTCCACCATTTTTTCCAACTTCCCATTCAACTCCATTAATAATACAACCTCCCATTCAACTCCACCACTTTAATAACCTCTCATTCCATTCTCTTTATATACATGTCATTCTCCTCATTTTTGCCTTTGATCCATCTTTAAGTGAGGAGAGCCTAGTTTCCAGAGTTGAATCGGTGACAGCGACGCAACCGCGGTCGAGCGACGACGGCCCTCTCTCCGGTGAGATCCGTTGGCTTTTTGGACAACATCGCAGCTGCTCGCCGGCGATTCAAGTGAAGACCGTGCTCTCGTGAGCACACCATAGATGATCGTCTCCATCGTAGGTAATGTTTCATCTCATTTTATCATATTGTCATTTTTGCAATTTTTTTAGCACATCATATCACCACCATCTCCCATTTGTTTCTACTCCATCATATCACCATTATCACATTTTTTTCGTCCATCATGTGCATTCCTTGTTTTAACAAAATTTAAAAAAATAAAAAAAATTAAAACAAAAAAAGTCTCTTTTATTACAGCAGAAAAAAAAGAAAAAAATTAAAAAATTAAAAAAAAAATAAATAGCATCAGCGGTGGGAGCCCCACCGCCGCCGCCCTTCCCTCCGGCTCCTCACCGCCGCCCCTCAGCAGCGGGCGGCCACGCCTCCGCCGCTCTACGCGGCCGCGCGTGGCGCCGCCGCCGCCCCGGCCGCCAGCCACAAGGGCGCCCACCGCCGCCCTCGCCTGCGCAGGGCACCCACGCCGCCCTCGCCTGCGCAGGGCACCCATGCCGCCCTCTCCCCAAGCGGCGGCCTCAGCTCGCCGCCTTCCTCACGCCGCCACCGCGCTCCTTGTGCGCGGCCAAGTCCCGCGCTCCGTCCACCGCTGTCCAAGCCGCCGGCCGCCTCCCCAGTTGGGTTCCACCTGCGAAGACAAAGGTAGAAGAAAGGTCCATTTTCTTTCTTTCTTTAATGTAAAAATTACATTCTTTATTTTCCTATTTTCTGTAATTATAATTGAGTCCTTGTACATAGTTTGTATTGTTTAAGCTCATTTCTTTATTTGCAAGGATACCCCTGTGTTTGTACTCGAATTTGGACCTTGTTTTGGCATCCTTTTATTTAAAGAAAAATAGCATTGTCTTGAGCAGCTTATTGTCTTCCATCTGAAAATTTATTTGTATTTTTTGTGAGATATTGTAAATTAATTAAAATTGTGCTACTGAACTTTTGCATATTTTACCCAATCTGGACTCTTAAAATTATATCTCACACACGGTTGCTCTAAAAATTCCACAAAAACTTGGAATGATGCCCTGATATATGATTAACTTACTATCCAAATTTCATCTAAAATGGAGTTGTCTTGTGCATGAAATAAATTGTAGAGTGTTTTCAGTATTTGATTTTTAATTAAATCCATGTATATCTTTTTTTTGTAAAATTTCAACTCTCCTGGATTGCTTAGCTAAATATCTTTCTGAGATAATTCGCACTCTGACTAATTTAACATTGTGGATTTATTAGAAATTATTTACTCACTGTCACTCTGATTTAACTAAAAAATTCATAAAAAATTCATATAATGTCAAAAAATTCCAAAAATATTACACTAGCTTTCTTGCATCATGTTTTCATTCCAGTAATTTTTTCATAATTTTTGCTTACTGTTTATGTGAGAAATTGCGAAAAACCCATAAAAAGTGAACATTTTTATTTATTGCATTTTAACCCATGAAATTCCAAAAAAAGTACCTTGCATTCATCTCTGGATTAGGACTCTAGGAAAAATATAATTTGGCTAAATTGGACTAATTTGACATTAAAATTAATTTGGCCTTGTTGTGTGTTTTCTTAGTGTTGTAATTCACTTGCATTTGCATTCTATTTGCATAAAAAAATTATAAAAAAAACCGCACTGGAAATCTATAACCTAATTTTCAAATTAACCCAAAGTTGTTCCTTTGCCTCCCTGTGTTCGACCCCGGACTTGCCCGGGATATAAATTAAGCCGAGACACTCTTCATAGAGATCTTCTCTCGGTTCTCACTGAATCGCTAAGTACACGTGCTACAACGTGACCGAATTATTAATCGTATTTAGCATCTCGTCAGATGGCGCCCTTGCCAGGGAGGCAAATGGCTTAGGGATTAATTTAAAAATTTTGGATTTAGATTTTCTCTACTCGGGTAGTCTGACCCTCGAGCCACTTGTATTTATTCCATTTTTTGCAATTATTTCTCTTTATATTTTTGTATATATCTTGGTATTTTTCTCTCTAGTATAAATCTCATTTTCCTTGCGAGGGCTCGGTGGACTTGGAGTGCATCGGAGGTCGACGGATGCGACGCGTGCCGACTGCTGAAGAGCGAGGAAAAGCAATTTATTTTTGAGAGAAATTTTGTAAATTCTTGTAATTATTTAACTTGCTCATTTATAGCGGCTCTTGTTTGAGAGCTCGCGCGTGTAAAAAGACTTAGACATTATTTGTGGTGTCGAGCCTGTTTCACTCTCCGGTGAGGACGGGGCTCGACTTGAGTGGCGAAATTTAGGATTAGGCACACGGTAGTATAGAATCAAATTTGTTTGTGCCCATCGTAAATTAGGCCACACATATCTTAGAAGATTCACATATCTTATAAGATTCATAAATGAGACGCACATAGACACGTACTACTTAACTCAAATTCAATCAATTCTTCCCCGCTAATAGTATATTGTTTAGGTGCGGTTTTCTCGATCTACATGCTTTTAGTGTAATATTTATAAATTCTGTTCTGCATAACGCACGAAGAGTGCTATGATTCACTGTAAGTATACCTTCTTCTGAGCATGCATCATAGTTTCTCGTTTGCATTCTGATTTCCGATTCCCCTCTTGTTTTACAACTTAAGGTCAAAAGGAAATTGGGACTGAACGGTAGACGTGCTTGTGTGTTCACATAAATTTCAAGTGATAACCTAACTCTAAAATTGGGACTGAATTGAGCAGGTCGATTTAACTAATTGGAATAAAAAGAACCTTTGTTTTCGGGTGCATAAAGCCCTCATTGTTTGTTTTTATTACAAGTGAGAGAGAGATGACCCTAGGATAGAGCCAAGTCTGGATTTCTTACTTACTACTGGTTCTTTATTTTTAGGCGATTAGCTACTTTTCAGTGAGGATTTACGGGTAGCCGGTAAACGGTCCGGACTTCCTTAGCAGAGTGGGAGGTTTAGAGGACGTGTTAGTCCTCAAGGAACGGGTAGCCGTATTTCTACGATCTGTACTTACTCCTATACTGGCTGAAAGTAGGTCAAACTAGTCGTAAGAACCATGCCAGTCTGTAGGAAAATACGAGCACCTAACAGCTCGTTAATCTTTCCAAGATTGTATTCTCACCAACTAAAATTGACCAGATAATTCGGCCGAACCCTTACGGCCATCACGTGTTGAGTTGGTGAAATTGAGGGTTTGAATTGCATTTGTATTGTGTGAGTTCACTCCGCACATTTATGTGCACCGTAGAACTAGTGCCTCATTGACTATCGTAATCTACTCGGTTCTTTTGACATCGAAGATGACTGATTGGGGGGATATTTATTCGGACTTTGTGAATCTCTCGTTGAACCCTTCAAAAAGTACGTCTTCAAAGGTCCAAGCGCAACTTGGACCGACCTGGACTCATGACCCTCTTGAGCCCAGGATCACTCATTCTCGGGATGGTTACTCTCAAACCATTCCATTTCTCTCTTCCCACCTCACCGAGGAAGACCATCACCTTGGTGAGAATATCTTGATTCATAAATCCTCTTCTAATAAAGAACACATTGCTGATTCAGGACATAAAGAAGATTCAAGTAAAATGCCAAAGAAGAAAGAAGAGGAAGAAGAGAACCATGAAGACCCAATGAGAATGATACTTGCCCGATTAGCTGCATCCGAGCAACAACATGCATTACTGAGAGCTCAGTTAGGACAACTAAATGATGGGGTCGAACAACCAATGGATGCGGCATACAACCCCGGACAATATCAAATTCATAATTAGTCCGACCGAACCCAATGTTGATTTTGAGTTGAAGCCGCATTTTCTGAACCTGCTGCCACATTTTGATGGGAATGCTTCTGAGGAGCCATATGCATTCCTAAGGGACTTTGAGCTCATCGGTGCTAACCTCAAACATAATAAATGTTAGCCAGGATTATATTAGGCTCAAAGCCCTTCCATTTGCCTTGGGTGGAAAAGCCGATTACTGGGTGAAGAATCTTGGAATCATCATCACCACTTATGCCCAGTTCAAGGACTTATTCCTAAAGAAGTTCTACCCATTGAGTAGAACTAACATGATGAGGACGCGAATTACGAGTTTTTCCCAGTTACCCCATGAAGCCTTCTGTGATGCTTGGGAAAGATTCGAGGACATCCTTCAAAAGTGTCCTTGTCATGGATTATATGACAACATCTTGGTCCAATCCTTCTTAACTGGTCTCAACCCTGAGATGCAGGGTTTAGTGAGCGCTGCCTGTGGAGGCAGCTATACATCACGAGGAGCGGATACCGTCTAGAGGGTATTCGAGCAGATGGCTGAAACTAGCCGCTCATAGATGGCCAGCAGGGCCTATACACCATCCCCCAGTTCACTCTCATTTGGAGGGGGAAAATCAACTATAGTCGATCTCTCTCAGGACGTGATCCCTAGCATGGGACTTCTTGCAGACAAGCTTACTGTAGTCGAGAAGATCAACAGGAGGATTGATGAGTTAGACCGGAGCGTCTCCAAACTTCCAAAAGAGATGGAGGAGTTGACTGAGAAGGTATCTAAGATAAGGATACCCACCGTGACTGCACCTCTGCTCCCGTATACCGAGTTCACCATGTTCAGGAGCAGCAGGGCAACCCCAGCCGTGGGAGCAGGACCAATCCTACACCCACTCTTTCCAGCAGCCACCTCCAGTAGCAGAGACAGTCCAGGAGGAGCCTCCACCAGTTTGGGAGGTGAATGGGATATGGTATACTTAGGACCCTGCTAGGCAGGGAAGTACGGGAGACCGACAGACCTATCAGCGTTCCCCGACCTTTCACAACACCGCATTCACCTCCGCACCACCTCCTTCATAGCAGAGCCCTTGATTCCATCCACCCCAGCAGCAGAGGCAGCAGTACCAGCAGTATGGCCGACAAGGCCATTACCAGACGGGCCAGCAGGGCCCGCAACCCCAGCAGCAGCAGTAGAGGAAGTACACTGGCCAGCAGGGCCAGTCTTCCCGTTCTTCTTCCCAGTCTTATCCACTTCCTTCATCGTCTAGTCCCGTGGATATTCAGCAGCAGATACTCGATGAGCTACGTTCCTACAGGAACGAGATTCAAGACTTACGGGTGGATGTCAACCGCCTGTCCAGATGGCGAGACGAGCAGACTGCACCCTCTACCTCTATCCCAGCCCAAGTTCAGGATAATCCAAATAGCCTGAACTGTTCTAGTTCTCAGCAGCACTTTGGTCAGGTATACTATTCAACATCTCCTAAATCTGAACATGAGATTCTTTCGTGTGACGAGGCTAACCACATATCACTCAGGAGAGGAAGGACCGTGGTCGTACCTGACCGGGCGAGGGACACGAGGAGGGGCATCTCTGGAGCTCTACTTGAGGAGTCTTCAGAGGACGAGGAGGAGAGGCATTATATTTCAGAGCTCCATCAGCACCATTCGAGGATTTCCACTCAGGGAGCCGAGAGGAGGAGGGAGAGAGCGTATGCAGCATCGTCAGCATGGATATTCTTCTGAGTCTACGGAGGACCTTGCATCTCCGATTGTGGTGGATACCACTCCATCTTCTATTCCGCAACCTTTAGTAGATAGTCTAGACTTTGAGTCTATGTTGCATCAAAAAGATTCTTGTAAGAAGAACTCTGTTTCCGTTAATGCAAAGAATGATCTTTCAGTCCATGATTCAGACTCTTCATCCTCTGTTTACCTAGCTTTAATCCCTTTCCCCCGTGCTCTTACGGCAGGAAAGCGCATCAAAAGATTCAGAAAGATGACCCGATATGGCACGGTTTTGTAAAGAAAACATCACAGTTAAGGTTCCATTTGATGAATATGTGGCTAACCATCCTGCATTCCAAAAATACCTTGAGGTGAGATGCACACCTACAAGGGTTAGCAGGAAGAAAGATAACTGAAATATAAAGACACATGTCTTATCAGTAGCCACAAACCTATTGTCTCAAGAATCAGACTTTGCCAAAGAAAAAGAGAGACATGGGTGCTCACTATGTGGAGAGTCGTATTGACGACATTGCGTTTGCACGCACACTCTTAGATAACGGTTCTTCGATCAACTTACTTCCCTTAGTATTATATCAGAAATTGGAGTTGGGACCACTTCGCAAATCTAGAGCTTTACTCCAATTCGCAGATCGTTCAGTGAAGAGATCTAAGGGAGAAGTGAAGAACGTAGTTATCTCGATTGAGGGGCAGAACTATCAGGTAGACTTCACAGTCTTGGACATAGAGACCCCCAATCATTGGAGAGAATCTCAGATCATTCTCAGGCGACCCTTCCTTAGGACCGCAGGCGCAACTTTCGATTATGGTACGGGAATGATGAAGTTCCGTTCTCCAGGCGGAGAAGTGAACCTTGAGATGAAGCAAACCAAGTGTCATCGACCTGATTCAGAGAGTAGTACAGAGTACTCATCTTCAGAGGCAGATTGCAGTATGATTAGCACAGTTGGGATTTGGGGACAGATTACTTCAGGACAGAGCGAGACCCTTTCATCTGGAGAGGATATAGTGCATGATGCAGTCTGCCAGGTGTTGTCTGATCTTGCTAGAGATGCATCAACCTATTCTCATGATGACTTAGATCCATCCGGATCTGTCAGTTCCATCCTCTTCGGAACAATCATGGGACATAGATGACGAGTCGGACGTGGCTTTTGCTGATTGTTTGGATATTTTTAACGATCCGACTCCTGATACTTCTGATTTGGTGGAGAGTCCTACACAGTTGAGCCCACCTTCATGCAGCACGGAACCAGATTCAGATTCAGTTGAGCCAGATTTGATTGATGATACCACTTTGCCAGAATTGAAATCACTACCTCCTACACTCAAGTATGTCTTTCTTGCGGGACCCAAAGAGAGATATCCTGTCATCATTAGCTCAGACTTGACTTTAGAATAGGAGTCTAGGTTGTTAGAGGTCTTAGAGAGGAACCGCAAAGCAATAGGCTGGACAGTGTCAGATCTCGTGGGGATCAACCCCGCTCTCTGCTCGCACCATATTTTTACCGAGGATAATGTGAGACCTTCCCGTGAGTTCCAGAGGAGACATAACCCTAATCTACGGGAAGTAGTGAAGAAAGAAATTGAGAAATGGTGCAAAGCAGGGTTTATATATCCTATTTCTGACTCCAAGTGGGTGGCCCCGCTTCATGTTATCCCGAAGAAGTCGGGAATTCAGATGTTCACCAACGAGGAGGGGGTAGAGATCGCGACACAAGTACCTACGTCGTGGCGTGTCTGTGTTGACTACAGGCGCCTGAATGCTGCGACCAAGAAAGATCACTTTCCCTTACCGTTTATTGATCAGATCTTGGAGAGACTCGCAGGGAAAGAGTTCTTCTATTTTCTTGATGGGTACTCAGGCTACAACCAGGTGGCCATAGCCCCTGAGGACCAGGAAAAGACCACATTCACATGTCCATTCGACACTTATGCTTTCAGGCGCATGCCATTCGGGCTCTGCAATGCCCCAGGCACATTTCAGCGGTGCATGATAGCCATATTTGCCGAGATGGTGGGAGATTTCCTGGAAGTGTTCATGGATGACTTCTCGGTCCATGGTGATTCTTTTAATACATGTTTAGCGCACTTGGACCGAGTCCTCACGAGGTGTAGAGAGGTGAATCTGGTACTCTCCTGGGAGAAGAGTCACTTTATGGTGACGGAGGGTATCGTGTTGGGGCATGTCATCTCCAAAAGGGGAATGGAGGTTGACCCTGCCAAGGTGGAGGTGATCAAGAAACTCGATCCACCTACCAACGTGAAGTCAGTGCTGTCATTTTTAGGGCAAGTTGAATTCTATAGGAGATTCATTCAAGATTTTTCAAAGATCGCTCGCCCACTGATTGAGCTCTTAGGGAAAGACACAGAGTTCGTTTTAGAGCACAGGTGTCTGGAGGCCTTTGAGCTCTTGAAAAGGAAGATTTGTGCCTCGCCTATCCTACAAGCTATTGACTGGTCCCTCACCTTTGAGATCATGACCGACGCTTCAGATTTTGCTATAGGAGTTGTGTTAGGACAACGGCGAGAGGGGATTCCGTTTGCGATTCACTATGCGAGCAAAGTTTTAGATCCTATACAGAAAAATTATACAGTAACTGAAAAGGAAATGCTCGCGGTAGTATGGGCCCTCGAGAAGTTCAGATCATATAATTTGGGCTCTAAGGTGACAATTTATATTGATCACACAGCTATTTGATATTTAATGGAAAAGAAGGACGCGAAGGCGCGTCTTCTTAGGTGGATTTTACTCCTCCAGGAATTTGATTTGGAGATTAAAGATAAACCTGGAGTGAAGAATGTTGTGACTGATCACCTTTCACAGATTGAACTTAAGGATTCTCCTGATCATGAGCGGATTAGAGAGACCTTCCCAGATGAGTCAATTTGTGTTATTGACTCCCTCCTGTGGTATGCCAACATGGTGAACTATCTTGTCTCCAAGCAGGTTCCCCATGGTTGGACTAGGAGCAACATTGATTGACTAAAGTTGGATTCGAGGAGATACCACTGGGATGATCCTTTCCTTTTCTGTGAAGGACCGGATTGTGTTTGGAGAAGGTGTATTCCTCAGGAGGAATACCAGAGTGTCCTCACATATTGTCATTCACTTGAGGCTGGAGGACACCATTCGGGAAAGAGAACCGCTCACAAAGTACTTCAATGTGGATTGCATTGGCCGACCTTGTTTAGAGATGCCATTGATTTTGTGTGGTCGTGCCCGATCTGTCAAAGGATGGGAGGGACAGTTGGACAGAGAGATGAGATGCCTATGCAACCGATGATTATTTGTGATATTTTGATGCATGGGGCATAGATTTTATGGGTCCCTTTTCCCCAACATCCATGGACATGAGTACATATTGTTGGCGGTTGACTATCTATCTAGGTGGGTGGAGGCTATCCCAACCCGAACCGCAGACAGCAAGACTGTTTGTAAGTTTGTGAGCGACCATATTATTGCTAGGTTCGGGGTGCCAAAAGTTTTGATATCTGAATGGGTTAGCCACTTCGTGAATCGAGATATGAGATCTTTAGCTAAGGACTATTGATTTGATCATAGAGTTACTAGTCCTTATCACCCACAGTCCAACGGCATGGTAGAGGTTTCGAACAGAGAGGTGAAGAGTATTTTGCAGAAATTGGTTTGTCTCGATAGGAAGAACTGGTCTCAGCTCTTGGACCAAGTTCTGTGGGCCTATAGGACAGCCTACAAGACACCATTGGGTACTTCACCATTTAGAATGATCTATGGCAAGCCATGCCATTTGCCCGCATAATTGATTCATAAATCCGAATGGGCAATTAAGAAGATTAATTGAAGTTGTCGCATAGGGAAGCTTTGCCGAGACTTGAACTTGAACGAGCTCGTGGAAATCCGAAACAGGGCATATGACAACAGTTTGATTTATAAGGACAAAGTAAAGAGATGGCATGATCGGCACATTAGGTGAACATACTTTGTCCCTGGACAAAAGTATGGTTGTTCAATGCTAGGTTGAAGATGTTCCATGGGAAGCTCAAATCTAAATGGGCGGGTCCCTTTGTGGTTAAGAAAGTGCATGAGAATGGAAGTGTAGAGATAGCTGATCTCACAGATGGTGCACAATCTTATGTGGTGAATGGACAATTGTTGAAGCATTTTGTTGATTCGAAGAGCAGTTAGTCCAAGTCGAAGTCATCAACTTCATATAGAGTGAGCACAAAGCAGATACATCTTATTACTCTTCATGAAGATGCAGCATCAAGATTCAACATCTTAGAAGATTCAATCACTCTTGTACATATTCTCCCTTCTTTGTATATTCTCGAGATCACATCGGTTCTCACACTTACTCTTGTCCTACACTTAGGCAGACCAAAGCCTAAGTATAGGGGGGACCGATGCCCTCCATGTGTATATACTCATCATTTCTCCTCTTGACCTCGTCCGCCTCATTTTTGCTCTTCTTCTACACTTAGGCTGACCAGAGCCTAAGTATAGGGGGGCAGATCGACTTCTATACTTTATTATTATTATTATTATTATTATTATTATTTTAGCTTTCCTACGCTTAGTACGAGCTATGTCTTTTTTTCACCTAGTGCCATGAGGACATAGCACAAGCTAAGTATAGGGGGGCGTGTATATATTACATATATACTTTACCCATAGCTCGTACTTTCACGTATTTTTGTATATATTATACAATAATTATGGGGTGGGTAAAACAAACAAACAAAAAAAACTTTTTCCTAAAAAACTCTTTTTCCTTATTTGCTAAAAAAACTTTTAAAAAAAATCCTCTTTAAAAAAACAAAAAAAAGTCTTTTCTTATTTACCTATCTTTTTCAAAAAAAACTCTTGAAAAAAAGCAAAACTTTTCTAACAAAAAAAACTTCTTTGCCTTTGTTTGTCAAAAAAAATTTTTTGAAAAAAAAACTTTTTCTAAAACAAAAAAAAATCAATCAATCATCATAAAAAAAACTAACTAAAAAAACTAACTAATAAGTTGGTTTAATCCCTAACACCATTCACTTTCACACAAGACTAGTGATGTTCAAGAACACTTGGTTTATGAGGTCTTGAGATTTTGAGTTAACCAACCTTAGTCATTAGGGTCCTTGACTTAATTATTCACATTTCCCTAGTTCGAAAGATTTGTGTGCTATATTGCATGCTTAGTCTCTACCTTAAGAATATGACCATCACCTCACGTACACGACTGCAGTTATGATGAGATGAGTTGAAATTTCACTTAAGGAACTGGGATGAGGGATTTGAGTTTGGACTTGATTTAATGATGCTCGAGGATGGGATAAAATCAATGAAGGCTTTATGAAACATGAGTGTCAGCACATTTAGCCAGTATGAGAACATGGTTCTTGTACTATCTCTTGACATTTATCTATGTGCCAGGGTGTGATAAAATAAAAAAAATGTTGATCAATGTGCGCCAACTCTTGGTAAAAGCAGTGGAGCTAGCCAAAAATACTACAAAGCAATGAAATGTCAAAGAAAAGCTCTCATTCCACAAAGTCAATTATCAAAAGAGCTTCCACCAAAGGCGAGCTCTCCCAACCATTTCAAAGTGTCCACTTGGACCACCGCTATTAGGACAAGGAGTCGGGCTTGCAGCAAAAAAAGGATTCTGCATCGTAAATGCTACAAGTCTGGGTGTAGAAGGTACGATCGGTACTCAAAAAAGGCACACCCCGGTGTACTCCCAGGAAAACAAGTGCAGACGGCTCCAACTTCTCTTGACGGACGCACTGATCAACACCAAAAATATGCGTCGCGTAATAACGCACTTGAGAGGATCCTTGTTCCAATGAGAGGGAGAGAAGAAATGACACAATCCTATGCCCTCCATCAACTGGCCTTCCATCTACACTTTTAAGTCTGACAACTAAAGAGACGGTAGATTGGTTGCAAGAAATGGTTTATTCCCTAGTGTTGAGGATCGGGTCCTTAGGAGAGTCTCTTGGACTGGAACCTTGTGTGACGTTGTGACTCTACTCTTGTAACTGCGGTCAACACTTAAAGTCATATCCCTACTATATATGTATACAAGGAGAGTCTGATGATTAGGGAAATTGGATACCTTTTGACTAGAGCTTGGTTCAGCTTAGAATTTTAGGATCTCTAAAATCGAGAGTTCTTGAACGGATCAAGTCTTGTATTCACATGCACAGTCAGGGGTTAACCCAATATATTCATTCTTTATTTGCTCGAGGACTAGCAAAGTTTAAGTATAGGGGGGGTGATGAATCCACGATTCGTCATCTTAATATTTTGATCTTAACAAAATCCCCAAGTAAAATCCCAAATAAATGTCAATAAAATCCATAAATTAACAAAATGACTCTTGTAAATAAAATAACTAATTATTGTATATAAGATTGTATAAAATGAATTAACAATAAAAAGCCGCAAAAATAAAGGAGTTTTATACTTGTAAATAGCTCAAAACTTCATGTATTTTTAGTAATATCATTTCAACTTCTTTTTGCCTAATTCTTTCTTTAACTTGTTTATAAAAATGTATATAAAAATATAAAAATACAAAACAAATTTCACCTCAAATAAATGCTCCTAGATCCCAAAGAGAAAAAGCCGTAAAGTCCAACTTCCAAGCTAAATTTCCGCTCCGTATGAACTCCAAATTCACCGAACTCACTTTTAAAGTTCAATTAGAAAATTATCTATCCAACGGAAGCGGTTTCATTAAAATCGGAGCTCATTTGCAAAAGTTAGGTTTTGGGACCTAGATGTACATTGTACATTATGTATATATTCATTCTTTCTTCATTTTTTATTTTACCTTTCTTATATACTAAAAATACAAAAAAAATCATACTTGTGTTGTATTTTAATTGTAATATTTTATTGTATTTTTTCTGTTGTAAATATCTCTTATTAAAAAGACAAAAAATTACGTATTAGAAAAGTAAAAAAAATGTACAAGGTGTTTTGTCTTCTTTTGTAAATTCTTCACTATTTATTTTCTTCTCTTTTATTCTATTGTAATTAAAGTAGCCTACTTTATTTTATATTATTTATTTATTTATTTTACATTTTCTACAATAACCACCGATTCAACTCCATCATTCCACCATTTTTTCCAACTTCCCATTCAACTCCATTAATAATAAAACCTCCCATTCAACTCCACCACTTTAATAACCTCTCATTCCATTCTCTTTATATACATGTCATTCTCCTCATTTTTGCCTTTGATCCATCTTTATGTGAGGAGATCCTAGTTCCCATAGTTGAATCGGTGACAGCGACGCAACCGCGGTCGAGCGACGACGGCCCTCTCTCTAGTGAGATCCGTTGGATTTTTGGCCAACATTGTAGCCGCACCCGCATGCTGCTCGAGCTCATCGCTCGCCGGCGATTCGAGCGAAGACCGTGCTCTCGTGAGAACACCATAGGCGATCGTCTCCATCGTAGGTAATTTTTCATCTCATTTTATCATATTGTCATTTTTGTAATTTTTTTAGCACATCATATCACCACCATCTCCCATTTGTTTCTACTCCATCATATCACCATTATCACATTTTTTTCGTCCATCATGTGCATTCCTTGTTTTAACAAAATTTAAAAAAAATAAAAAAATTAAAACAAAAAAGTCTCTTTTATTACAGCAGAAAAAATAAAAAAAATAAAAAAAATAAAACAGCAGCAGCGGTGGGAGCCCCACCGCCGCCGCCCTTCCCTCCGGCTCCTCACCACCGCCCCTCAGCAGCGGGCGGCCACGCCTCCGCCGCTCTACGCGGCCGCGCGTGGCGCCGCCGTTGCCCCGGCCGCCAGCCACAGGGGCGCCCACCGTCGCCCTCGCCTGCGCAGGGTACCCACGTCGCCCTTGCCTGCGCAGGGCACCCACGCCGCCCTCGCCCCAAGCGGCGGCCTTAGCTCGCCGCCTTCCTCACGCCGCCATCACGCTCGTTGTAAGCGGCCAAGTCCCGCGCTCCGTCCACCGCTGTCCAAGCCGCCGGCCGCCTCCCCAGTTGGGTTCCACTTGCGAAGACAAAGGTAGAAGAAAGGACCATTTTCTTTCTTTTTTTAATGTAAAAATTATGTTCTTTATTTTCCTATTTTCTGTAATTATAATTGAGTCCTTGTACATAGTTTGTATTGTTTAAGCTCACTTCTTTTATTGCAAGGATACCCCTGTGTTTGTACTCGAATTTGGACCTTGTTTTGGCATCCTTTTATTTAAAGAAAAATAGCATTGTCTTGAGCAGCTTATTGTCTTCCATTTGAAAATTTATTTGTATTTTTGTGAGATATTGTGAATTAATTAAAATTGTGCAACTGAAATTTTGCATATTTTACCCAATCTGGACTCTTAAAATTATATCTCACACACGGTTGCTCTAAAAATTCCACAAAAACTAGGATGATGCCCTGATATATATTAACTTGCTGTCCAAATTTCATCTAAAATGAAGTTGTCTTTTGCATGAAATAAATTATAGAGTGTTTTTTGTATTTGATTTTTAATTAAATCCACGTGTATCTTTTTTGTAAAATTTCAACTTTCCTGGATTGCTTAGCTAAATATCTTTCTGAGATAATTCGCACTCTGACTAATTTAACATTGTGGATTATTAGAAATTATTTACTCACCGTCACTCTGATTTCACTAAAAAATCCATAAAAAATTCATATATTGTCAAAAAATTCCAAAAATATTACTGTAGCTTTCTTGCATCATGTTTTCATTTCAGTAATTTTTTTCATAATTTTTGCTTACTGTTTGTGTGAGAAATTGCGAAAAAACCCCTAAAAAGTGTACATTTTTATTTATTGCATTTTAACCCATAAAATTCCAAAAAAAGTACCTTGCATTCATCTCTGGATTAGGACTCTAGGAAAAATATAATTTGGCTAAATTGGACTAATTTGACATTAAAATTAATTTGGCCTTGTTGTGTGTTTTATTAGTGTTGTAATTCACTTGCATTTGCATTCTATTTGCATAAAAAATTATAAAAAACCGCACTAGAAATCTAAAACCTAATTTTCAAATTAACCCAAAGTTGTTCCTTTGCCTCCCTGTGTTCGACCCCAGACTTGCCCAGGATATAAATTAAGCCGAGACACTCTTCACGGAGATCTTCTCTCGGTTCTGACTGAATTGCTAAGTACACGTGCTACAACGTGACCGAATTATTAATCGTATTTAGCGACTCGTCAGTCCTCGGCTAAGAGTATGCTCTCCGAGCTCTCATATGCTGGAAGCTATAACTCTGTGGTAGCTGAAGGTGAGAGAAGAGCTCGTGAAACTGGGTCAGTCCAAGCAACTTCATCATCAGTGATCGCAAAATCACACTCCTGGTGGACGTCTCGCTCTGCCTCTATCATCTGCTCTACATCATTAAACTGCTCTGAGCAAGTTGAATCTCACGCTCTGGTCTCGTCGATCGTTTCTATTTGTATACTCTCACCCTCGATGCGAAAGTACACCTTCCCGCTATCATGGTCGAACACCGCCTTGGCTATGACCAAGATTGGATGTCTTAGAATGATGGGGTATCTATCACAGACTCAGGGATCTCCATGGCCAACACTATGAAGTACACGGGGAATTTCACGCCCTAAATTGTGACGACCACGTCCTTCAACAACCCCTTCGGCCTCTTGACAGATCTATCAACAAACTGAAGGACTGTCATGTTCTGTCGAAGAGGGCCAAACTCGAATCGCTCAAGTAAGGCTGCGGGAAGTAGGTTGATGGAAGAGACACTGTCTAATAGAGTACGATCCAATCTCTGCTCATGAATGTGGCATCTGACATAGGGAGATCATGCATCTCGCCTCTTAGATGGCAGATGGTTCTGGATGGCGAAGCAGGTGGCACGGGTGAGCACATGGACCTCGGCATGATGGTTCCTTCTCTTCCTACGAATGGTGGTCTTCTCTCTCAAGTTCTTCTGGAAGAGAGGGATGTGCTCAAGTGCCTCATGTAGAGTCAACTGGATATGGAATCTGTCTATCATCTACTGGATGAACTCTAACTGTTGTTCGTTTTTTTTATTTTCTTTTTTATTCCCCTTAGCGAAGCGGGGTGCTTGAGGAAAGGGGATGGCTGGGCCCTCCTCAGATAGAGGGCCATGAATAGGTTTCTGCTGCTGAGAAGGGATGGAATCCATACAAGGGTCATCACGAATCACATATGGACTCTAAGTAGATGAAGAAACTTTTCCTTTATTTATTTTTTTGGTCTTTTTGGAATAGTCCTGAGATACAACATATGGCAACATAACGGGAATATAAATGGTGGCATCAGTACCACCCACGACATTGGTCTTTGCAGCATCAGTACCGCGCTCTGGTTCAGCATCAACTGAATTGGTGGCGTCAGTACCACCAACTGCATATGGAGAAGCGACAGCCTTAGTACCGTCGGCTAGATCAACGTCCTTGGTGGCTTCAGCACCACCATCATCAACATTATCAGCAGCAACTTCCGCACTGCTGTCCTCCTCATCTGGTGCTCCTGGCTCATCATGGTGTTGTCGCTCAGACGAGGCGCCACCGTCAACATCAAATATGTATGAAGAAATATCGCCCAATGAATAACTAGGAGTGGTGGTCTATGTAAACATTACCTGCTCAGACTTCCTCTTTAGGTTGTTCGGATTGGGCTCGATTTGAGCGGGTATGGCGGCCTTGCTCTTTATTATGTCCCTCATCTCTTGCTTGAACTCGTTCATCTCCCGCATAAAAGATGTTGGTTGGTCTAAGAGTAGGCATGCTAGATCATCAAGGGTTGGGTTCTCATAAGCTGGCCTACGAGAACCGGACGGGTTGCCTCGCTGAAAATGAGGTTGGCCTTGGTACTGGTGAGGGAGAGGCTAAGTGAGCTGCTAAGGTTGTTGTTGCTGCCTCCACTATTATCCCTGCTGGTAGGGATGAGGACCCGACCGGTAATGTTGTTGTGTCTAGGAGTACTGGGGTTGCTGTTGTTGCTGGTTGAACTGCCCACCATGAGCTGGAGGCTACTGCTGAGACAAGGTGACTCCGGTAGACCACCTGAATCCAGGATGATCTAGATGTATCCCGGGCTGCTGCTGGTCATACCAAATCCCGTTGACTTCCATCAACGGCTCCTACTCATAAGGGAATAGGGGAAGAACTTCCAAGGGATGATCATGCTGGTACACCACCATCTGAGTGTCCTAAGATGTCGGTGGCTGAGAGTAGTGTAGCTGCAACAGCTGAACTGACTCCGCTTGGATGTGGTGAACCTGTCGGTACTGAGCAGAGGGCTGGGAAGAGCTGCTATTTCTAGGATCAGCCCGTGACCTGAGATGGGGTTGAGAAGCGTCTGTGCCTCCTGGAGACAGATGATCTGGGTCTTCAGATCATTAAGAGTTTGTGCCAACTGGTCGATCTGCATCATGCCCTGACACTGCTTCTTCTCGATAATCTCTATGCGGTCCAACTTATCGCTGATGATACCCATGTCAGCTACTGATGACTCTGCCTGTGCTACTGCTGCCAATGAAGTGGATGGACCTGCATCAACATGTGTTATCCTCTGATAGGACACGACTTGTGGAAGGGGCTTCCCTGAGTGTAGACTTAGGTTTGGGACATCACGGTGTAATTCTTGGCCATCTCCTCATAGATGACCCAGACTTGGTCCTCATCCTTGGCGAAGTAGGAGCCCCCACAAGAAGTGTTAACAAGCTCCTATAGCTTCGGTGTCAACCCACAAAAGAAACTCTGTACCAGATTGGACTTGTATATGTCATGGTGTGGACACCGGTCGATGAGCACACGAAATCGATCCCTCGCCTCATGAAACTACTTGTTGGGGATTGTGATGAAGTTGTTGATCAAAGCTAGAGCTGCATTGGTCCGGCCGAGTGGATAGTACTTGTTCAGTACTCGGTCCGGAGCTGCTCCCAAATAGTAATGTATCTCCCTAAATGCTTCAGCCAATAAGATGCTATGTCGACGAGGGAGAATGGAAACATTATCATCTTGATAGTGTCCTTGTCCATAAATCTGGCATGGACTATGTTGCAGATCATTTCAAACTCTTGTAAATGTAGATGCGGCTCCTCGGTGGCTAGACCATGGAACTTGGGCAAGAGCTGAATCGTTTGGGGGCCGAGCTTGAAGTCACCCAGAATCTCAGGGACCTAGATCCGACGATGGGTGAGGGTTGCACCATGGTTGTGCAACTACCTAATAGGTCGTGGTTGTCTGGCTGGATCTGTCTGATCCTCCGGGTGTCTGTCTGGTCCTCCTCCAGCCTCTGATATCTCTCCACCGGCTGGTCGTTATCGGCTCATATATGTGCTATCTCTCGGCACACCTCTGCCATAAAGGTTCCCTGATCCTTGATCTATCTATGCATCGTCTCCAGGGAGGCTAGAAGTGTGTTGTTGATGGCGCCCTGATCTAGAACATATGTAGAACCCTGGGGCTGTCCATCGGTGCGCTCCTCACTGCTATCCATCTCATGGGCCTCTACAAAGGCAAAAGACCCAAACTCAGGTGTCATCAAATGTACAAATATCTGTACTAGTCTCTACTCAGGAACCTCAGGACCAGTGGAAGAAGGATGGTCGAGGGGGAACAGGGCAGAATCGAATTCATGTTCGGAGAGCGGATCTACGCTCCCTAAAACCTACCTAGATGAATGAGGCGGAGTGCTCGAGAGCGGGTCTACTAAAGGTAGTCTAAGGGATCTCCGGCCCATCATCGTGATATAGGGATGAGTGCGGACGAGATCTGGAAAGTAACCAAGATCAGAAGTCAAAATCCCCAATTCACCTACTCAACACGAGAGCTAATGATCGTAAAGGATCGGTCGATTATCTTGTTGATTTTATTTTAGGTGATAAATCAGTCTTGCAGGGCGATTAAGAGACCTGGTAGGAACCTGATGCTCCAAAGAGACTGGCGTAATCCCAAAGCTAGATCTTTCCCAGCTAGTATGAATTGCGGATCGTTTACCAGTTACCCGATCAATTCAATCTGTTAAGGATATTGCAGTTTGCTTTACCGGTTACTAGAGAGATCCTCCCTGGAGAACAACTAACCCCAAGACCAATAGTCTATTGGAAGTTCAGGCATGGCTCTATCCTAGTATGCGGGTCACTCTCTCGCCAAAGCAAACTAACCAATGAGGGGGTGACTCTCCCCAAAATAAATATTTTTAAGTGAGGTGGGTTTTAGGGTCAAGTTTGCTTAAACAATCCCAATTTTATGATTTTCAACTTTTTATGTATTTTTCAAAGATAAACAACGTCTAACGAATTTTTCAATCTCCTAATTTATTTTAAGTCCAAAAACAGGGGGAGAAGTCGAAAAAGTCGATGGACGATCAAACACGATGATGCATGCAAAGTAAGAGATGCTTATCTAACTCCAACACTCTACATGCAGGGTGATCCGTGCATAAATTAAAAGACAGAATTGAAACTAATTTAAATAATGCACAAAGAAAATGACCTTAAGATGACCAATTTCTAAAGATCGTGAAGAAGAGTAGTTAACTAATCAGAAAGAAAGATCGATGTCCGATCTTGGATGTCGGTGTCCGTCATAACAGATCCTGCACGCAGTATATATGACCTCTAGCGGCACATGACCTCTCAATCAATCAAGCTAACTTTTTATTATAAATTATTAATAAGGTCCAATTACGAACTATAGGTACAAGCAGTCTATTAAGGATTGGGCCTTAAGTTATTTACGTCACAATCAAGACAAATACTAACTCTAAGTGCCAAATTCTTCGAGAATCAAATAGAAAAAATGCGATAAAATCAAAACCGGTGAAAAACATGGTGATTTCCCTCGAGCACACCGATGCTCAGCGAAATAGACCTCGATAAGAGTTAAGTGAGTCCAAGGTCCAAAGTTATTACAACAACAATAATAAATGCTGGAAAGAAACTAATCTACTATACTACTACTCTAAAAGCTATAACTATCTCCTGCTCCCCCTCAGGCACGGGTCTCCTCCAAAGTGTCCTCGAGCGATTCCTCGTATGAAAAGCGAAACAGAAATGGGTCAGAAAACAGCTATAACAAATAGAGATAAAAATAAACAAAAAGGCTGAAAAAGCTGAAAAAGCGACTATTAAGCCGTGCTCCCTGGCAACGGTGCTATTCTGATGAGCAACTTGCCGACCAAGGTTAAGTATCAATGTAAATAAAGATCTTTGCGACCCCAATCGACGAATCAGACTCAACAATATAAATAGAGATCCACCTAAATAAAGCAAACAATCAATCAAAGCACTGTTAGCGGTCTCTACTATTTATTTAACCCGATATAGCAACCAGGGTTGAACTCAAGGAGCATGAATAACCCTACAAAGTAGTCAGTTTTCAGACAAATAAAAGCATATTTTTATCAATTTTAATTTTGCAATTTTTTATATGTTTAAATAAGGAAAACAAGCAAGAAAATAAGGCAATAAAGCACACAAGCAAGCCTTTGCAATTTTTATTAAGGCTAAAAATCGCTCAAAAATCAAGGATAAAAATATTTTTGTGTTTTTCAAATTATTAAGTGTTTTTTTTATAATTTTCTAGGTTTTTTATGATTTTTAACGGATTTTATAAAAATCAAATAAGATAAATAAACACAAATAGTGCACAGTCAGGACAAAATTACAAATTAAAAAAATTTGAAGTGTTATGATGTCCTGGATCTGAATTTTAATGGAAAGTATGAAAAAATGCTACAAACAGAATCTGAAATCCTATTTTTTATTTTTCTAGAATTTTTATTGTATTTTTTTGATAATTTTGATATTTTTAGGGTTTTTAGGAAGGTTTTCAAAGCAAAACATGTACTAGAGATAAAGCACGCACAAACAAACACTCACAATTTTTTTGGAATTTTTAGCATAATTTTCATAATTTTTATGTATTTTATAATATAGACAGTGAGCTTTTTGGATGTTTTTAATTTTTAGAAAATACAAAACTCAACAAAATTAATCCCAAAAATTATAATAAATAATACATGTTGGCAGGAGCTTACAGAATTTTTTATGTAATATTTGGACTTAATTTGATAATTATTGAATTAAAAACAAGACTCATAGTGTACAGGGACCTAACTACAATTATAAGAAAGTTTGCATGCCAATTAATAATGTAGATATAAAGCGTAAGTCCAATAGTGCAAAATATCTAGTAAATTCACACACATGGGCAATACACCACGCGCAGGGGCATAAATGCAATTATTGGAAAATATTGATTCAAAATATAACACTCAGGAGTTCAGGATGAAACATGAAAATACACCATAAAATCACATGGG
This sequence comes from Ottelia alismoides, assembly GCA_037367405.1. Taxonomy (NCBI): domain Eukaryota; kingdom Viridiplantae; phylum Streptophyta; class Magnoliopsida; order Alismatales; family Hydrocharitaceae; genus Ottelia; species Ottelia alismoides. The sequence goes on from JAZKJV010011429.1 coordinate 967,672, forward strand.
ACGTCACATGAGTTCCAATACAAAGGAATGAAATGCAAATATACGATAGAGCAAGGGTCCACATGCAAAAAAACCAGATTATTTTAAACTATGCATAATATTTACAAGATCGAATAATAAAGACAAAACATAGAGGGTCTTAAGGATAAATTACCCCTTATTGGGCGCGATCCAACGGTTGACAACGTTCCACTTAAGATCTGATGGCCGATATGGGTGGATACCCCTTCGACGATGGAGGGCGCTGATGAGATCCGCAGTTGGATCTGACGGTCGGAGGCCTCCTGTAGATGAATGGCTTGGATTAGAACTGGGTTGGGCTTCGATCGGATGATGGAGGAGGCATCGGGAAGAACGGGGAAGAACTCGCCGGAAGCGAGTTTCGATCATCGATTTTGCGCGGTTTTGACGTCCTCTCGAGTTGTTGGAAGATGGAAGATATCGGTGATGCTGCTCCGCAGTGTCTGGAAGGCTGAGAAGGGCCCAGGTCCACGTGAGGGACCCTAGGGGAGAATGGAAGACCTGGAGCTCCGTAGGGGTACTCAAGACCTCCAGATGAGGCCTATTAGCATATGCACCCTGCAGGAGAAAAGGGTCGTGCTCGGAGATGAAGCTCCGACGAGGGTCAGAACGCATATGTAGCAGGAATAGAGGCAGGGGTGAACGGGTAGGTCTCCGGCGAGTGGAGGATTCGACCTAAGCATGTCTCCTAGCCAATAGCGGGCTCTGCATGGGGGGTTGGGAAGCATATGTACAAGCAATCGAAGGTCGGAGCGAGGTGTATGGGAGTCGGCGTGAGGCGGAGGTATGGAGAACATGGGATGATCGACGATACTCTGTGCGGCAAAGAAACAATAGATTCAATGGAAGATTTACGGGAAATGGAGTACCTGGAGATGGAGGAACACGCCTGGGGGTTGCAGACAACGGTCTACGGTGGTCGTAGCCTCGATGGCTGGTGCAACCAGAGTCTCTACTCCTTGTGGCGAGGCTGAGGTTCGCACCTCACCGGACCTAGGGCTAGAACGCTCCAAAAACCTCCTACGCCCACCCTCTCGCTCGTTGTCACTCTAGGAAGGGTGGTTGGGTGCACAGGAGGTGGTGACGTAGCCAAAAGGTGGTCAAAAAGGAGGGGAGTAGAGTAAGTTATATAGATGTGAGGGTCTGACATGGAGGAGGCGCAACCTGCGAACCGAGGCGTGGATCAAGGATGAATATCAGACAAGGGTTAGGGATCCGCGCCCTCTAATCGGGGTGAAAGATCATGTGGAAAGGAGTTGGGGTCGGTTCTGGATAAATTGGAGAAATCCAGGTGAAAACGAGGTTGGCGAGAAGGGAGGTCCGGGGGGACCAGTTGACCGGGGTCAACATAGATGGCCTGGACCAATCATGAGTGGCAGGGGAAATGGACAAAAACCACTAGAAGCCAAAATAAATAAGAAAATAAAGGAAATTAAATTAAAAATAATAAATGGAATTAAATTTGAAAACGAATAAAATGAAAAATGTTTATTATTTTTCAAGGATTTTTGTGTGATTTTTAATTATTTTTATGAAAAATAAATTAGTGGATATACAATATAAAATGTTATATACAAGTATAATATACCTATATATTATGTACAATAATTTTATTTTGTTATTTTTACAAAAAATACCCCAACTTTATATTTTATTTATTTTCCACATAATTTTAGGAGCATAAAATAATTTTTATTTTTATGAGTTATTTACAGGTATAGAATAAATAGTGGATGTTGTATATATACATGTATTTTGTACAATGAAAGAGGAATTGTTATTTTATTTTATTTGATTTTTCTGATTTTTATTTTCTTTTTGTATTATTATTGGAAATATATACAAGGAGCTAAAAATAATGACTTAATTTTATTTTGTCAAAAATAATTATTTATACATATAGGTAATATATACAATACAAAGTAGGCCCTATCTCTCTCTCTCTACTAATTTATTTGGCGATCCGGTCAAGGCTTGACCTTCTCTTGGGGTTCTGGCCACTCTGTATTTATTCTAAATACCTCCTTCCTTTTTCTTTTCCTTTATTCTTTTATTTTTGCACAAATGCATACTAATTATGCAATATTAACACATTCATGTTTAATGCCAAATTATTGTATTTACACATATTTACATGATGCTTTGCCGAGATAAATAGCTAAAATAAAAGAATAATAAGTGAGAATAAGGGATTCATCACTTGGCCCAGCTTGTCAAAGGCCTAGCAGATATGACGAGAAAGTTAGATGACCTGATGGCCACGAAAACCACCATACCGGCTCAGATTGAAGCCAACCCCAACAACTTCAAGAAAGGATAGCAAGTAGAATGTGATGTCCCGTCTCTGTCTATAGAGTCAGATGATTGTGCTATTATTTTATCTAATGATGTCACTCTCAAGAGCGGTAGGGCCTTGCCTCCGTCTGCCACAAACAAGGGGAAGAATAAAGCTTCAGGTGAATCGTCATCTTCTGCATCAACTGTGCCAGCTACATGGGTGGATGAGGAAGAAGAAGGAGGAGGAGCCATTCCAGCTGCCACTCATCACCATCTCCACCAGCAAAAAGAACAAAAAATCAGAAAAAGCAAAAAGACCAAAAAAAATGATCATTGCCAAAGCAAAGTTGTGCCAGCCTTGGAGGATCCGCCAGCCGCAGCAAATCCCACGCCAACCGATGAAATAGAGACCCTACTTTTTGCTTGTCCACCTGTAGCAGAATCTTCACTTCCAGACTATACACTTTTTGTAATCTGGATGTACAAAATATTGTGGACAAGAATTTTGTTGTAAATCAGAACTCTATTCTTGATTTCAACACTGTACATATTCCTTTTCCTGATGCAATAGAAAAACCCAAAAAAATGCAAAAGGAAAAAGTGAATTATCTGATCCCGGGGTTGTGGATATTATTAAAAACTTGACTGTTGAGATTCCATTAATGAGGCCATGGAGTACATGGTAGCTGTAAAGAAAGGTTGAAAGAGGCATGTACGAGCAAGCGTCTCCCAGCAGGTTGAGAAGCACGTTCTCACCATGGCCACAGTTGCAGCCATCAACAATCTCCCACAGAAGAAACAAGACAAAGGAGCGCCCCTAATCAATACGAGATTTTTGATCAAGTCTTCGAGCGAACTCTGCTTGACATTGGTTCTTCCATCAACCTACTGCCATCGTCATTACTGCAAGAATTTGGGTTAGGACCTCTCAAGCAAACACGCATGATCCTTCAGTTCGTTGATCGATCCATCAAGAGACCTTGATGTCTTTTAGAAGATGTTGCAGTGAAGGTGCGGGACATGCAGTTCCTCGTTGATTTTGCAGTCCTTGACATGGACTCACCCATACCCTTATTCCAGACTCCTATCATCCTAGGCCGACCATTCCTACATACTTCAAAAGCTGTGTTTGACTGTGGGACCAACAAGATTACATTTAGCTCGGACAACAAAAGAATTACTATAGACATTATCATCGAGCCTAAAGTTATAACTGATGAGGGTCGTGCAGCTACAGACTGTGACTTCATTTTGGCAATCAGAGATACACAATTCTCTTTGAACGATCATTGTACATAGGAAAACCTCTCTCTCGGGGAGGACCTGGAAAGCACAATCGATGCAGGATCCGAAGACAATTGGGAGATAGAGTCAAACTTGTTGATACAGCTCTTTGACACCGATGGTTCACTCCAGCCCGAACACACTGTTTCCATCGTAGATCTGTTCGGCACATTATCAGAATCTCAACATAGCACCAAGGTTGGCAACTCTGCAAAAAGCCAAACAACACATCCTCCAACTAGCACTATCTCAGAAGTGATCGAGAAACTGGCCAGATCAGAACCGGAACTCAAGCCACTTCCAGCAGGCCTAAAATATGCTTTCCTTGTGGGTGCACCTAACATGTATCCGGTCATCAGCAGCGGCAAGCTGGCCCCAGAGCAAGAATCTTGACTTCTCAAGGTTCTACAGAAAAACTACAAGGCACTTGGTTGGCATGTCTCGGATCTCCATGGCATAAATCATGTGTTGTGTTCACACCACATTTACTTGGAAGAAGATGCCAAGTCATCCTGTGAATTTCAAAGAAGACTGAATCCTAATCTAAGGGACGTCGTCATGAAAGAAATCATGAATTGGTGTGACAGGCTTCATTTATCCCATCTCTGATTCAAAATGGGTAAGCCCTTTGCACGTAGTTCCAAAGAAGTCGTGGCTTACTGTGGTTACAAAGGACAGAGGAGAGGAGATATCTACTCGTGTACCAACATCTTGGCGTGTATGTGTTGATTACAATCTCCTTAATGCAGCAACAAAGAAGGACCACTTTCCCTTGCTTTTCATTGATCAAGTTTGGAAAGATTGGTTGGCAAGGAGTTCTTCTACTTTCTGGATGGGTACTTCGGGTATAACCAGGTGGCAATCGCCTCGGAAGACTAAGAGAAGACAACCTTCACTTGCATGTTCGGCACTTATGCTTTCAGGAGAATGCCCTTTGGATTGTGCAATGCACCTACGACATTCCAGAGATGCACGCTTGCAGTCTTCGCCGAGATGGTAGGTAGTTTTCTCGAGGTGTTCATGGACGACTTCTTTGTCTATGGTGACAGCTTTGATTCATGTCTTAAGCATCTAGAAAGAGTACTTCAGAAATGCTGAGAAGTCAATCTAGTATTGTCATGGGAAAAGAGTCGCTTCATGGTTACAGAAGGGATTGTGCTGGGTCACGTCGTTTCCAAACGTGGCATGGAAGTCGACAAGGAAAAGGTAGATGTAATTTCCAATCTTGAGCCACCTCAGACTTTTAAGAATGTGAGGTCATTCCCGGGGCATGTGGGATTCTACAGAAGGTTCATCAGTGATTTCAGCCCATTGCCCGACCTCTTACAGAACTATTATGCAAGGATACCAAGTTTAATGCTGATCAGCAGATTCTCCTTTTATTCAATGAGCTGAAGGACCTAATCACTCAAGCTCCAATCTTACAGCCGTTGGATTGGTCTCTTTCATTTGAGATCATGACGGATGCGTCAGACTTTGCAGTTGGGGTTGTGTTGGGACAGAGAAAAGATAAGGTGCTCTATGCCATTCATTATGCTAGCAGAATATTAGATGAAGCTCAGAGAAATTATACGGTGACAGAGAAAGAATTGCTAGTTGTGGTATTCATCCTCGAGAAGTTCCAATCACACCTGCTCGGATTAAAAGTCACCATCTTCACCGACCACTCTGCTATCCGATATTTACAGTAGAAGAAGGATGCAAAACTCAGGATAATTAGATGGATCCTTCTCCTCCAGGAATTCGATCTGCAAATCAAGGACAAGCCTAGAGTTCAGAATGTGGTAGCAGATCACCTCTCCAGAATTGAGCAGCAAGAGCCTCCACTGAGCAGTACACCCATCACAGGCACCTTTCCTGACGAGTCGATTTTGGCTGTGGATTCACTCCCTTGGTATGCTGATATTGTCAACTACCTCATTTCGGGTGTAGTTCCACAAGATTGGAAGAAGATTCGAAAGGACAAATTCTTATCAATGATCCATTTCTACTAATAGGAAGATTCTCTCTTATTCAGGGAAGGCGCATATTGCATTTGGCGCAGGTGTATTCCTCAAGAGGAGCATCATAGTGTCCTCGAGCATTGTCACTCGCTCGAATCCGGTGGACATCACTCTGGAGACAAAATGATGGCAAAGGTACTTCAGTGTGGCCTCTGGTGTCCCATAATATTTAAGGATGCAACAGCTTTCGTCAAATGATGCATTGACAGTCAGAGATCGAAAGGCACCCTCACAACGAAAGATTCAATGCCCCTGAAGATCATTTAGATAGTAGACATTTCCGTTGCTTGGGGCATCGATTTCATGGTACCTTTCCCCAACAGTCAGAGATATGAACACATCCTTCTTACCGTTGACTACGTGAGTCGCTGGGTTGAAGATATCCTTGTTCGAGCCGCAGACAGTCGTATAGTTTGTCGGTTTCTGAAAGAGAACATCATTTCGCAGTTCAGGATTCTAAAGATACCGATATCAGATGGGGGTAGTCACTTCATAAATAGAGAGGTCAAGAAGCTCACAAAGGAGTATGGCATCGAGCACCGTGTCACATCTCCTTACCATCCCCAAACCAACGACATGGCAGAATTATTAAATAGAGAAATCAAGATGATTCTTCAGAATATTGTAAAGTCGGGCAGAAAGAATTGGTCCCAACTCTTGGACTTCATCCTATGGGCATACAAAACCGCTTACAAGTCTCCCTTGGGCATGTCGCCCTATCGTCTTGTATATGGGAAGCCGTGTCATCTACCTGTGGAATTAATTCACAAATCTTTATGGACAATCAATATGTGCAATTTGGACTCACAAAGAAGTCGTCAAAAAAGAAAACATGATCTGAACAGGCTCTTGGAATTTCTAGACTATGCATACGATAACACATTGATGTACAAGGAGAAGGTAAAATGCTGGTATGCCTGGCACATCAAACGAAAGACCTTCGAAGCTGGGCAAAAAGTGTGGTTATTTGATGCAAAGTTGAAGATCTTTCGGGTAAATTAAAGAGAAAATGGACAGGGTCGTTCCAAGTTCAAGAAGTGCATGACAATGGTAGCATTGCAATATCAGAATTGTCTCCTGACGCACAACCATTTGTCATCAATAATCAACTCCTGAAGCCTTACCTCGAGCATGACACTTTCTTGGCTGTCGTCGACTCTATCCAAGTACTACGCTTTGACGACACATCCACAACAGTAGCCACATCAAAAAATTCAGATAATTCAACTCATAAACTTTTCCTTTAAGTCTTTATCTTTTCTTCTTTTCTTTTTTTCATTCTCACCTTCTCACTATTAAAAAAATGCGTGTCTTTTGTGTCTCTCTCCTTTTTGCCAGTTTGTTATACTTAGGACGTACTTTGTCCTAAGTATAGGGGTGTGCACCACATGTAGTTTCACTCTTTGATCCTCTCTCCTGTCTCATCTTCTTCTCTATACTCAGGGATATCTTACCCTAAGTATAGGGGGAGACATCCTGAGTACGATATGTTCATTCTCACCCTTGACCCTCCCTGCTTTGAGTACAATCTACTATACTTAGGATTATTTGATCCTAAGTACAGGGGGGAAGGTCGACTTCTCATTCAGTTTTCCCTTCATTCGTTATTTGTAGGCTTTTCTGTACTCAGTCCGAGTTATGTCTTCTCTTTTTCTCTTCGATCTATGACGATATAGCTCAGGCTAAGTATAGGGGTCGTATTTACTTGGTATATAGTTTAGCTATAACTCGTACTTTTGTATTTTTGAAATAATACTCATTGAAATCTCCTAATAAAAACAAGCTTATACCTCCTCAAGCTCTTTTTATATATACTGATTAATAAATCAGGCAAAAATACTTTTGCAAAATGTTTGAAAAATAGTTTGGAAAACTTTTTGAAAAATCTTTTGAAAATTGTTTGGAAAATATATTGTAAAATGTGTTCAACCTTTGCCAAAACATTTTGCTTGTAAAATTTTATTTTCTTGACGTGAAATAAAAATGTTTGAAAACAATTTGCAAATGGTTTGAAAGTTGGTTGCAAAAATATTTGAAAATCTATATATACTGGTTGAAAAACCTTTGCAAAAAAAGATTTTCAAATGTATGTAAATGTTTGTAAAATTTGTTTGTAAAAACTATTTTGGACTATAGCTTTCAAAACTTTTGTAAAATGATTTCCAAATAAGTTTGAGGAGTACACATACTATATTAAAATTCTTTACACGTATGTCTTTAAAAGTGATTATTTACCCCCTGTAAATTCTTTAAAACTAAACTCTTGTGAATATAAGAGGCACTCTTGTGTAAATATTTGTACTTATTATCTTAGCCAAAATCCTTTTGTTTTCAAAAATCCCAATAACATTTGCAAAACTAAAAATACCAAAAACATTTTATTAACAAAAGGCATTTTCATTCCTTAAATTCTTCTTGTACATGCTGAGTAATAACTCATGTTAAAAATATTTTCTGCAAATGATGTGAAAATGGTTTGACCCGTGTGCAAAACTTTTTGTGAAATGTTTTCAACCTTTGGAAAAAGTTTTGATTTGTAAAAATTCATTTCTTTATGTGAAATAAAAAAAATTTGAAAACCTATTAGCAAATGGCTTTGAAAATGGTTGTAAAATTATTGTGAAAAATCTATATATATTGTTTGAAAAATCTTTGCAAAATGGCTTTCAAATGCTTGTAAATATTTGCAAAAATTATTTTGTACTATAGTTTTGAAAATTATTTGCAAATAAATTTTAGGAATAAATGCATCATTAAAGAAGAATAATGTAATCTCTAAATATAAATAAAATTCTTTACCAATTGTACATAAATACCTAAATAAATTGTTTTTTGTTAACCTATAAATTCTTTAAATTCTTAATTCTTGTTAATAAATAAAAAGAAGCATGCACGTGTACATAGATGTATATATTTTGTATTTCTTTTCGCCAAAATTCCTTTTATTCTTTTTATTCTAAATTCTTTGAAAAATTGCCTATGTCTTTCCGCATTGTACACAACATTTGCATAACATTAGCATTCTTTCGAATTGAGCTTGATGTTTGAACTAGTGCAAATAAAGTTAAAGCTTGGAGCTTAGTTGGACCTTACTGCACCTAACTGCACTGGAACCTTATACGAAATAGGTTTAAGGTACTTCAGGTCTATTTAGACTTAATTCTTTGAGACTAAGGGCTGGGTTCAAGTCACCTCAACTGACTAACTAAAACTTTTCGAGACACACATATGACTCTTGTCAGCCGTGACCTAACTTGGACACTTGCACCTTTCACTTAGCTCAACTTAGTTGGAGTGGTGAGAGGAAGGGATTCTCCAGTTTGAGATGCACACGAATGGAAACATTCATCCTCGTCTAGGGAGGGAAGTGCACCCTAACCCAATCCAGATGCCATGAAGTCTAAAGACATAAGAGTGTTGGTTGCAATAATGCTTCAAAAGAAGGATAGTCTTCTAGCTCAAGAGGAAAAACTCCTTATGTAAATGCTGTTGTAAATAGTATGTTGAAAAAAAACTCCAAAAATGTGGACAGGCCTGATTGAAAATAAAATGTCTGCCGTAGTTTGTATATATGTTGTATAGAAATAAGCAAGCCTGAGCATCAAAGTTATACCATGTGAACGTGCAGCTAGATGACTTGACTACACTGGTCTTGCATCCCAGAATAGGTAGCTACACTGGATACCATCCATTCTTCTCTTCACCCCCTCCTCTTGAGTCGGATGCTACTTGAACTTAGACGGGAATACCCCGCTCCTAGAGGAAAGAGTCGCTGGATTGGGGAATTATTGGGTTGTCATTCCGGAGAAGTCAGTTCCTTTGTCATTTCGGTTGGGGAGAGCCACTATCACTTACACTGTACAAGTCACCTCCATAGTTATAAGGGTTTGCGTATGATGTAGGCTAGTTCTAACCTGGCTATTGAGGTGATTTGAAACGAGTTCTGTGACTCTCAAAGGCTGTTTTGTTTTAAATTTGGTTCCCGACCAGGTTTCACACACATTCTCACATCAAGGTCTAACCTGAGCTCCAAACTTTGATTTTGTAAGGACAAGTCTAATAATTGAAATCTAATTCATTTAGTCTTTTTCTTTTCTTATTTATTCTTTTTATACTTATTGCATAAGTGTTTGCTAGGTACTAGCAAAGGCTATTATAGGGGGTGATGAATCTCCATTTCATCACCTCTATTCTATCATTTTGGCCTTAAAACCCTAGCTAATGCATGTGAATAGCATTAATGTGTACAAAATAGCATTCATGATTTATTGCATTTATTGTGTATATAATGTTGTTTTTAATGACAAAATTATATAATAAAGAGAAGAAAAGAAAAATCAATAATATATCAAAGATATTTTATGACCCTCAACTCCAAGACTAAGTCAAGAATTGAGTTGGTCGACAAGGAATAAAGTAGGGGGAGATAAGGGTCAAAATACAATAAAAATCTGTTTTATTTATTCAATCATTTATTTATTTATTTTGACACCTATTTTATTATTTATTATTTATACATCAACTAAAGAATTTTTGTACATGAAAGTTGTAGATAATAATGAAAATGAAAATACAAAATGGAGTTTGTACAAAAATAATACATATTGTTCATTTTATACACAATAAAAAGCCAAAACCCCAACTTCACAGACCCATATCTTTCAAATAAAAACTCAAAACATATCAAAATCACCTCTAATTATATATAACTTTTCACAAGCTATTTAATGTAGGTGTTTCATATTTTTTGGAGTTATTATGTGGAAGTTAGGTTTTTGACCCTCATTGTACATGATACCCGAATAAAATATTCATTATATTCATTTATTGTTTTTATAAATTTATATTTTTATAATTTTATAAACATCATTTTATAACATATGTGCATATTAAGATCAAAATAAAATCAAAAAAGAAAATACAAAATAAAATAAGTCTATAAATATATAGGCAAAATAATAGAGCTATAAATGTGTATAAATAAAAGGGAATCATATTCTTTTATTCTTTATTCATTGATATTTTTATAACTTTACACATATTATCTATATTTTATTTAAAATATAAAACCAAAATAAAACCTAATAAAATACATTAAAATAAAATAATGAACATAACACATAGAGGAAATACCTATAAATATACCTACATAATATACATACATGTTTATTTAAGTGTAAAAAATATATCATAAAAATACAATAAAAATATATTTATATGCATAAAATAATAAATATATAAAAGAAGAGAATAAAATAAAACAGACGAAATAAAAATAAAATAGCCAAAATATAGGTAAATATGCATATAAATACACTATTAAAATTTAACTACTAATAAAATACACCAAAAAATAAATAAAATCATAATAAAATAATAAATTAAATAATAAACATTTTTATTTTATAATAGAAAATTAATAAAATCATTTATTATTTATAAATAATTATTTTCGAATTAAATTACTGATTTGTCATTTTGCGAGCTGACATGGCCCAATCACATCGTTCGGACTGTTGACTTCCAGTCAACTGCCTCCCCCGCCTTCTAACGTGACGCAGCTTGTCCATCCCCGTGATTACATGCCTTTTTCCCAGGTGTCTCATCGCTCAATCGTGATTGCTTCCTTCATGAAAAATGATAATTGATTATTGTACATACACGCCATATCCTTACATCTCTTGTACATACGCTTGAATCATCGTAATCAGTCGGTTAATAAGGATATTCACCTTATTCTATAAATAACCACCTCAGCTCCTCCACGCAACTTTGGTCATCATTTCATGTCTAGGATCCCTGATCTTTAGCCTAGTCGAGTCCCTCGTGACAGGAGGTGTCTCTTCGTGGACGGACTGAGCTCCAGGAGGACGGGGTGCACCCACGGCCACCAACTCCGACGACCCTGCTCCCTAGGCGATCCCCAGGTATAAGAGTTGTTCTTCTTTACCTTTGTAATCATATTTAGTGGTAGCTTTAATTTCCAGTTCTTAGTTTATGTTCTAGCTAGATAAATTAGCGTAATCGGTAAATCGCATAGTTCGTCGGAGTTGAGCTCTGGCGAGCTCCTCTGTGCTCACTCATCCTCTCCCCGCCATTCATATCAACTCCATCTAGATCTGTGTCTCCTTCTGATCATCCCACACATTATCACTCACCCAGATCGACATCCGATCTGGAGATCGGGTCTCCACCTCCACCACCCTCGTCGGAGACCTCCGCTTCGACCCACCTTCACTCCTAGCCACCGAATAAAGCCTCCCAGTCCTTCCTTGTGTTGTGTTGAGTTTACTGTATAGGTCTGGAGAGCTAAAGGACTCCAAATGGAGTCGATTTTTTTGACAAAGAGGTACCTGGGCACCCCATTCTTCCTCGACCTCGCGAGAGTGCTCCGGTGACTCTCAGGTCCCATCGAGCCCTCCAGTCGATAGATGATGGGCCCAGGAACATTTTTGGACCGGTAGCAGTTCATGGGATGCTCGGATGCACGCGCACCATCGGATCGAAGCTCGAGGGTGGGGAACTTCTTCCCTATTCTTCGAGCTGTCTTATCTATCATTCGATCAACACCCGTTCGTCCAGGAGAGCAGCTGTCATTGGATCACGTCGCAGTTTTGTCCGTCGTTCGAGCATCGAAGATCTAATTTCCACAGTCAAAGATGAAGCGTCATCGTGCGACAGGAAAGCGATGTGTGGCAAGTGACCAAGATCCAGCAGTTGGCCCGCGCCTCTTTGAGGGTAATTTTCACATTTAGCCTTGCCTTTTTGTGTATTCAGTAGATAGTTTTGTAAATAAGCTATAGCGTTATAAATTCGGAAATTTTGCAAAAAGACCTCGGTATTTATTGTATTTACATTTGGGTCCATTCCACGTCACCTCATGTATCGTCTCACGTGAAATTGCAGGGACACCCCTACGACTTTTTTATCTATATCTAGTCTATTAAAATTTAAATTATATTGTATATTTTTGTAAAAATTACTAGAAAGCCCCTTAGACTTTAATGTATTTACATTATTGCCCCTCTCAGATTCACTCATGTGTAGTCCCACATGAGTGGGTAGATTTCAATGTCTGCCCTGACATTTTTGTTATTGTGTATTAGTTCAGTAAAATAAAAGAACGTTGTATATTTATAGGTTATTTGCATATGTGTCAATGACATTTATTTTATTTGCAAATATGCCCCGACTAGGATTCATATTTTTATGTTTTTTTCTCTATTAAATATAGTTAATGTGCTCCTAAAAATCCACAAAAAAATAGGGTTAAATGTTTCATGCCAAGTATATTCATGCCCATATTTTATTTTACATTTTTTTGCATTTTATCAATTTATTAAAAATAAAAAGGAGCCTCTTTATTCCTTGTCCAACTTATAAAATACCAAAAAAATATAAAATTGCATCTAAAAATTCCAAAAAAATCTATATAGTATATTTTATCCTATTTAATTATAGACCAAAAATCATTAAAAATGGAAAAATAATAACCTTAAAATCAAAAAACCCTAAAATCTTGAATAAAAATCTAAAAAATCCTTTAAAAATCTGAAAATATGTTTTTCTGTTTTATATTTTTCTTTATATATATAAATTAATTTGGATCATTGATGGACGTATTTACTATTCTAAATATCCAAATCAATTTTGGGTATTTTATTAATCCCTTATTTGGGATATTTTTTACTTTAAAAACACATAAAAATTAGCAAAATATCCAGAAAAATTAAAAGTACAAAATATAAAAAGTACAAAAATATTATATTTATTGTATTTTGATTTTTTTATATATTTATAAATATATGGTATTTACATATATCATAGATTGTATATATACACATATATTTATACATACACATATATATCTTATATTTAAATGAAAAAGAAATATAAAAATTGAAAATATAAAAAGAAAATATATAAAACAAAAATAAAAAAGACAAATATAAAATTAACAACCCACACAAAGATCTATGTATATACATGATGAATGACTAGTAACCTTAGGCTACCATTTTGTTCTCTGTGGTTCGACCTCTACATGCTTGCTTGCTATGCATTTTATGGTAGAGAAAAATAAATCTTAGTTCCACAATTTTTCTATTCATTAATTTATGTATATTGTGGGTTAATTGCTGACTAATTAGGAATTCTTGAGTGGTCAACTCATCGACCGTGGTTTCAACTTGTGAAACCGTGTAACCCTCTGTTATTTCACCCCAATTATTAGCCATGCGGTCCCTCCTAGGCCACTGGATCTCCTTCACTCGCTGTCATCTCCACCGTTGATTCCCTCTGCATCCTTAGTTGCCCGATCACCCTCTGGATGTCATCACTGCTGCTTATTCATGCCTAAATATCAGCCACAAGATCCTCCTTCTCATCATATGACTGCCCTCGTGCCACATCATCCACTCACCCCCCGCCAGTTGAATGATATCATAAGCTCCATCTTCACCGTTCCTCGCCCCTCCACTCACAGCCGCTCATCACTCACCCCATCCTAACCATATGATCTGATCTTAGACCCGATCCTCACCGCTCGTCTACGCCCTCATCTACACCGCTAGATCTGATCTGTTCATAGCCCTCCATCAGCACCTCCATCTGGACCATTGGATTACATTATCCAACGGCCCAGGCCTTGTCTTCCTCCTTCGTATCCCCCTCCCTCTTCAGACATTACGTCTCGCCACCCGCTGCCCCCTTTCCATTTTCGCACCACTCTTCGATCACCTCTCTCTCTCGTAACGCCACCATCATGTCGACCGTTCATCCGCCATCTTCACGCACCTCATCACTACACTCCCTCATCACACCACACCCTCATCCATTCCATTCAAACCTCACCTGAATCCGCCACCTCTGCCTATAAAAGTCCCTCCTCCGCCGCACTTCCAAGCCATCCACTAACCCAAGGGGCTTTGGCCCAGCTCCCTTTGCCCTCTAGTGACATCGGAGGGCAATGTTAAGGAGACGACGACCCTATCATCTGGTGAGATCCATGGCAAGTTCCGCCGTCTATGGCGGTAGCTGAGCCCTGAGGTCAGGCTGTCCTCGCTGGGTGACGACCCCGAGCTTCTTCGAAGCCCAGCACATGCCTCTTCCTCCACCATAGCCACACTCAGATGAGATACCCAACTACATGTTTTCTTTACTTTTTCTTCCAATTTCTCTGTCGTCCACACTGCATTCCACCACCGCCAAACCAACTTACGCGTTACACAAACCAACGACAACCTTCGTGCCACCTTCCCCTTCCGTCATAACCTCCTATCTCTCCGCCCATTTTCTCTACCCTTACGACAGAGGAACTCACAAGAGCCTCCACCTCCGCCTGATCAGGCTCCCGCTTCACCTCCATAGCACTCATACATACTATATACACGCTTCAGCTATGCTTAATGTCTGCAGGTGCAAGCCTTGTCAATGGCCGGAATCTCAATGCATGCTCCGATCAGCCGCTCTGCCACTGACGAGACTTCATCAATCTATCGATCTGATCACCCCCAAAGCTTCGTCGTACATCCGACTCCCTCGCGGGATCTTCCTTCATTCTGTCCGATCCTCAGGCAACCATCTGGAGCACGGTGGAGCTCCATAAAGGTCGTCGGAGCGCAGCCTCCTCCGATGACTCGTGACGGAGCACGAAAAGCAATCATCGTCCGATCATATGGATCGGACAATCATGATGATGCCACACAGATCACCCAAGCCTGACGCTGAACCTCTAGGACCAGTCTACCAGATCCAATCCCCGAGCCACCGTCCACTACCACGTGGCCCAAGCCTACGATGAGTCCCGAGCCTAACGTGAGGGCTTAGGAAAATCGCAAAGAAGACCCTGGAAGTTTTGGAAATTGCACTTTGGTCCCCATATGTGTGTCCATTATGTGTGTGCCTGTGTATTTTACAGGGATGTCCTTGCATCTTCTGAAAATTACAAAAAGGCCCCCGTGTACAATGGAGAATTTACAGTGGGGCCTAGGCGGTTTTGTAAAAATATAAATAGGTCCCTTCAGGGACGTATTTGCAATTATTTATCATTTTATATCTCGCATTTTTATTACATTTATGCCCCTGCATTGTTTTCTTCATAACTTGAGCATCATAGGTCCAAATTGCATGATTTTATTATCGTTTTATTCCTTGTTTCTTCATCTATCTTTTGGCATATTTAATTTTCTCATCTAACACTATTTTAAATATGATGCTTTTTTATTGTTAGATGATGTCCTTGCTCTATATTTCTTTGCTATTAATAGATGGCTGCTCATAATTTTATGCGCAAAATGACTCTGAATCTGAATCATGTTATCCACTCATTTTCTCTAGGGCATTTTTGTAATCCATCATCTGCATGATTATCCCTTGCATTTATTCACACCTTAAGCATTGTATTTCTTATAATTGCATTGAAAAATAACTAAAAATTGCATGCATCATATATCCGCATTGTTCTGTAATTTATGTGCATCTGCATGAAGACCTTTAAATGAGAAATTATTCACACATACTCTTAATTGACCAAAATTTGATGGATAAATTAAAGTAGCTCTTGTCCCTGTGTTCGAACTTGGTAAACTTGCCAAGTATAAATTTTCTACAACATTCAAATGATTGTGGTTTTTACTGACCGAAATTCGCCTCCTATACTACTACCATTCATTATTATTAAAGACGTGAATACTGTGTTCATCAAATGGCATCGTTGTTGGGGACACGACTCACCTTTATTTATTTGTTGAATTTTTATATACTTTTGTGTTGAAAATTTTCCAAATCTATAGGTTTTCTCATTACGCATTTTTGCATCATTTTCAGATGGTTATTTTTCTTGTTATTTTTCTAACATTTATCTTTTGTGGAAGGGCCCATGAAGATCGAGGACGCTTGATCTCCATGGAGGCGTGAAGTTAGGAACTTCCGCTAAAAAGGCCACAAAAGAAATGATGGAGAATTCAAGGAAGTTTAGTCAGGTCTGCTTGCATTTGCATATTTAAAAAAATTGTGTTACATGTGCATTGTTAGTGGTCCTCGTTAAAGAGCTCGAAGTATTGTAGAAAAAAAGAAAAAAATAGATCGCTAGATGATCTACCACCCCCTATCTCACACACACTTGCACATATACACTCACCTCCCTTCTCCCTCCTCTAGGTATATTTCACACAATAACTCTCTCTCCTCTCACCTCCAAATATGCACACAAAGCCCCCCACCACTAATCTTCAGTAAAAAATCATCCCCCTGATGAATCTCCATTTCATCACCTTTATTCTATCATTTGGGCCTTAAAAACCCTAGCTAATGCATGTAATTAATATTAATTGGTACAGAATAGCATCATCATTTATTACATTTATTATATAAATAATATTACTTTTAATGTTAAAATTATAGAATAAAGAGAAGAAAAGAAAAAACGAATAAAATATTTAATATATTTCATGACCCTGAACCCCGAGACCAAGTCAGGAATTGAGTTGGTCGACAAGGAATAAAGTAGGGGGTGATAAGTGTTGGACAAGCGAGCCCACAGCGAGCCATTATGCAATAAATGTTATTGCACGTATCATTCCTCGATCTGAAATGAAGAATAAATAATTTGCATAATAGGTCCCTCTGTACTAGGGTTATGTACCATGGCCATCTTAATAATCATATAGCTGTTGATTCATTAAATGAATCATAGAGGCTGGTGCTTGGATGAATATCTAATGGGTTAGATAGAGGACTCATCAAGCACCATCAAATGATTATTAAGAGATGATCTCCAGCCTGAGTAGGAGATGGCAATCCTTTCTTACATAGGCTGATATCTGACTGACCTCTTGATGCAAGTCCTCTGCATGGGAATAGTGATTCGGAGGTGTCAGATTAGTTAGGTCAACGGGTTGACTTAGCGAGACCGAGATAACATAAGTCCTATGTTGAATGTTGTCACAGCATAGGCACACATCCTCTGACTGGAGACAGATGTGTTACAATATGTCTAAGTGTGTACATTTGGTAGACCAGTAGGTTGATGACCTAACCAAGGTCTATATACCGACGAGCTGGTGTGCATATAAGGGCATATGAGTAATACGATCTCTCAAAGGGATCATACAGGTTCACTTGTGAACCGGAAGACATGAGCTCACTCATGAGTTATTGGGACCGATCAAATTCCATGCATGGTTGTCGTGCTTCGGAAGCATGACAAGAATTTGAAGGTATGATATATGCTTTGGGAAAGCATATGATCGATACTGATTCCCAATGACCAAGATTGAGAAACTTGGTGATCAAACCCTGAAGAAGATAGTATAAAATAGATCTTCATCTTCAGGTTGATCATTGGTCTTCCAGTATGCAGGATGTGCAGGTATTGGGAATACCTGAGGGTGATGTGATCATACACGATTGTATAACCATGACGCTTCCAGTCCGAGGGAGTGATGAAACAGGTCTGGATTTTAGTGACTCCTCTCAGTAGAGAAGTAACTTGATCTTAGTCCAAGTGTTGGACATTGATCTGAATGTGATTCAGATGCAATGAGAAGATTAAATATACGGACTTGATTTAATCAAGCATCTATGGGAGGTCCGTTAGATCTGGATTTGAGATGAGATCTCAACATCCAAGTCACTATACGTGGAACAATACAATCGCCCTGTCCTTATCTCCAAGTATCTGAGAAGGCACATTATTCTCGAAGGAGTTCAAGAATAATTCCTATGATGAATTTAGTATCCAAGCAAGAAGGTCTTGATGATTAAATGAGATTTATTTATCAAGTATAATATGAATGAGATTCATATTATGAGAATGATTGTTCAAGATAATTAAATGAGATTTAATTATCAAGTATAATATGAATAAGATTCATATTGTGAGAATGATTGTCCAAGATAACTAAATTAGATTTAATTATTGATGAAACCCAATTTCATCATATTTATTTTCCATAATTAACCCCCTTGCTTAAAGTTATGTCAATAAAATCTTGTTAAAGTCTTGTATTTATCAGAGTCCTTAATAAATTAAAAACCACAAAAGATGGCAAAACAAAAATCTGTGGTATTTTTAGCCTTAAAAATAACCTTAAAAATATTTCGAGTCTACAGATGATCTCAATCCAGTTTTGGTCAACATGAAACTTGTAGATCTCATCGAGATCTACAACTTTCATGTTTTGAGTTTTCTTAAATTCGACCATCTTGACCTTCATATTTCAATTTTTCCTTCCGAATAATCTGATTGGGCCACGTGGTCCGTTCTGGGTGAGCCACGTGGCCGCTTCCCTTGTCTTTTCCGGCCGCATTCTCGACCGTTGGATTTTATCTTGAATCCAATGGCCAAACGCTCTCCATGACTACCTTAAATCCCAGCCTTCTGATCATTCCCTACAGCACATCTTCGCCATCTGTTCGCGCCTCACGCAGAGCATGCCACGTGTCGCATTGCGCGCCCTTCGATCACGCCCATGATGTTTTAATCTATGCCGTCCATGATCACTTCAACCTCAGCCCTTCGATCAACAACTTCTTCACATCCAAGCCGCTCGCCAGCGCCACGGCCAGAGCTCAACACGTGGCAGCCCAGCTGCCTCTGATCGCATCGCCTTCAGATCTGATCCAAACCGTCCCTACGCGCCCTCACCAGGACCGTTGGATCTCACGATCCAACGGTCCGGACATCGTCTTCCTCCTCCCGCAAGCTTCGCCCGAGCCCCATGCCTCGCAGACCTCTTCCATCCTTCGAAATTTAGCCGCTTCACCTTACCATCTCTCCTCTCCCTAAGCACCCCACGTCCGAGCCCATTCCTCCATGATTCTCGCGCATATCTCCACTAACCTTGACCCACTCCCAGTCACCCCATGCGCACCCTTGAAACACGTGACCCCACTCATCAGCTCCTCCATTACACCTTTAAATACTCCCCTTTCACCGCCTGCCATCTCTGTCCATCAACCAAGGGGCTGAGGCCCAGTCCTCAAGCTCCTCCCTGTGACAGGGGGAGGAGCTCGGATCGAGCAACAACGACCTTCTTCCCCGATGAGACCCGCCGACCTCCAGGCAGCGTTGCGGTGGCTCAAAGCCCCGCCCGAGCTCGTTGGCACGGCCGGCCAGTATGTGCGATGACCCGGGCCTCTTCTCCGATGCCCAGCCTAGGCTACTACCTCCATCTCCGTCCAGGTAAGCTCTCTTATCTTCTCTGATTTTTCTTCTTATTTTGCATAATTTTCTAGGTCTCTTCAAACACCCTCGACCTCCATTAAGCATCCCACGAGCTTCCCCCACCATCAATCACCCTCGCCGACCCTTCCGATCATCCCCCTCCTCCGTCACGACCTCCCTCATCCCAGGCATTCTCCTCCGCCGGCGGCGGAGGAGAACACACTAAGGGCTCCACTTCTCCTACCCTTAGGCCCGTCACTCACCTCAGCTCGCACGCACACACCGCTAACCCCTTTTTGCAGGTCTACCATTGTCATTGGCCGGACCTCGGGCGAAGCTAGGTTCTAGAGCTCCGCCTCCGGTGACCAATTCTCGACAGCTCACTCCAGAAGCTCCAGCAGCTCCTTTGACCTCGGTTCTTCATCGCCAGACCCTCAGCTTCCTTCCCCGAGCTTCACCGAGCACGATGGGGTACGGAGGAGCTCCAGGCCTTCCGCCGGAGCTCCAATAGCGCCACCAACCATCAGGGGAGGAGAAGAGCATCTACCGTTGGATCTCGCCCCACGGCAGAGATCCAACGGCCCTGGAGCAACCACGTTGACCATCCCAGAGCGCGGAGGCTCGTTGGGACCGAGCCTCGCCCGAGGCAACCTCGAGCCACCACATGGACCAAGCCACCTGCAACGGCCGTCCGAAGCAGCGCCGAACCTCGCCCCCACCCGAGCCTGAGCTCACGTGCCTCACGCACATGAGTTCTGGGCTTTTTGCATCAGCGCCCTTGCACCTTTCGCATATTACATCCAGGTCCTGATACCACATGGCAGTCCCCGAAACTACCCCGAGCCTCATCGACACCAAGCCTGGAGGCTCGTGTACCCCGAGCCAAGCCGAAGCAACGTCGAGCCTCTGCCGAGCCCGAGCCGCCCTCCGAGCCTGGAATAGCGCGTGCCTTGCACGTGCTTTCTGGGTTATTTTCACAGAGGCCCTTCACGTGCTTCCAATTTGCAAACAGGTCCTCGTCACGTGCAGACCATGCGCACAGTGGGAATTTTGTACTTTGGCCCTCGCGGGTTTTAATATTTGCAAAAATACCCCTATGCGTGAGGGTAATTTACAGGGAAGGCCCCTCTTCTTATTTTTATTACATTTTAGTCCCTCCTAGGGACCAGTTTGCAATTTTATTTCATGTTTTCTTTCAGTTATGCCCCTGTCTTCTTTATTGTATATCTTGAGCCTCGTATGTCCGATTGAGGTGATTTCAGTTTCATTTCGAAGCTCTTCTCGTTGTCTTTCTAATGACATGCTTAAATTTGAGATTAGACACTATGAACTTTAATGCATTATTTTATTTTCTAGATGCCTGGCTTCCCATGTAGCTCATGCCTAATTGCCACAAACTGAATCGTGCTTCTTTATTTGACACTGTTTTGACTCATCTTTTTAATGGCTCAAGTAATTATCATCTCGGGCATATTTTCATTGCATATGTTCTAATTAAAATAAAAAAAATGCATGTTTATTTATTTAATGCATTGTTGTGAGTCTCCTTGCATGATTTGACCTATATGTTCTTCAATTCAACACTAAATTAGATGGATAAAAATCTGACTAATACGAGAGAGGCGCATGTCCCTGAGTTCGACCTTGGTTTCTTGCCAAGTAAAATAAAAATAAATCACGACCATCTCATTTTGATTTCTACATATCTAAATGAGATGGTCTTTGACGAGTCCATCTCGGTCCGACTGCGATGACATTATCAAGTGTTAATCCAACATTGTTAAAGGGTCGATTTTGCGACTCGTCAATTATCAAGTACAATACGAATGAGATTCATGTTGTTAGAATGATTGTCCAAGATAATTAGATGAGATTTAATTATCAAGGATAAGCAGATCGTGGATAGTGATATCCAGAATATCTGTGTATATTATAAATGGGATTATAATATATAGAAGAGAGAAATATTGTAAATAACATTTGTTAATTATTAATGTGGATCGGATCCACATTAATTAATTAATTAATTGGAAATGTAATTTACAAATTAGTTTGGGATGTCAATATGACTCACATATTTTTCAATGGCATGATTGAAATATTCACAAATTAATTTGGAATTAATTTGGTGGATATTATTGCAATAATAGTTATTGCAATTAATTAAGAAATAATAATATAAATAAAAGGAGACAAAACCACCAAAAAATCAAAGGTGGTGTCACCTATGACTTAGTCATAGGTGACGCCTCCTACATTTTAGGAGGGTTGTTGTCTCTTCTTATTTGTTGACATATTATCTCTTAATAAATTAATTTATGTTAATTAAATTATGTTGATAATAATTCAACATATATTTAATTTAATATAAATTAATGTTGTTGGTTTTTAACCAACAACAATCATAGCCGTTGGATGGCTCTTGGATTACAATGGCCGTTGGATCCATGAGAGCCATGGACTGAGATCCATTGGATCCCAAACTAGTATATAAAGAGGGTAGCCCTAGTCCTTGATGTACATCAAAGTATATGCCTACTCTACTCTCTCTCTCCCTCTCATTCTCGTGCTCTCTCTCTCCCTCTCCATAGGGTGGCCGACCACCTTAGTTGAGAAAAGAGAGAAGTTCTCGCCTTCGCCTTCGACGACTCGAGGATCTCCTTCTTCTTCGTGGCTGCTTTCTCTAGAGGAAGACGACAGATTTTGCTTGACGAAATCAGGGGATCCATTGCTTGGATCTTCATCGAGGATTGCAGGAGGAACACGACTCACCATCGTGCCCGCAAGTGTATTCTTCATAGATCGGACTTGAGACAGGAGGATCTTTTATTTGGGATCTCGCGATCACAACCACGCTTCAAGAGTTATTCCTTATACTTTGTGGTTTGATGAAACGATCCGAGAAGTTTTCTCGTGATCATGTGGTTTCATCGTTTGTTTTAAAAATTTTAAATTCCGTTGCACCTTACGACTAGTCGCCCCGATCGTATACGATGCGATCGTCACGCTTCCGTGATGCACTTGGGGATTCTCAATATCCTTCAAGTGGTATCAGAGCCTTAGGTTGAAAAAGGTTTTGGATATGATCCATGAACCAAGGACGACTTGGGTTTGAAAGGGTCGCGAAAGTTTTGGCGCATTTGAATTTTTGCAACTTTGTTTAAAGGATTTATTTGACACTGTTTAAATTGTTTAAACACAGAATATTCAATTGGATTTTGTTCCCCATTAAACAAGGAAACCATAGGATTTGAGTTTACTAAATTTGGATTTAATTTTGCTCAAGATATGATCTTTTGAATATGCGTGTATTCACAGTTGCGGGAATTGCAGAACAAAACGTGATTAATTTATTAAGTACGGTTTTGTTACGCCTCGAAATGCGTGAAATATCACTTAGGTTCTGTTGTAAATCAAGTTGGCAATCTTAGGGCACTAATTTTGCGAATTTTGTATTTAAATTGATCAAGATAAGTTAATTTTAGTGATTGGGGGTCGCTGCTGGAAATTGACAAATTTAATCATGAACCTTATGATAGTCATTTAAACATGTTGATGAAAATTAATTGTTAATTTTCTAAAATTGGTTATTGATAAATATTTGTGAAATATTTAAAGATGATAATGAATTCCTTGAATGAAATCCCACTAAACCATAATGATAAGATAGTTGATCTTGATCATTGGTTAATTTGAAATCATCAACAAACATTATTTTCATGCAAAACCCTAGGTCATCCTACAATAGTTGTAGGACAACTTTTACATTCAAAACCCTCTTGCTTGAATAGGATTGGGGATTTGTTTAGCAAATCTCCTTATAATATAATAAAAAATATTTTGATGTATATTATATGATATAATTTTAGTTGAAATTCCGATGAGCATCTCAAAGTACATGATGATCTTTCTGGCATTATCCTTTCCTGAGGTGGATATGGTGTCTAGTCGGAGATCGCTGGGGTAGCGGGTTGCAACATATATGGTCCGTTCCACTCTCGTCGGTACTGGCCATGATAGCGGGTAGGGATTGGATAATGCCGGAGAAATCAAAGTGTATTTCTAATGATTAAAATTCGAAATAATACGTACTTTGAGATTATACCTACTATTCAAGTAAAATTCAAAGTTTGTTGATTGATAATAGGACCAATGATTGATTTAATGTGATTAAGTTAATTGTATCCTATTAAATCACTCTACTATGAATAGATGTGTATTTCCCTTGGAAGAATTAATTATGTGAATATGATTCACGATAATTAATTACAATTTGAATATGAGGTGGAGGATCACGTAAGTGACATCCATGGTCTCCCTTCAAGGCAAAGAATTTTGTCATCAAAAGTTGTATATAGGAGACGCTTGTCCGAAGTGACAGATCCAATATATAATTATTTGGATCGGGTTCTTTGCTTCTCGAAAGAGTAAGGCCGTATATGCAGTGACCCCAATATCGGGTCCTCATATTATTGGGGCGACATTGGATTGTGTATAGTGAGTATTAAGCTTGTTGACAGTTGGTTCAATTAATGATGGGTCAACATCACCTTAGGGGTGGTGGGCCCGGGTATTAAAGATCGAATTGGGAAATGCAAGTTGGACTTGCAAGGCGGAATGTGTTCCCGCTTCTTTTTATCGGAGTCACAGGTTCTCATATTATTGGGATGTGACAAAGATAGGAAAGGAGATCCCAGATCTTGCTAGAGATATAGTGGTAAGAATATCTCTTACATTGAAAGTGATTAAGGGAATGAACTTTCATTGTTGACAAGGCAAGACAACTTTGATATAAAAAAATTTCTAAATCAAAGTAAAATATGTATATATAATATATATACCCTTATGCAAATTTCTTATTTCAGATAATCCTTCATTAAACCCACTCAATGTTATACTCAATAATAAGCAGTAAAATATCATGGATTGGACTCATGATCTAGATATTGTACTTGCAATTGGACACATAATGTATGTGGTTGCAATGTGCAAGTTTCCTTAACAAAATTACAAATGACAATTAAATAAGACAATAAGACATAACATAGGGTTTGTATGTCTCTATAGTCTTGATCTTTCATTGAGTGTACTTTGGAAGTGACATGTCGATGGTGATCGTAATTGTCGAATAATCCTTATAAAATCAAAGAAGATGTTTTGGCATACATATGTGCTCTAGACATTTAATCATGAATGACATGGTTCACTGCATCATGGTAGCTCTGTAAGAGATGATGTATTCAAAATGATTGAATACCTACCTGAACCAATGTTTTAAGAGTTTAGATGGATGTAGATACGATGAATGTCATCATTCTACTGTCTATACCCTAATCATTCATGAAGCTTCATAATATTCATATTGTATGAATTTAGTGAAGCATGTATAAATGTTGGAATGCTCTTACATTGAATTCTTTTGAATTTAACATAAGAGATCCTTAGTCTTAAGCAATGGTAGTTTATAGACGAAGGGGGCACAGTGGAAGCATGGGTCAGACCCAAGATGAGAAGGATAGTCAAAGAGTTGATCATACTTCTATGACTTCCATATGACATCCAAAGAGTTGGTTGAATGCCTATATTGCAATAAGTTGATGTGTTGATAGTATGACTATCAATTCTGTCTAGAATCCTTAGAGAAGGACTCAGATAGTGCATCATAATAATCTATATCTACATTAGATCATTGAAATTGACTTGCTTATCTGATAAGATAAAGTCTAATAATTGTATCTCAATCTTCTAACAACACTTGCAATGTTTTGCACATGTTTTAGAAGACTGGAAAAATTTGATCTTAAGTTTTACATTTATCCACATGGATATTGATGCAATTGTTGCAACAATCTCTGTTGGATTGATAGACTTCTTAATTTCAGTGGGACAACCTTAGTCTTAGAGAATGTCTCTATGACCTAGATATTAGAATACACTCATTGTTTGTTTCTAAATATTGGAAATAAACATGAATTCTGGAATAAACCTATCATAAAGAGTTATGATGGATATATTTCAGATAATAATCTAGCATCTGGTGGACTCTACTAAATTAGAAATTTAATGAATGGTTCATTGAGATTTCTAATACTGAAAGTTAAACCTTATAATATCAATAGGAGGATAAAGATCATTTGATAATGATTTAGCATCAAGCTTTGGACATATGCATGTTGATTTGATCAATAGACAAGTAAGAGACGAAACTTTAGAATGTCTAAAATTTCAAATCTTAAATACTTATGAATATTGTATTCAAAGTAAAATGTCCAATACACCCTTCTTTTGGGAAAGGTGTAAGATGTCAAGGTATTTGAGATCTCATACATATTGATGTATGTGAATCATCTATATCATAGTGAACATTGTGGATATGTGATATCTATTGATGATCATGTATGATATGAGATTTCTTCTCTTCACCTGAGAAACCTTTGAAATGTTCAAAGATTTTGTAATTTTGGTTTAGAACCAAAGTTTGAAGGAAGATTAAATGAATTTGATCTAATTAAGGTAGCAAGTACCTATTAGATGAATTCAAAGAATATCTTATGGAGATATGAATATAATTTCTATCTCAATCCTCCTGACACACCTAAAACTCAATGGAGTTGTAGGAAGATACAATTGGATCATGTGTGACATGATTTGATCAATGATGAATTTTAGCATAATTTCCTCTTAGTTTCCAGGTATATATGTGTAGTAGAGACTACACTATATATATATCCTTAATAAGATTCCATGCAAGTAAGCTGGAATTAAGCACTCGAGAGTGCTACTTCATTAGGAAAATAAAGGATGGTATTGGATACCTACTTTATGACCTTGAGATTCTTAAAAGATCTCATCTTTGAGAATATGATTCTTATAGGATGACTCTCTTGAGAATCAAGATGAAAATGAAGTAAAGGAACTCATTTAATCTTGAGAAGATAACGAGGCTCCAGAAATCGGAAACTATAAGGGACAATTAAAGATGAAACACTAATACCTCTTCAAATGAGTTTGAGGATGTATTCCATGTGTCAGTTAAGTCTGACAATGATCGGACTTCATGTGATGAAGCTCTTGAGGATCATGACATGGAAAGATGGATGTTAGCAATAAAGTCTAAAGTAGACTTCATATATAAATGTTGTATATGGATCCTTGATCATCCACCTATATGGGTAAGACCCATTAAGGTGTAAATGGATCTTCAATAGAAAGAGGGAACCTGATGAGAAGGTAGAGACCTTCAAAGCAAAGTTCGGAGCCATGAGCGACACACCGAAGAGAAGACATCGATTACGATGAGGCTTGTTTTTCAATGACCATGCTTAAACCCATAAGAATATTGCTAACTCTCGCTACACAATTTGACTATGGCATCTTCAAGATGTGAGTCAAGATTGTATTCCTCTATGAATACCTCTTTGAGGATATGCACATGAAGTAGCCCCAGGGCTTCATGGTTGAGGAATGCAAGTTGTGCTAGCTAAAGAACTCCATCTTTGGACTCAAATAAGCTTCTTATTGTTGGAACATAAGATTTGGTGAAATTATAAATGTTATGATTTCAAATAGAATCTTGATGAACCATGTGAAGCTTAGTGGGAGTGCCATTGTGTTCATCGTGCTAAATGTAAATAATATCCTAATCATTTAGAATGATATAAGGATGATAATAAGAGTTTTATGACATGACTATTCCATACCTTGAGACATGATCTCAAAAGATGCCTCTTGGATCTTAGTTCTGAAGGTGTTTAGAAGCAAAGAAAAGAGGGTATTGGGACTGTCACATTTGTAGTACACCTTGGACATGTTCCATTTTCTGGAAATTCCAAGAAAGGCTTTCTTACCTTAAGATTTGGTAATGACCTATCTAAAGGGATAGCACCTCAAAGAGTTGAGGAAGTGAATGCTAAAACTGGTTGCCCTTTTGTGCATCAGTTATGAAAAGCTGAAAGTATGCTACATGTGTACAAAAGCCAGATATCTACCATGCAGTGGGAGCAGTAAACTGATACTAATCCTACTATGGAGATAGAACACTTAATTACAATAATGACAATATCTTCAAAGATGACAAGGCTTTAGAGATAGTGATCTCTAAGTCTTATCTTCAAGAAATTAAGACTTTTAGATGGAGATCTAGAAGGTCTTAACTGTGAATACCATAGGAGATAGAGATCTCCAGGGATAAGGGTATTCTGATAAGGATAATAGAAATTACATATTTGTTATAATAATATTTTTTGAGCTGTAGTGTCAAGGACACTATGACTGACAAGATTGAGTATTGGTTGCATTAGATGCAACATTTGCATTAGATGCGAGCACTGTTACCGGGGATATGCAAGTGCCGTAAAAGGACTTAGCGTAGTCACGCGGGAATAGAGTGACTGATCAGCTTACCTAGCTATTTTCTAAATAGCCTATGATTGTCACATGAGTGTGGGTTTAAATGATTAGCCCATTAATGGCTCTTTGGGCTAGTGGGAGATTGTTGGACATGCGAGCCCACGTCGAGCCATTATGCAATAAATGTTATTGCACGTATCATTCCCTGATCTGAAATGAAGAATAAATAATTTGCATATTAGGTCCCTCTGTACAATTAGGGCTATGTACCATGGCCATCTTGATAATCATATAGTTGTTGATTCACTAAATGAATCATAGAGGCTGGTGCTTGGATGAATATCTAATGGGTTAGATAGAGGACTCATCAAGCACCATCAAATGATTATTAAGAGATGATCTCCAGCCTGAGTAGGAGATGGCAATCCTTTCTCACATAGGATGATATCTGACCGACCTCTTGATGCAGGTCCTCTGCATGGGAATAGTGATTCGGAGGTGTCAGATTAGTTAGGTCAATGGGTTGACTTAACGAGATCGAGATAACCGAAGTCCTATGTTGAATGCTGTCAAAACATAGGCACACATCCTCTGACCGGAGACAGATGTGTTACTATATGTCTGAGTGTGTACATTTGGCAGACCAGTAGGTTGATGACCTAACCAAGGTCTATATACCGGCGAGCTGGTGTGCATATAAGGGCATATGAGTAATACGATCTCTCAAAGGGATCATACAGGTTCACTTGTGAACCGGAAGACATGAGCTCACTCAAGAGGTATTGGGACCGATCAAATTCCATGCATGGTCGTCGTGCTTTGGAAGCATGACAAGAATTTGAAGGTATGATATATGCTTTGGGAAAGCATATGATCGATACTGATTCCCAATGACCAAGATTGAGAAACTTGGTGATCAAACCTGAAGAAGATAGTATAAAATAGATCTTCATCTTCAGGTTGATCATTGGTCTTCCAGTATGCAGGATGTGCAGGTATTGGGAATACCTGAGGGTGATGTGATCATAAACGATTGTATAACCATGACGCTTCACGTCCGAGGGAGTGATGAAACGGGTCTGGATTTTATGGACTCCTCTCAGTAGAGAAGTAACTTGATCTTAGTCCAAGTGTTGGACATTGATCTAAATGTGATTCAGATGCAATGAGAAGATTAAGTATACGGACTTGATTTAATCAAGCATCTATGGGAGGTCAGTTAGATCTGGATTTGAGATGAGATCTCAACATCCAAGTCACTATACGTGGAACAATACAATCGCCCTGTCCTTATCTCCAAGTATCTGCGGAGAAGGCACATTATTCTTGAAGGACTTCAAGAATAATTCCTATGATGAATTTAGTATACAAGCAAGAAGGTCTTGATGATTAAATAAGATTTAATTATCAAGTATAATATGAATGAGATTCATATATGAGAATGATTGTTCAAGATAATTAAATGAGATTTAATTATCAAGTATAATATGAATAAGATTCATATTGTGAGAATGATTGTCCAAGATAGTTAAATGAGATTTAATTATCAAGTACAATATGAATGAGATTCATGTTGTGAGAATGATTGTCCAAGATAATTAGATGAGATTTAATTATCAACGATAAGCAGATCGTGGATAGTGATATCCAGAATATCTGTGTATTTATAAATGGGATTTATAATATATCAGAGAGAGAAATATTGTAAATAATATTTGTTAATTATTAATGTGGATTGGATCCACATTAATTAATTAATTGGAAATGTAATTTACAAATTAGTTTGGGATGTGAATATGATTCACATATTTTTCAATGGCATGATTGAAATATTCACAAATTAATCTGGAATTAATTTGGTGGATATTATTGCAATAATAGTTATTGCAATTAATTAAGAAATAATAATATAAATAAAAGGAGACAAAACCACCAAAAAATCAAAGGTGGTGTCACCAATGACTTAGTCATAGGTGACGCCTCCTACATTTTAGGAGGGTTGTTGTCTCTTCTTATTTGTTGACATATTATCTCTTAATAAATTAATTTATGTTAATTAAATTGTGTTGATAATAATTCAACATATATTTAATTTAATATAAATTATTGTTGTTGGTTTTTAACCAACAACAATCATAGCCGTTGGATGGCTCTTGGATTACAATGGATGTTGGATCCATGAGAGCCATGGATTGAGATCCATTGGATCCCAAACTAGTATATAAAGAGGGTAGCCCTAGCCCTTGATGTACATCAAAGTAGACACCTACTCTACTCTCTCTCCCTCTCATTCTCGTGCTCTCTCTCTCCCTCTCCATAGGGTGGCCGACCACCATTGTTGAGAAAAGAGAGAAATTCCCGCCTTCGCCTTCGACGACTCGAGGATCTCCTTCTTCTTCGTGGCCGCTTGCTCTAGAGGAAGGCAACAAATTTCGCTTGACGAAATCAGGGGATCCATTGCTTGGGTCTTCATCGAGGATTGCAAGAGGAACGTGACTCATCATCGTGCCTGCAAGTGCGTTCTTCGTAGATCGGACTTGAGACAAGAGGATCTCTTGTTTGGGATCTCGCGATCACAACCACGCTTCAAGATGTATTCCTTATACTTTGTGGTTTGATGAAATAATCCGAGAAGTATTCTCATGATCATGTGGTTTCATTGTTTGATTTAAAAATTTTAAATTCCGCTGCACCTTGCGACTAGTGCGACTAGTCGCCCCGATCGTATACGATGCGATCGTCACTCTTCCGTGATGCGCTTGAGGATTCTCAATATTCTTCAAGTGGTATCAAAGCCTTAGGTCAAAAAAGGTTTTGGATATGATCCATGAACCAAGGACGACTTGGGTTTGAAAGGGTCGCGAAAGTTTTGGCGCATTTGAATTTTCGCAACTCTGTCTAATTGATTTTTTCGGCACTGTTTAAATTATTTAAACACAAAATATTCAATTGGATTTTGTTCCCCATTAAACAAGGAAATCATAGGATTTTAGTTTACTCAATTTGGATTTAATTTGCTCAAGATATGGTCTTTTGAATATGCATGTATTCACAGTTGCGGGAACTGCAGAACAAAGCGTGATTAATTTATTAATTACGACTTAGTTACGCCTCGAAATGCGTGAAATATCACTTATGTTCTGTTGTAAATCAAGTTGGCAATCTTAGGGCACTAATTTTGTAAATTTTGGATTTAAATTGATCAAGATAAGTTTATTTTAGTGATTGGGGGTCACTGCTGGAAATTGACAAATTTGATCATGAACCTTATGATAGTCATTCAAACATGTTGATGAAAATTAATTGTTAATTTTCTGAAATTGGTTACTGATAAATATTTTTGAAATATTTAAAGATGATAATCAATTCCTTGAATGACATCCCACTAAACTATAATGATAAGATAGTTGATCTTGATCATTGGTTAATTTGAAATCATCAACAAACATTGTTTTCATGCAAAACCCTAGGTCATCCTACAATAGTTGTAGGACAACTTTTACATGCAAAACCCTCTTGCTTGAATAGGATTGGGTATTTGTTTAGCAAATCTCCTTATAATATAATAAAAAATGTTCTGATGTATATTATATGGTATAATTTCGGTTGAAATACCGATGAGCATCTCAAAATACATGATGATCTTTCTGGCATTATCCTTTCCTGAGGTGGATATGGTGTCTAATTGGAGATCGTTGGGGTAGCGGGTTGCAATGTATGTGGTCCGTCCCACTCTCACCGGTACTGACCATGACAGCGGGTAGGGATTGAATAATGTCGGAGAAATCAAAGTGTATTTCTAATTATTAAAATTCGAAATAATACGTACTTTGAGATTATACCTACTATTCAAGTAAAATTCAAAGTTTGTTGATTGATAATAGGATTAATGATTGATTTAATGTGATTAAATTAATTGTATCCTATTAAATCACTCTATTATGAATAGATGTGTATTTCCCTTGGAAGAATTAATTATGTGAATATGATTCAAGATAATTAATTACAATTTGAATATGAGGTGGAGGATCACATAAGTGACATCCATGATCTCCCGTCAAGGCAAAGAATTTCGTCACCAAAAGTTGTATATAGGAGACGCCTGTCTGAAGTGACAGATCCTATATACAATTATTTGGATCGGGTTCTTTGCTTCTCGAAAGAGTAAGGCCGTATACGTAGTGACCCAAATAGCAGGTCCTCATATTATTAGGAAAGGAGATCCCAGATCTTGCTAGAGATATAATGGTAAGAATATCTCTTACATTAAAAGTGATTAAGGGAATGAACTTTCATTGTTGACAAGGCAAGACAACTTTGATATAAAAAAATTCCTAAATCAAAGTAAAATATGTATATATAATATATATACCCTTATGCAAATTTCTTATTTCAGATAATCCTTCATTAAACCCAATCAATGTTATACTTAATAATAACCAGTAAAATATCATGGATTGGACTCATGATCCAGATATTGTACTTGCAATTGGACACATAATGTATGTGGTTGCAATGTGCAAGTTTCCTCAACAAAATGAGGAATGACAATTAAATAAGACAATAAGACATCACATAGGGTTTGTATGTCTCTATAGTCTTGATCTTTCATCGAGTGTACTTTGGAAGTGACATGTCGATGGTGATCGTAATTATCGAATAATCCTTATAAAATCAAAGAAGATGTTTTGGCATACATATGTGCTCTAGACATTTAATCATGAATGACATGGTTCACTGCATCATGGTAGATCTATAAGAGATGATGTATTCAAACTATTTGAATACCTACCTGAACCAATGTTTTAAGAGTTTAGATGGATGTAGATACGATGAATGTCATCATTCTACTGTCTATATTCTAACCATTCATGAAGCTTCATAATAATCATATTGTATGAATTTAATGAAGCATGCATAAATGTTGGAATGCTCTTACATTGAATTCTTTTGAATTTAGCATAAGAGATCCTTAGTCTTAAGCAATGGTTGTTTATAGATGAAGGGAGAACAATGGAAGCATGGGTCAGACCCAAGATGAGAAGGATAGTCAAAGAGTTGATCATACTTCTATGAATTCCATATGACATCCAAAGAGTTGGATGAATGCCTATACTGCAATAAGTTGATGTGTTGATAGTATGACTATCAATTCTGTCTAGAATCCTTAGAGAAGGACTCAGATAGTGCATCATAATAATCTATATCTGCATTTGATAATTGAAATTGACTTGCTTATCTGATAAGATAAAGTCTAATAATTGTATCTCAATCTTCTAACAACACTTGCAATGTGTTGCACATGTTTTAGAAGATTGGAAAATTTTGATCTTAAGGTTTACATTTATCCACATGGATATTGATGCAATTGTTGCAACAATCTTCATTGGATTGATAGACTTCTTAATTTCAGTGAGAGAGCCTTAATCTTAGAGAATGTCTCTATGACCTAGATATTAGAATACACTCATTGTTTGTTTCTAAATATTGGAAATAAACATGAATTATGGAATAAATCTATCATAAAGAGTTATGATGGATATATTTCAGATAATAATCTAGCATCTGGTGGACTCTACTAAATTAGAAATTTAATGAATGGTTCATTGAGATTTCTAATACTGAAAGTTAAACCTCATAAGATCAATAGGAGGATAAAGATCATTTGACAATGATTTAGCATCAAGTTTTGGACATATGCCTGTTGATTTGATCAATAGAAAAGTAAGAGATGAAACTTTAGAATGTCTAAAATTTCAAATCTTAAATACTTATGAATATTGTATTCAAAGTAAAATGTCCAATACACCCTTCTTTTGGGAAAGGTGTAATATGTCAAGGTATTCGAGATCTCATACATATTGATGTATGTGAATCATCTATATCATAGTGAACATTGTGGATATGTGATATCTATTAATGATCATGTACGATATGAGATTTCTTCTCTTCACCTGAGAAACCTTTGAAATGTTCAAAGATTTCGTAATTTTGGTTTATAACCAAAGTTTGAAGGAAGATTAAATAAATTTGATCTAACCAAGGTAGCAAGTACCTATTAGATGAATTCAAAGAATATCTTATGGAGATATGAATATAATTTCTATCTCAATCCTCCAGACACACCTAAAACTCAATGGAGTTGTAGGAAGATACAATTGGATCATGTGTGACATGATATGATCAATGTTGAATTTTAGCATAATTTCCTCTTAGTTTCCAGGTATATATGTGTAGTAGAGACTACACTATATATATCCTTAATAAGATTCCATGCAAGTAAGCTGGAATTACACACTAGAGAGTGCTACTTCATTAGGAAAATAAAGGATGGTATTGGATACCTACTTTATGACCTTGAGATTCTTAAAATATCTCATTTTGAGAATATAATTCTTATAGGATGACTCTCTTGAGAATCAAGATGAAAATGAAGTAAAGGAACTCATTTAATCTTGAGAAGATAATGAGGCTCCAGAAATCGGAAACTAAAAGGTACAATTAAAGATGAAACACTAATACCTCTTCAAATGAGTTTGAGGATGTATTCCATGTGTCAGTTAAGTCTGATAATGATCAGACTTCATGTGATGAAGCTCCTGAGGATCATGACATGGAAAGATGAATGTTAGCAATAAAGTTTAAAGTAGACTTCATATACAAATGTTGTATATGGACCCTTGAGCATCCACCTATATGGGTAAGACCCATTAAGGTGTAAATGGATCTTCAATAGAAAGAGGGAACCTGATGAGAAGGTAGAGACCTTCAAATCACGGTTCGTAGCCATGAGCTACACACCGAAGAGAAGACATCGATTGCGATGAGGCTTGTTTTTCAGTGACCATGCTTAAACCCATAAGAATATTGCTAAACCTAGCTACACAATTTGACTATGGCATCTCAAGATGTGAGTCAAGATTGTATTCCTCTATGAATACCTCTTTGAGGATATGCACATGAAGTAGCCCCAGGGCTTCATGGTTGAGGAATGCAAGATGTGCTAGCTAAAGAACTCCATCTTTGGACTCAAATAAGCTTCTTGTTGTTGGAACATAAGATTTGATGAAATTATAAATGTTATGATTTCAAATAGAATCTTGATGAACCATGTGAAGCTTAGTGGGAGTGCCATTGTGTTCATCGTGCTAAATGTAGATAATATCCTAATCATTTGGAATGATATAAGGATGATAATATCTGTTTTATGACCTGGCTATTCCATACCTTGAGATATGATCTCAAAAGATGCCTCTTGGATCTTAGTTCTGAAGGTGTTTAGAAGCAAAGAAAAGACAGTATTGGGACTGTCACATTTGTAGTACACCTTGGACATGTTCCATTTTCTGGAAATTCCAAGAAAGGCTTTCTTACCTTAAGATTTGGTACTGACCTATCTAAAGGGATAGCACCTCAAAGAGTTGAGGAAGTGAATGCTAAAACTGGTTGCCCTTTTGTGCATCAGTTACGAAAAGCTGAAAGTAAGCTACATGTGTACAAAAGCTAGATATCTGCCATGCAGTGGGAGCAGTAAACTGATACTAATCCTACTATGGAGATTAGATGGAGATCTAAAAGGTCTTAACTGCGAATAACTTAGGAGATAGAGATCTCCAGGGATAAGGGTATTCTGATAAGGATAATAGAAATTACATACTGGTAATAATAATATTTTTTGAGCTGTAGTGTCAAGGACACTATGACTGACAAGATTGAGTATTGGTTGCATTAGATGCAACATTCGCATTAGATGCGAGCATTGTTATTGGGGATATGCAAGTGCCGCAAAAGGACTTGGCGTAGTCTCGTGGGAACAGAGTGACTGATCAGCTTACCTAGCTATTTTCTAAATAGCCTATGATTGTCACATGAGTGTGGGTTTAGATGATTAGCCCATTAATGGCTCTTTGGGCTAGTGGGAGATTGTTGGACATGCGAGCCCACGGCGAGCCATTATGCAATAAATGTTATTGCACGTATCACTCCCTGATCTGAAATGAAGAATAAATAATTTGCATAATAGGTTCCTCTGTACAATTAGGGTTATGTACCATGGTCATCTTGATAATCATATAGCTGTTGATTCATTAAATGAATCATAGAGGTTGGTGCTTGGATGAATATCTAATGGGTTAGATAGAGGAATCATCAAGCACCGTCAAATGTTTATTAAGAGATGATCTCCATCCTGAGTAGGAGATGGCAATCCTTTCTCACATAGGCTGATATCTGACCGACCTCTTGATGCAGGTCCTCTGCATGGGAATAGTGATTCGGAGGTGTCAGATTAGTTAGGTAATTGGGTTGGCGAGATCGAGATAACCTAATTCCTATGTTGAATGCTGTCACAGCATAGGCACACATCCTCTGACCGGAGACATATATGTTAGTATATGTCTGAGTGTGTACATTTGGCAGACCAGTAGGTTGATGACCTAACCAAGGTCAATATACCGACGAGCTGGTGTGCATATAAGGGCATATGAGTAATACGATCTCTCAAAGGGATCATACATGTTCACTTGTGAACCGGAAGACATGAGCTCACTCATGAGGTATTGGGACCGATCAAATTCCATGCATGGCCGTCGTGCTTTGGAAGCATGACAAGAATTTGAAGGTATGATATATGCTTTGGGAAAGCATATGATCGATACCGATTCCCAATGACCAAGATTGAGAACCTTGATGATCAAACCCTGAAGAAGACTGTATAAAATAGGTCTTCATCTTCAGGTTGATCATTGGTCTTCCAGTATACAATATGTGCAGGTATTGGGAATACTTGAGGGTGATGTGATCATAAATGACTGTATAACCATGACGCTTCCAGTCCGAGGGAGTGATGAAACAGGTCTGGATTTTAGTGACTCCTCTCAGTAGAGAAGTAACTTGATCTTAGTCCAAGTGTTGGACATTGATCTGAATGTGATTCAGATGCAATAAGAAGATTAAGTATACAGACTTGATTTAATCAAGCATCTATGGAAGGTCCGTTAGATCTAGATTTGAGATGAGATCTCAACATCCAAGTCACTATACGTGGAACAATACAATCGCCCTATCCTTATCTCCAAGTATCTGCGGAGAAGGCACATTATTCTTGAAGGAGTTCAAGAATAATTCCTATGATGAATTTAGTATCCAAGCAAGAAGGTCTTGATGATTAAATGAGATTTAATTATCAAGTATAATATGAATGAGATTCATATTATGAGAATGATTGTTCAAGATAATTAAATGAGATTTAATTGTCAAATATAATATGAATAAGATTCATATTGTGAGATTGATTGTCTAAGATAATTAAATGAGATTTAATTATCAAGTACAATATGAATGAGATTCATGTTGTGAGAATGATTGTCCAAGATAATTAGATGAGATTTAATTATCAAGGATAAACAGATTGTGGATAGTGATATCCAGAATATCTGTATATATTATAAATGGGATTTATAATATATTAGAGAGAGAAATATTATAAATAACATTTGTTAATTATTAATGTGGATTGGATCCACATTAATTAATTAATTGGAAATGTAATTTACAAATTGGTTTGGGATGTGAATATGATTCACATATTTTTCAATGGCATGATTGAAATATTCACAAATTAATTTGGAATTAATTTGGTGGATATTATTGCAATAATAGTTATTGCAATTAATTAAGAAATAATAATGTAAATAAAAGGAGACAAAACCACCAAAAAATCAAAGGTGGTGTCACCTATGACTTAGTCATAGGTGACGCCTCCTACATTTTAGGAGGGTTGTTGTCTCTTCTTATTTGTTGACATATTATCTCTTAATAAATTAATTTATGTTAATTAAATTATGTTGATAATAATTCAACATATATTTAATTTAATATAAATTAATGTTATTTGTTTTTAACCAACAACAATCATAGTCGTTGGATGGCTCTTGGATTACAATGGCCGTTGGATCTATGTGAGCCATGGATTGAGATCCATTGGATCCCAAACTAGTATATAAAGAGGGTAGCCCTAGCCCTTGATGTACATCAAAGTAGATGCCTACTCTACTATCTCTCTCCCTCTCATTCTCGTGCTCTCTCTCTCCCTCTCCATAGGGTGGCCGACCACCATTGTTGAGAAAAGAGAGAAGTTCTCGCCTTCGCCTTCGATGACTCGAGGATCTCCTTCTTCTTCGTGGCCGCTTGCTCTAGAGGAAGACGGCGGATTTTTCTTGACGAAATCAGGGGATCCATTGCTTGGGTCTTCATCGAGGATTGCAGGAGGAACACGACTCATCATCGTGCCCGCAAGTGCGTTCTTCGTAGATCGAACTTGAGACAGTAGGATCTCTTGTTTGGGATCTCGCGATCACAACCACGCTTCAAGAGGTATTCCTTATACTTTGTGGTCTGATGAAATGATCCGAGAAGTGTTCTCGTGATCATGTGGTTTCATCATTTGATTTAAAAATTTTAAATTCCGATGCACCTTGCGACTAGTGCGACTAGTCTCCCTGATCGTATACGATGCGATCGTCACGCTTCTGTGATGCGCTTGAGGATTCTCAATATACTTCAATAAGGACCAAAAAGAAGATAAAAATCCAAATTCTTTTCATTATTTATTCATTTTTACACATATTTTATTCTTTATTATTTATTCATAAAATGAAGAAACTTTATACATAAATTTGTAGATAATAATGTAAATAAAAATACAAAATTGAGTTTGTACAATAATAATACACAATAATCATATTATATACAGAATAAAAAGCCAGAAATCAAACTTCATAGACCCATATCTTTCAAATAAAAACTCAAAATATATCAAAATCACTTAATTGTATATTACTTTTCACCAGCTATTTAATGGTGGTGGTTTTATATTTTTTGGAGTTACTGTGTAAAAGTTAGGTTTTGGGCCCTCATTGTACATTCTAACGATTAAAATATTCATTTTTTCCATCCCTTATTATTTTTACAAATTCATATTTTTCTAATTTTGTAAATATTATTTATAACAAATATGCATATTAAACTTAGAATAAAACCAAAAGGGAAATGCAAAATAAAATAAATCTATGTGAAAACATAGATAAAATACTTATGATTATACTTGTATAAAAATAAAAGGGAAAACATATTCTTTTATTCTTTGTTCTTTATATTTTTCTAATAATGTAAATATTATATATAACCTATTAAAAAGATAAAACTAAAATAAAACTCAACAAAATACATTAAAATAAAAAGATGTATATAAAACATATGTAAAATACCTATATAATATACTCACCTATTTATTTAAGTGTACAATTAGCATCCTAAAAATAAAATAAAAATATATTTAGACTTACAAAAAAAAGTTATAAATATATAAAATAAAATAAAAAAATGAGAAAATAAATATACAAAATAAAAATAAAAATGTAGAAAACAAAGATGAATATACCTATAAATACACTATAAAAATTAATTACTAATAAATAAAGCCAAAAAATAAATAATAATAATAATAAAATACTACATAAAATAATAAACATTTTTTATTTTATACTTAAAAATTAATAAATCATCTACTATTTTTAATTAATTATTCTTTAATAGAATACATTGCTTTGTCATTTAGCGGCTTAGGTGGCCCAATCAGGGCGCTTCGTTCATTGACCTCGATCAACTTGACCCCCACCTCTTGACTTGGCACGTCACGTCTTTTCTCGATTTTGTGCCATTTTTCCCGGCCACCACATCCATCTATCGCCTTCGATCCCTTCATACGAAATGCTCATTGATCATTGTACATACATGCCATGATCTCTAATCATGTGTACATACGCCCAAATCATTGTTTTTAGTCAGTCAATAAGGGTGCTCAACAAGGTCTGTAAACAAACCCTGAATCTCCTTCCAATTTTGGTAACTTTTACGAGCATAGGATCCCTTGCCTTGGTTTCCAATCGCCTTCTCATGACAGGAGGAGGTGTTTCATGCTCAGGCGAAGC
The DNA here is from genome assembly GCA_037367405.1 of Ottelia alismoides. Taxonomy (NCBI): domain Eukaryota; kingdom Viridiplantae; phylum Streptophyta; class Magnoliopsida; order Alismatales; family Hydrocharitaceae; genus Ottelia; species Ottelia alismoides. Next base: position 1,007,763 of record JAZKJV010011429.1, read on the forward strand.
TCCAGGAGGCTGGGGTGAACCCACACCCGCCGTCACCGGCGACCCTGCTCCCTAGGCGTCCCCCAGGTCTAAGAGTTGTTCCTTCTTCATCTATTTTGCTTATTTTAGTCGTAGGTTTAATTTTCTGTCGTTAGTTTAGGATTTAGCTAAGTAGATTAGCCTTAATCGTAATCCTGTACTTCGCGGAAGTTGAGCTCCGACGAGCTCCTCCGCGCCACATCTCCGCCGCTCCGTCATCCATTTTGCCCCCACATCATTCTCTCTACGCTTCCCTTCACCCTAGGCACTCTCGTTCCCCCAGATCCCTAGTGGATCTGGAGATCCACTTCTCCAGCTCTGTCGTTCGCCGGAGAAGTGCCGCCCACTCCATCTGTCGTCCCCCTTCACCCAAATACGGACCTGGGTCCGTCATGTTATTGTGCACAAACTTCCTGCAGGATCTGAAGGCCATAAGACTCACAAAGGAGTCGATTTTTACGAAGAACATGCACCTGGATCTCATACCCTTCATCGACCTCGCCCAAGCATGCCAGAGCTCCAGATGCCCGACTGAAGGCATCCATCGACGCAGGGAACTTCCAGGAACACACAGAGACTCTCGGCGGTGACGGAGAAGGCCAGAGGAGCCCATAATGCCCGATCAAAGTTCACCCCAGGCGAGTCCCATCCCAGTTCTTCCAAGCCCTCCCATAGTCGTCCGATCAAGAAGGAGGTTCCAGAGGAAGCAACAGCCGTTGGATGAGCCATGCCATCACCGTTCGATCGCCCCATGTGATCTAATCTCAGCTATCCATCGATGAAATGTCATCGGTGCACAAGATGTTGACACGTGTCTAAGTGAAGAGATCCAGGCCGTTGGCCAACACCTATATTTGGGGTAATTGCATATTTAGCCTCGTAGTTTTTTGTATTTACTCTTTAGTCCTGTAAATAAAAGTTAACGTTATAAAATAAGTGGAAATTTTGTATAAAGGACCCTGAGCCTTTTGTATTTACAAATAGGTCCAGTCCACATCACCTCACGTGTTATCCCACGTGAGTTGGCGAAATTACAGGGATGTCTCTGCAAGTTTTTGCAATTTTTAAATAGTCCAATAAAATTTATGGTACGCTATATATTTTTTGTGAAAATTGCTGAGAGGTCCCTAAACTTTCCAGTATTTGCACTTTAGTCCCTCCCAATGTATGTCACGTGTTGTCTCACATGATGGGTAAATTGCATGAGCACCCTAGCGGGTTTTGTAATTGGAAATTAGTATTCAGAAATTAAATAAACGCTGTATATTTGTTTTGTAATTGCACATACCCCCTGAAGTTTATTTTATTTGCATTTATGCCCCTATAGGACATATTTTTGTATCTTTTATCTATTTATTAAAAATACCTACTGTGCTCCTAAAAATCCACAAAAATAGAATTAAATACTTTATGCCTCATACTTACACACCCTTATTATTAATTGCCATTTTTTGCATCTTATCCATTAATTAAAATTAAAAAGGAGCTTAAATAATCATTGTCTATATTATAAATTACCAAAAAAATATAAAAAATTTGAAAAATTCCAAAAAAAAATTATATATAGTATATTTTAGCATTTATTGAGTCCAGAAGACAAAACCCCTAAAATAGTAAAAGAAAATTGTAAAAATCAAAAACCTCCAAAATCTAACAAAAAATATAAAAATTTTACAAAAATACCAAAAATATGTTTTTTCTATTTTATAATTATCTATATGTTATTTATCTACTAAAATTAGTTTGGGTAATTTTGGGACTTATTTATTATTTTTAAAACCCAAATCAATTTCGGGTATTTTATTAACCCCATATTTGGGATATTTTTGGATTTAAAAATACATAAAAACTAGCAAAAATTCCAGAAAATAACAAAAAATCAGAAAAATGTAAAAATCTCAAAAATATATTATTTACTATATTTTGACTATTTTTACATATTTTTATCTATATAATATCTATATATATCTTATATTGTATTTATACATACATACATATATATATAAATAAAAAAGAAATATAAAAAGAAAATACAAAATCAGAAAATAAAAAAAGAAAATAAAAAAATAAAGAAATAATATAAAATTAAAAACCCACAAAAAGATCTATACAAATGAATGACTCGGTTGTACACAAATAACCTTATGCTACATGTTTTGCTCTCTGTAGTTCGACCTCTACATGCTTGCATGCTATGCATTTTATGGTAGAGATAATAAATTTTAACCTCACTTGTGCTCTTCATTGTCTTAATATTATATTGTTGGTTAATTGCTGAATAACCAATATTTATTGAGCGGTCAACACATCGACTATTGATCCGCCTTGTGGATTAATACGACCCTCGACAAAATCGTATTTATCAGATGGCGCCGTTGCTGGGGAGCAATGAGCGTAGCCTATTTTCATTAGTCATTTTTGTATAGCCATTTGTCTACTTTATTGATTCATTGTTGTAAATATTCATCAATTTATTTGCAATTAATTCTTTGATTATTGTTGTAAATATTCATTGCTTTTGTAAATATCCATTGATTTGATTATCTGATTATATATGATAATGCCATCTTTTTGTGACTTTGTTGCGAGGGCCTGCCACGCAAGGACAGCTTCTCAGGAGGCCGATGCAGCCAAGCTTGGAGGAGGATGGTCTTCTCATTGTGACCAGCTGGAGAGAGAGCACCAAGGAAGCATAAAGAGCAAACTAGCTTAGATTTAATTTTAACATTCATTCATTTATGGTGAGAGAGACATTTTTTGCATGTAAAATAACTTGGACTCTACTCTTCACAACAAGGTCCAGTGCCCGCGTGTCTTTTCACCTGGGGGCCTCATCACAGTTTTTCGCATTTTCTCACCTTCTTTTATTTTATTTTCTATTGTTTTGAGCTTTTCGCCTTATTTTATTTTATTTCATGTGCATGAAGCCCCTAGATTTAGGTTGCTTGACTCGGTAACTAGGTCCACACCTGAATAAGAATGCTTGTTCCTATAGTCGTTTACGTATGGATCTAGTCAAATTAATAAAGCTAGTAATTCAGATCTGAGACTGCATACCGCTAGAGGTCGTATACAGCGCGTGTAGGACCTGTTGTGGCGGGACCGATCGATATCAGAGACCGGAACTTGGTCTCATTTCTGAATAACTAACAATTGGTTCTTCACGATTAATAGCAGCTACTATTTAGGATGATTTTGTCGATTGCACACCGCCATGTAGATAGGTTTAAAAATTCGATTTTGCATACCGCATGGAGAGAGTTGGGATGCACTGTAAGTCTTTTAACTCAGCACGCATCATTAGATTCAATGGTGAGATTTCCATCATTGAATCGACTTACACGGCTTTTCCGCTATCTCCCTCTAATTTTGAGCACCTAGGAATTAAATGGAAATCTACAAAAACGTTAGGCGCTTATATGAAAACATACTCAAAAAAAGTGAAAACCCAAAAATTAAAACAAGGGGACTGCTAAATAAACTTTGACCTTACTTAAAATCCGTAATGGACTACGGAGGGGACCAAAACCCCTTCCATGAGTGAGGCACAACCCATAAGGAATAGATCCCAAATCCCAATCTGTAACTACCATGTGTATCGCATGGATTTCCAAAGTAAAGGCGCTTCTATCATACGTGACCGAGTAGGGCCTTGTCAACAATGGTGTTCTCGCCTTGTGTGGAACATCGACATGGTCTGAAGTACTGAGCATAGGCCATGCCTTCACGAAGATGTCTGTCTCATCGGTTTGTGTCTGAGTAGGTTCTTGCACGCTCACGGGTGATTCCATTCCGAGCGAGAATCAAAGTATTGGTTTCTCCTATCAGCTTCCTCCCTCTATTTCTTTGGCTTAGTAGGGATCCAGGAAGGGTTATAAGGACCTCAAAAAGTGCAGAAAATAGGTTACAAAGGAGGAGAACGAGTACGTGATACTTTTCTGGCAGTACTCTCTCTCCTATAGGGTTAGCGTGCTAAGGACTTGTTATACGACATGCCTGAAATAACAACTCTAAAACTAAAAAGATAATAAGTAGCCGAACCTTTATGGCTTAACATAGCATGAGTTGGTGAACCCAATTTTGTATTGTGTTTGTATGGATCTAGATTAAGGTTCAAAGATCAAGTCACGCACACTTGCGCGAATTTTGTCATATGTTTCTCCCTTTGACCCCCGCTCAATTTGAACCTTTCTACTATTTTGAATTCCAATTTATTCCTCATTGATCACCGTATCTTTCTTTCAATATATACTCCTCTCTTTTTTCACGAGGTCAATCCATGGATGGTTTAGTCGGGATCCCGTCGACACCCACATCGAGTCCATGGACTCGACCTTGCCAATAGTTTGAGGCGATTCCCGAGAACCCGATCCGAGCCTTGCAGGTCGATCTCCAGACTCCTCGTTTTCTACCCTTCTCTTGACCACCCAATAAATCGGGACCACTCTTGTCCTACTTTCGCTGTTGTGAATGAAAGTCAATTACAGTCCATATCCTTTTTCATTCACAACACTCTGGAGTTGACCTTAATTCCATATTTATCATGACAGCTGGGATACAATTGCAAGTGGTCTGATTGGGATTCTCTCATCTTGTAGATAAAGGCAAATCAAGCCCTGGATCCCAATCCGGAATTCATTTCCTCATATCCAGACCCTGAGATGGCTCCTCAAGGAAAGGGCAAGGGTCAGAAGCCCCCTCAGCCAGAGCAAGGACAGATGCCTGATCAGAATCAGGTCAATGCACAGTTGTTGGCATTTATCCAAGCTATCCAGCAGCAGCTGACAGAGCAATCCCTCGCACAGACTGCATTTCAGAAAATGTTGAATGATGTGATGAACATACCTGAAGGAGGAGGAGGAGGAGGAGGCAGATAAGGAGAAGGTGGACCCCGTGATAATCCCTATGAGGAAGAGCCTGAACAAGGAAGACCCAAACCCACGCTGAAAGAGACATACAATCCTGGAGATAGCCAGATGATTGAGTGGATCGGCATACCACCGGTGCATGCTCATTTTGAGTTAAAGCCTCAGTTTCTTGCTCTTATCCCTTCTTTTCATGGGAACACCAACGAAGAGCCATACATTCATCTGCAGCAATTTTCATGCATCTGTCATACTAATTACCCGAATATCCCTCGGACATAGTGAAGATGATGGCATTCCCATTCAGTTTATAGGACAAGGCCCTCTACCGGGTCAATCATCTGGGAAAGATTGTGATGACTTGAGAGGAGATGAAGTCTGCATTCTTACACAAGTTCCATCCTCTCAGTCGACTCAATAAGATGCGAGCCTGAATCAACAATTTCTCTCAGGGTGTATATGAGAGTATCCACGAAGCCTGGGAGAGATTCACAGATCTACAGGAGAAATACCCTCACCATGAGATTCCAAGGACCAACTTGGTCCAACACTTCTTCGGGGGCCTGAATGTAGAAAGTCAAAGGCTCGTTGACGTAGCATGTGGGGGCTTACACTTTAACAAGGATGAAGATGTTGACTGGCAGATTTTTGAGGAAATGTCCAAAGGAGAGGTCGCCCTCTCTTCATCCAAGGCATATCAGAAGCAACCCATGATTCTTCAGAAGCAAGTACACATGGCAGCATCTTGTAAGGCAGAGAGAGATGAGAGCTCCAACCTTAGCATTATCGGGGGCCACCTCTTGAAGGTTAATATAATTGAAAAGCGGTCATAGGACCTCGAGAAACTTGCTGTGATCAAGAAGAGGACACAGAATCTCGACAAGCTGGACCAGATCACCAAGCAGTTGGAATTGCTGGTGGGCACCGTCTACTCTATCTAGTCGACAACACCATCTCCAGATGCTCCAGTTGAGAAGAAGGACGATCTGTCACCGCCACATCAGCCTCAGTCGAGCCAGCAACCACCAGTAGTCCAGCACATATACTACGTGCAGGCACCCGACCAGGGCCAGCCGTAGCGGCAGATGGAGGTTTACCAGTTAGATTTCCTTTCAGCATCTGATCCAGCCTTCCCACCACCACCCCTAATTCAAGAAGTCAATGGGGTTTGAATCAATGATACACAGTCGGTCCATCCTACCGGACACCCTAAGGGCCAGCTGCAACCCAATAGGCAGTACCACCAACCACAGGGTGGTCGCTTTGGACCGTCCTCACAGCTGCTGCCACAATATCACCAGCCTCCCCTATATGCTAACCAATGGAGGAAGAATCAGCATTATCAGCAGCCGCAGTACCGACAGCCACCACCCTACCACCCATATGCGGCTGCCTAGGGAGGGGCATGGGTTGGGCTGAGTCGGGCCCTGAAGGGCCCAGGCCCAAGCCCATTTAAAAACTTCGGGCCTTGGGCCGGACCTAGGCCCGTAAAATTTTCTTTGGCTCGGCCCAAGCCCAAGCCCAGCCCAATTCCTATGGGCCGGGCTTGGGCCGGGTCGGCCCATCTCTACCCATTATAGATTATTAACTTTGAGTTTTTGTTTAAAGTCAATCTCAATTGAAGTTAGACGAGCCAAAATTGTTTGAAACATGTGTCATAATAATTGTGAAACAACTGAAACTCAATTCTACTGGAGATGATTTCTCATTTTATACAAGTGAACTCAATGTTAGATACCATAAACATCTCTCATTATAGAAATTGAAAGAGTGAATCAAACTTACACAGTTAACAACAACAGGTGCATCAGGTACTGCTTGTTAAAAAATGGGCATAATGCCCATATTGGGTAAAGGTTTAATAATAGAAAATATTCTAATGGAAAAAATAAACACTAATAAATTCAAGAATAACCAACAGAATCTAAACCATATACTAATAAGGAAAATTAATTTCAAATTGAAATACTCTGATTAACCCATATGTCTCACACCTGATTTTCTTGATTTATAAACATTGCATGAAGATAGGATACACTAACAGAGTGTGCATGCAATAAGTGAGAGTTTCAAAGCATGTAGGATATGCGAAGGGTTCGGGCCCTCTTTGGGCCAGGCCGAGCTAAGCCCGAGCCTGGCCCAAAAAGATTTCGGGCCTAAATATTGGGCCCGAGCCTGGCCCAATGTTTGTTTGGGCTTGGGCCGGGTCAGGATTTTTGGGTTGGGCTTCCGGCTGGGCCGGGCCAGCCCAACCCAATGCTCATCCTACGGTTGCCCTACCTCAGCAGTATCAGTAGTATCCTCCTCCCTCCTACAATCAGTTTCAGCTTCCTCCACCACTGCAGCACCGCCAGCAGTCATTGCCTCGGCTCCCACACCTGCAGCAACAACGTGGCCTGCACACTGAATCTTCTGAGGCAAATACCGTGAACCCGACCTTGGATTGCTTAGCCCAACTCATCAAAGGCCTAGCAGACATGACAAGGAAGTTGGACGACCTGACCGCCACTAAAACTACCATTCCAGCGTAGGTCGAAGCTAACCTCAACAGCTTCAAAAAGAAGGAGCAGGTAGAATGTGATGTCTCATCTATGCCTGTATAGTCAGGTGATTGTACTATTGTTTTATCTAATATTGTAACTCTCAAAAGCGGTAGGGCTTGCCTCCGCCTGCCACCAACAAAGGGGAGAATAAAGCTTCAGTTGAATCGTCATCTTCTACATCAACCGTGCCAGTTACAGGGACTGGTGAGGAAGAAGAAGGAGGAGCCATTCCAGCTGCCACTCACCACCATCCGCATCAACAAAAAGAACAAAAAAATCAACAAAAACAAAAAGAACAAAAAGAAGATCATCGCCGAAGTGAAGCCACACCAACCTTGGAGGAGTCCCTAGCAGTAGCCGATCACACGCTAGCTGACGAAGCAAAGGCCCTACTTTTTGCCTGTCTACCAGCACCAGCACCTCAGCTTCTAGATTGTACACCTTTTTGTAACCCGGATGTACAACATTTTGTGGACGATGATTTTGTTGTAAATAAGAAATCTAATTTGGATTCCAGCAATGTACATATACCTTTTCCTGATGCAATAGAAAAATCCAAAAAAATGCAAAAATAAAAAGTGCATTATCTAATCCTGGAGTTGTGGATATCATTAATAACTTGAATGTTGAGATTCCTCTGATAAATGTCATAGAGTACATGCAAGTTGTGAAGAAAGGTTTGAAAGAAGCATGTACAAGCAAGCATCACCCTGCACGAAAGAACAGCCACAGATAGGTTGAAAAGCACATTCTCACCATGGCCATTGTATCAGCCATCAGCAATCTCCCACAGAAGAAGTAGGAGGACAAAGGAGCACCTCTTATTAGTTGTGAGATTTTTGATCAAGTCTTCGAGCGCACTCTGCTTGACAACGGTTCTTCCATCAACCTTCTGCCCTCGTCACTACTGCAAGAATTTGGGTTAGGTCCGCTCAAGAAGACACGAATGATCCTTCAGTTCGCCCGATCCATCAAGCGACCTAGAGGTCTTTTGGAAGATGTTGTGGTGAAGGTGCAGGAAATGCAGTTCCTAGTTGACTTATAGTCCTTGATATAGACTCTTTCGCACCCTTACTCCAGACTCCTATCATCCTTGGTCAGCCATTCTTGCGCACCTCAGAAGCCGTGGTTGACTATGGGTCTGTGATAACCAACCATTTTGCGAGGGTCACGGTAATATGTATAAAGTGTCGCTGAGGCGACCACTCACAAAACATTGGTTAATCAGCAATTAACCCACAATAAAAGAATGAAGAAATTAAGTCCAAAAAGAAGTGTGAATTAATCTTTATTACTCTACCACAAAATGTACAATTACCAAGTATGTAGAGGTCGAACCACAGAGAGCAATACAAAAATGCAATAGCCTATGATGTGCATTTATCACAGAGTCATCCATGTGTGAAGCCTGTTTTTTTTGTGGGTTTTTATCTTTTATATTTTTATTTTTATTTTTATTTTTTTATTTTTATTTTAATAATATAATTAGGTTATATATATATGATTTATAGAATATAAATATATAAATGTGTATATATATATCCATAGAGGGTGAATCTAAAACATATAATACATACATTAGATATATAAATAAATACATTTTTTTATTTATAATTTTTTTCCTTTTTAGAATTTTAGACATTCTTAAGTATATATAGATATATATATATATACATTTTTTTAATTTTCTTTTTCAATAGGGGAATATATATAAAGGGGAGAGAGGGGTGATACAATATTTATAAAAATATATAAAAACACTCAAAAATATAGAAATAAAGTCTTTTTGGTATTTTTTAATTTTTTACTTTTTTGGTGATTTTTGGGTATTTTTCAAATTGTTTTTGGTATTTTTTAGATGCTGAAATAAAGAAAACAGTGGAATAGGTACTGGCTGTAAGTAAAATAGGGATCAAAAATAGCAAACAACCACAAAATTTTTTTACACTATTTTTCATATAGAGATAATAAAATATAGCAGAAATAGGAACTGAGTTTATATTTTTCTGAGTTTTCCTTGCTTTTATATATTTTTTGAATTTTTTGTGTATTTTTGAATTTTTAAGGTTTTTCTTTTGAGATTTTTAGGGATTTTTGGACTGACACTAAAATAGGTCAAAATACACACTAGGGAATTTTTTTGGAATTTTTCGAGGTCTTTTAATTTTTTTGGAATTTTATAAGTGAGACAGTAATTAAAAGGCATGTTTTTTATTTTTAATAAATGTGAAAATGCAACAAAATTAAAATCCAAAAATATGGCGTGCAAGGGTACACTAACAGGAGCTTATATCCATTTTTGCAAAATTTTTCAAGTTAATATGACGCACAAAATAAATGGACAAAGCATACAACAATATATGGCCTGACAGGGACATTTTTGCAATTAAAATATTTATCAGGGGCATCCATGCAAAAAATACAACAGAAATAAACATTTAATTTTATTTTCGGGGCCATTTTACAATTAATAAAACCCGGCGGGGTTTAAGTGCAAAAATCGCGTGCCTCACGTGGGTGTTGCACGTGAGGCGCGGAGGGACTAATATGTAAATACATAAACTACAGGGGGATTTCCATAAATTTTACAATTTATTTACAACAGAAATTTTTATTTCCAACATTAAAAGATAAATACAAAAAGCGGGGGGAGGTTTCTGAAATTTACCCCCAACAAGCGCTTGATCCGATGGTTGATCGTCTTCCACTTGCCACGCGTCGCGTATCCGTCGGCCGATACTGGTTCGCAGATGATGGCTGAGATTAGATCAGCCTCGCTGATCGGACGGTGGAGGCGAAGCTTCATCTGACGGTGCTCGTTCAATCTGGGCTGACCCTCCTGATCTGACGGCGCTGGAGGTGCCTGGAGGAACAGGGAAGAAGCTCGCCCCCGGCGAGCTTCGATCGTGCAATGCAGGCTTCTTCGGGCATCTCCCTCGCATCTGAAGTGCTCAACACGTGGCTGGAGGTCTTCCGCATCTTCTGAAGGTCTTGCCATGGCTCCTGGAGGTCTGAAGGGCTCGGACGAGGTCGATGAAGGACAAAACCTCCAGGAACCTCTTCCTGGGTTGAATCGAGCCCAGATGGGCTTCTTTCCTCATTGGACCTGCATAGGAAGAACCGGGGGAGCGAGGGCTTCCTCCTCGACCCGGGATTTTGAAGCTACACAGCAAAATGAGGTGTGGCGGAGGAGCTCCGGCGAAAGGCGGAGGTGTAGCTCCGATTCGCCAAGACCAGAGGTCCTGGGTTGAACGAAGGCGTGCGTTCGAAGGAGAAAACGATGGGAAATGAGGTGGGAGGCGAAAGGCGGTCAGATACAATCGAGGTCACCGTGAAGAAGTCGCCGGAGCTGAGCTCTGGCGAACTTCGAATTTTGGATTCTACGCTACGATGATTAACTAAACACTAAACTAACAACTGGAATTAAAATCTAGCATTAAATCCTAAATAAAAAGCAATAAACGAGCAGCTCTTATACATGGGGGCCACCAGGGAGCAGGACGGACGCTGGAGCTCCGCCGCATCAAAATTACCCTTCCTCCGGCCGATTCGAGGTGCTGGAGCACTCCCCTGTCACGAGGAATGTCCCAGGAACGAAATCAGGGCTTTTGGATGGATTAAAATTGGCCAAATTTGAGGAAGGGAGCGGAGCTTCTTATTTATAGACAATGGCCTGGAGCCTTATTGACCGGCGATTATTGCTTAATCCAATGAGTATCGGGTTGATCCAAGTTATCGGCGGGTATCAGTGATGATCAGAGATTAATTCTTGTGAAGGAAGCGAGCTCGATCGATGGATGGGATGGCCGTAAAAAAGGGATGAAATACGGGGAAAAGATGGTTCAGAGACGCCAGAGCTTGGATGGGACAGTTGACCAGGCGGTCAACAAGGGCTGGTGCCCCATTGGTCCACGTCTGCCGCAAGAAGACAAAATAAGAAACCCTACTCGAAATTGATTTATTTAACCTTGTAAATGATTTTATTATTTTTTTCTTATAAAATAAGAAATGTGTATTATTTCATGTAGTATTTATTTATGATTTTTATTGAATTTTTTGATGTATTTTATTATGGTTTTATTTTAATAATGTATATATGTATGTATTTACATGTATTTTGTGTATTCTATTTTAAATTTGTTTATTTTATTTTATTATTTTATTGTTTTATTTTATAAATTTATAATTTATTTTTTTGAGTGTGGGGGTATTTTTATTTAATTTTTATGAGTTTATTTTCATTTTTAAATAAATAGGTATATGTATATGTAGTTATACCTATAGGTCTTTTACCTATGTATTTTGTATACTTAATTTATTTAATGTATTTTCCTGATTTTATTTTGGATTTATATTTTTAATGAGTTGTGTATAATGTATACATTATTAAAAATATAAAAGAATAAAAGAACAAAAGAATAAAGTCCTTTTTGTTTATATATAGATGGATAACATAGGTATTTTGTCTATGAATTTTATAGACTTATTTTATTTTACAAATTCTTTTTGGTTTTATTTTACTTTTAATATGTACATGCATTATATACATTATTTACAAAATTCTAAAAATATAATTTGATAAAAATAATTGACACTGAATAAATTGAATATTTTAATCAGACAGGCTGCACAATGAGGGCCAAAAACCTAACTTTTGCATATGGACTCCAAAAATTATGAAACCAATTTTATTAAATAGTTCTTGGAAAGATATATACAATTAAAGGCGAGTTTGGGTGATTTGGATTTTTTATTTGCAAGATATGGGTCTGTGAAGTTGAGATTTTGGCTTTTTATTCTGTGTATAAAATGTACACTGAGTATTATTTTTACACAAACTCAATTTTGTATTTTTATTTACATTATTATCTACAACTTTCATGTACAAAGTTTCTTTATTTGATGAATGAATAATTATGTACAAAATAGGCGTAAAAAATGCATAAATAAATGCATGAATAAATGAGGTATTTATTGTACACTGGCCCTTATCTCCCCCTACTTTATTCCTTGTCAACCAATTCCATGCTGGCCTTGGTCTCGGGGTTCGGGTCATAAAATATATGCAATATTTTATTCCTTTTTCTTTTCTTCTCTTTATTCTATAATTTTGGCATTAAACACCTTATTTAATGTGTAATTAATACAATGAATGACGAATGCTATTATGTGCAATTTGATGCTCTTTACATGCATTTGCTGGGGTTTTTTAGGCCAAAATGATAGAATAAAGGTGATGAAATGGAGATTCATCACCCCCTATACTTGCCTTTTCTAGTCCCTAGCAAACACTTATGCAATAAGTACAAAAAGAATAAAGAAAAGAAAAAGGAGAATTAAAGAAGGATAGAGTGATTAAGGGTGCTTTCAGTGCAATGCATGTCTTTATAAAATCAGAACTTGGAGCTCCTGTCAGACCTTGGGTGTAAATGTGTGTGGAACCTAGTCGGGAACTAGCTCTAAAATACAACAGCCTTTGATAGTCACAGAACTCGGTTCAACCCACCTCAATAGCCTGGTCAGAACTGGTCTACATCATATGCAAACCCTTATAACTATGAAGCTGACTTGTACAGTGTAAGTGATGGTGGCTCTCCCCAACTGAAATGACAAAGGAACTGACTTCTCCAGAATGACAACCCAATGATTCCCCAATCCAACAGCTCTTTCCTCGAGGAGCAGGGTATTCCCTTCTAAGTTCAAGTGGCAACCAGCTCAAGAGGAGGGGTGAAGAGAAGAATGAACGGTAGCCAGTGTAGCTACCTATCCTAGGATGCAAGACCAGTGTAGTCGAGTCATCCTGCTGCAGGCTCACATATTTGTCTTTGGAACTCAAGCTTGCTTATTGGCTTTGTACATACTTTGCAGGCATTTTATTTTTGTACAGGCCTGACCATTTTTTTTCAACATACTATGCACAACAGCATTTACATAAGGAGTTTTTCCTCTGGAGCCAGTAGACTATCCCTCTTTTGAAGCTTTATCGCAACCCACAATCTCCTGTCTTTAGACCTCATGGCTATTGGACCAGGTTGGGGTGCACTTCCCTCCCTAGACAAGGACGAATGTTTCCACCCGTGTGCGTCTCAGACTGGCAAATCCAACCCCCTCACCACTCCAGCTGAGTTGAGCCAAGTGAAAGGTGCAAGTGTCCAAGTTAGGTCACGGTCGGCAAGAGTCATACGTGTGTCTCGAAAAGTTCTAGTTAGTCCACTGAGGTGACTTGAACCCAGCCCTGATTTCTCAAAGAATTAAGTCTGTATAGACCTGAAGTACCTTAAACCTAGTTCCCATAAGGTTCCAGTGTAGTTAGGTGCAGTAAGGTCTAACCAAGCTCCAATTTGAGACTTTATTGGACTGATTCAATCATCAAGCTCACTCAAAAAGAATATGAATGGTATGCTTATGCTATGCACAATGAATGATGCAATTTTTCACAAAGGTTTTTAAAAAGAAGCAAAGAATGGTTTTACACAAAGAATTTTTGCAAATAAAAACTTGACACATACAAAAAGGTACGTACAATTATTTACACGGGAGTGCCGCTTTATTTACAAAATGTATGGATTTATAAAGACTCTACAGGTTTTAATGAAGTAGTTTATTTTGGTTGTCCAGAAAGAATGTTATGCATTTTATTTCTGATTTACAAATCTTTGTATTAATGCTCTTATTCTTCAGCTCTAGTTTTGAAAACCATTTTGCAAACTATAGTACACGATAATTTTTGCAATCATTTACAGACATTTGAAAACTATTTTTGCAAAGCTTTTTCACACTATATATACATTTTTCTCAATAATTTTGACAAACATTTTTCAAAACATTTGCACATAGGTTTTTTTCAAATCCTTTCTTTCACACAAAGAAAAGTTTTTGCAAACAAAACCGTTTCACACAGGTTGAAAACATTTCACCGCAAATTTTTCAAAACAGGTCACACTATTTTTCAAATCATACTGTATAGGTATCTAGCCTGATTTATTAATCACTATATACAAAAGAAGAAAAACTGTATTTGTTATACAATATGTTTTTTATAAGTTTTATTTGTGATTATTCCTTATTTACGAATGAGAGATTTTTATGCAGACTCCTCAGACTTATTCGAGAATCCTTTTCAAAAGATTTTTAAGAACTCTAGTCCAAAATAATTTTGCAAACATGTACATGTATTTGAAAATGATTTTACAAAGGTTTTACACAGCATAGATAGGTTTTTCAAAACAATTTTGACACTCAAATTTTTACAATCATTTGCACACTAGTTTTCACACATTTTGATTTCACTCAAAGAAAATAACTTTTACACACAAAACTAATTTTCTCAAAGGTTGAATACTTGTACACACTATTTTCAAACAATTTTCACAAGTTTTTTCAAAGAAAATTTTCTTTCACAAAACACTTTTCCTGACTTAATAATCAGTACAAGTATTTTTTTATTATTATAGGACTACTTTTTACATTATATTTTATATTGGGGTTATATATTTTATTTTTCAGTATGAGTTATGGCTTATAGTATATACATGGTATATACGACCCCCCCTATACTTAGCTTGAGCTATGTCCTCATAGGTCGAAAGGAAAAGCAAAGACATAACTCGTACTGAGTATAGACAGATCTAAAGAATCCATATGAATGAAATTAATGAATGAGAAGTTGACCGTCCCCCCTATACATAGGATCAAGTAATCCTAAGTATAGCAGACTGTACAAAAAGCAGGGAAGGTCAAGGGTGGGAATACACAGATCGTACTCAGATTGTCTCCTCCTATACTTAGGGTAAGATACTCCTAAGTATAGACAAGAAGAGGAGACAATGGAGAGGATCGGAATAAAATGAAAAACTCGAGGTGCACATCCCCCCTATACTTAGGACAAAGTACGTCCTCAATATAGAAAACTGTCTACAAGGGCGGCACCTTTTTGATACAAAGAGAAAATAGAAAAGGAAAAGAAGAAAAGAAGAAAAAAAAATCAGATAAACAGTTCTTGGAGTACATCGTCTGAATCTTCTGATGCTGCAGTAGTTGTGGAGATGTCATCATGTTGCACGAGCTGGATAGAGTCAACAACGGCCAAGAATGCATCTGGTTCTAAGTAAGGCTTCAGGAGTTGGCTGTTGACGACGAAGGGTTGTGCGTCAGGGGACAATTCTGATATGGCAATACTTCCATTGTCACGCACTTCACAAACTCGAAAAGGCCCTGCCCACTTACTCTTTAATTTGCCCGGGAAGATCTGCAACTTTGCATCAAATAACCACACTTTCTGTCCCATATCGAAGGTCTTTCGTCTGATGTGCCGGTCATGCCAGCATTTCACCTTCTCTTTGTACATCAAGGTGTTATCGTATGCATAGTCTCGGAATTCCAAGAGCATGTTCAGATCATCTTTTCTCTTCTAACCACTTTTGCGTGAGTCCAAATTACAAATGTTGATTGCCCATAAAGACTTGTGAATTAATTCCACATGCAGATGGCACGGTTTTCCATATACAAGACGATAGGGCGACATGCCCAAAGGAGACTTGTAGGCGGTTCGGTAAGCCCATAGGACCGAGTCCAAGAGTTGAGACCAGTCCTTTCTGTTTGGCCTAACAAGTTTCTGCAGGATAGTCTTAATTTCTCTGTTTGATAACTCTGCCATGCCATTGGTCTGAGGATGATAAGGAGATGCGACACGATGGTCGATGTCGTACTCCTTCGTTAACTTCTTGACCTCTTTGTTAATGAAGTGGCTACCCCCGTCTGATATGAGAATTTTCGGTATTCCGAACCGCGAAATGATGTTCTTCTTCAGGAACTGACAGACTGTTCGGTTGTCGGCGGCTTGAGCAGGGATAGCTTCAACCCAACGACTCATGTAGTCGACAGCAAGAAGGATGTGCTCAAATCCTTGACTGTTAGGGAAAGGTCCCATGAAGTCAATGCCCCATGCATCGAAAACATCTGCTATCTGAATGATTTTTAGGGGCATCGAGTCTTTAGCAGTGAGTGTACCCTTTAATCTCTGACAATCAATACATCTTTTGACAAACTCTACAGCATCCTTAAATAATGTGGACCACCAGAAGCCACACTGGAGTACTTTTTCTGCCGTACGATCTCCAGAGTGATGTCCACCAGATTCGAGCGAGTGATAATGCTCGAGGACACTAAATTGCTCCTTCTGAGGGATGCACCTGCGCCAAATACAATCCGCTCCTTCCCTGAATAAAAGAGGATCTTCCCATTGGTAAAAATGGATGGTCGACATGAATTTGTTCTTCTGGTTCTTCGTCCAATCCGATGGTATCACCCCAGAGGCGAGGTAATTGACTATGTCAGCATACCAAGGAAGAGAATCCACTACTAAGATGGCTTCGTCAGGGAAGGTCTCGGTGATAGGTGCATTGATCAGAGGAGGCTCCTGCTGATCTATTCTGGAGAGATGATCTGCTACCACATTCTGAACTCCAGGCTTGTCCTTGATTTCCAAATCGAATTCCTGGAGGAGAAGGATCCAACGAATCAGTCTTGGCTTGGCATCCTTCTTCTGCTGTAGGTATCGGATAGCAGAGTGGTCTATAAAGATTGTGACTTTTGATACCAACAAATAGGATCTGAACTTATCTAGGGCGAAAACCACAGCCAGCAACTCTTTCTCTGTCACTGTATAATTCCTCTGTGCTTCATCTAATGTTCTGTTGGCATAGTGAATGGCATAGGGTGCTTTGTCTTTCCTTTGCTCGAGAACAACCTCAACTGCAAAATCTGACGCATCGGTCACTATCTCAAAGGGAAGAGTCCAGTCGGGCGGCTGTAAGATTGGTGCCTGAGTGATAAGCTCCTTTAACTGATTGAAAGCAAGGAGAACCGGATGATCAACAATGAACTCAGTCTCCTTGCACAAAAGTTCTGTCAGAGGTCGAGCAATGCAGCTGAAATCCTTGATGAATCGCCTGTAAAATCCCACATGCCCCAGAAATGACCTCACATTCTTCACTGACTGAGGTGGCTGGAGATTTGAAATGACATCCACCTTCGCCGGATCGACTTCCATGCCACGTTTGGAAACGACGTGGCCCAGCACAATGCCTTCTATGACCATAAAGTGGCTCTTTTCCCATGAAAGCACTAAATTGACTTCTCGGCATTTCTGAAGCACTCTGTCTAGGTGCTCAAGACAAGAATCAAAACTATCACCATAGACAGAGAAATCGTCCATGAACACCTCGAGAAAACTGCCTACCATCTCGGCGAAGACTGCTAACATGCATCTTTGGAAGGTTGCAGGTGCATTGCATAATACAAAGGGCATTCTGTTGAAGGCATAGGTGCCGAACGGGCAAGTGAAGGTAGTCTTCTCTTGATCTTCAGGGGTGATTGTCACTTGGTTGTACCCGGAGTACCCATCCAAAAAGCAGAAGAACTCCTTGCCTGCTAGTCTTTCGAGAACTTGATCAATGAATGGCAAGGGGAAGTGATCCTTCTTAGTTGCTGCATTGAGACGGCGGTAGTCAACATACACCCGCCATGATGTTGGTACCCGAGTGAAAATTTCCTCTCTTTTTTCATTTGTAACCACGGTAAGCCCTGATTTCTTGGGAACTACATGCAGTGGGCTTACCCATTTGGAGTCGGAGATGGGATAGATGAAGCCTGCATCACACCATTTCGTTATTTCTTTCATGACGACGTCCCGAAGGTTGGGGTTCAGCCTTCTCTGAAATTCGCGGGACGGCTTGGCATCTTCTTCCAGATAGATGTGGTGTGAACACAAGGCTGGATTTATCCCTCGGAGGTCTGATACGCTCCAACCAAGTTCCTTGCGGTTCTTTTCTAGAATCTCGAGAAGTCGAGATTCCTGATCCGAATTCAGCATGCTGCTGATGATCACCGGATACATTTGTTCTTCACCCGTAAGGAAAGCATACTTCAGGCCTGCAGGAAGTGGCTTGAGTTCTGGTTTTGACCTTTCCACTTTATCGGTCACTTCAGATACCATGCTGGTGGTGGGATGTACTTCTTTGAGATATTTACCATCCTCATCATCTTGTTGATATCCTAGTGATGTACCGAACGGTTCTGCGCTAGGCTTATCGTGTTCGGTCTGGAGTGACTGCTCAAGTAGATGCGCCTGCATCTGAGAATCTGTCTCCCAAGAATCGTCGGAGCATAAGCTGACTGTGCTTTCTGAGTCCTCCTCAAGAGTGAGGATTTCTCGGGTCCATGGATTGTCCAATGACAAGAATGAATCTCTGATCTCTGTAATAAAATCACAGTCTACTTCGGATGCTGGCTGGCTCTCATCAGTTGTGGCATTCGGCTCTCTGTTCATGTTTATTGTGATCTGCTGGGTGTTCGAGCTGAAGGTAATCTTGTCGGACCTGTAATCAACCACGGCACCTGAAGTTCGAAGATATGGTCGGCCAAGGATGATAGGGGTCTGGAGTAGAGGTGCAGGCGAGTCCATATCAAGGACTACAAAATCGGCTGGGAATTGCATATCCTGTACTTTAACTACAACATCTTCCAACAGACTCGGGGCCGCTTGATGGATCGGTCAGCGAACTTAAGGATCATGTGTGTCTGCTTGAGCGGTCCCAGCCCGAATTCTTGCATTATGGATGAGGACAGAAGGTTGATGGAAGATCCACTGTCAAGGAGAGTGCGCTCGAAGACCTGGTCAAAAATCTCGCAACTGATAAGAGGTGCTCCTGTATCTTGTTTCTTCTGGGGGAGATTGCTAATGGCAGCAACATTGACCATGGAGAGAACGTGCTTTTCTACATCTCGGCGTCTGTTTTCTTGCGCTGAGCGACGCCTGTTAGTACATGCCTCCTTCAGTCCTTTCTTCACAGCTGGCATGTATTCCACGGCCTTCAACAAAGGAATCTCAACAGTCAATTTATCTAAAATTTCCACAACACCTGGATCAGACAATGCCTTTTTTCGTTTTGCAATTTTTTTTGGATTTTTGTATTGCGTGAGGAAAAGGAATATTTACATCGCTGGCAGGAAAATGAGAGTTCTAATTTACATCAAAACCATCGCCCATATAATGTTGTACATCCGAACTACAAAAAGGAGTACAAGCTGTATCTGGACATGTAGGTGCTGCAAGGTGATCAAAAAGTAAAGCGTCTGCTCCGTTGGCTGGTGAGGGATCGGCTGCAGCTGGCGGCTCCTCCAATGCTGGCACGGCTTTGCTTCGGCTGCAAACTTCTTTTTGGTGTTTTTGGTTTTGCTGATTTTTTTGTATTTTCTGCTGAGGCTGCTGCTGGAAATGCACGACGGCTGGACTGGCTTCTCCTTCTTCTTCCTCCTCACCCGCCCTGTAGCTGGCACGGCTGATGCGGAAGATGACGATCCACCTGTTTCTTTACTCACCCCACTTTTGCTAGCAGGCGGAGGCAAGGCCCTACCGCTCCTGAGAGTAACAACATTAGAATAAACAGTAATATCATTACCAGACACGGACAGGACATCACAATCTACCTGCTCTTTCTTCTTGAAATTATTGGGGTTGGCTTCGACCTGAGCCGGAATGGTAGTTCGGGTGGCAGTCAGGTCATCAAGTCGCTTGGTCATTTCTACTAGCCCTTTGACAAGCTGGGCCAGACAATCCATGGTAGGGTTTACAGGGGGTACCTCTGTAGGTTCAGCGTGCAGACCACGTTGTTGTTGGTTGGATGGGTGTGGAGGTTGTTGCTGGTGGTTCTGAGGTGGTGCAGAAAGTTGAAGTTGTTGGTATGAGGGAGGAGGATACTGCTGGTATTGCTGAGAGGGGCATCCGCGTACTGGTGATACGGTTGTGGGTGGCGGTACTGCAGCTGCTGGTACGGATGATTCTGCCTCCATTACTGTGCAAACTGGGGAGGTTGCTGGTACTGTTGGTGAGGCTGAGAGGACTGTCCAAAGCGACCACCCTGAGGTTGGTGGTATTGTAGATTGGCAAATGGCTGACCCCAGGGTTATCCCGGAGGATGGGTCGGCTGTGCATCATTAGTCCATACCCCATTCACTTCCTGAATCAGGGGTGGTGGTGGGAAGATTGGATCAGGTCCGGAGAGAAACTCTGGCTGGTACATGACCATCTGCTGCTGCGGTTGGCCCTGGTCGGGCGCCTGCACGTAGTACACGTGCTGGACTGCCGGTGGCTGCTGGCTCGACTGAGGCTGATGTTGCGGTTGCTGCTCGTCCTTCTTCTCAGCGGGAGCGTCTGATGGTGTCACCGCCTAAACAGAGTTGATGGTGCCCACCAACAGTTCAAGGTACTTATTGATCTGATCAAGCTTGTCTAAATTCTCGGTCCTCTTCTCGATCACAACGAGTTTCTCGAGGTCTTGTGATCGCTTTTCGATGATATCAACTTTCGAGAGATGGCCCCCGATGATACTGAGGTTGGAGCTCTCATCTCTCTCTGCTTCCTTGGACGCTGCCATGTGCACTTGTTTTTGAAGGATCTGGGGCTGCTTCTGATACGCCTTGGATGAAGAGAGGGCGGCCTCTCCTTCGGCCATTTCTTCAAATATCTGCCAGACTACATCTTCATCCTTATTGAAGTGCGAGCCCCCACATGCTGCGTCAACGAGCCTTTGGCTCTCAATGTTCAGTCCCCCAAAGAAGTGCTGGACCAAGCTGGTCTTCGGAATATCGTGATGGGGACACTTCTCCTGCAGGTCAGTGAATCTCTCTCATGCTTCATGTATCGACTTGTGGGGTCCTTGGGAGAAATTATTGATACGGGCTCGCATCTGGTTGAGCCGACCTAGAGGGTAATATTTGTGCAGAAAGGCGGACTTCAGCTCCTCCCAGGTCGTCACATCCTTCCCCAGATGGTTGACCCAATAGAGGGCCTTGTCTTATAGGCTGAAGGGGAAAGCCATCATCTTGACAATGTCCAGAGAGACATTGGGATAGTGAGTAGTACGGCAAATGCGGGAGAATTGCTGCAGGTGAATGTACGGCTCCTCGCTGGTGTTTCCATGGAATGCAGGGAGAAGGGCGATGAACTGGGGCTTCAGCTCAAAGTGAGCGTGTACCGGTGGAATGAGGATCCACTCGGTCATTTGGCTGTCTCTCGGATTGTATGTTTCTTTAAGTGTTGGCTTTGGTGGTGGTGGAAATTCTAGATCATCATCTGCGCCACCACCTCCACCTCCACCTCCTCCTCCCCTGCCTCCTCTGCCTCTGCCTCCTCCTCCATCGTCTCGGTTCATCATATCATTCAACATGTCCTGGAAGGCTGTCTGTGTGAGGGCCTGCTCGGTCAGCTGCTGCTGGATGGCCTGGATAGATGCCAGTAGTTGTGCATT
Source organism: Ottelia alismoides (assembly GCA_037367405.1). NCBI lineage: Eukaryota > Viridiplantae > Streptophyta > Magnoliopsida > Alismatales > Hydrocharitaceae > Ottelia > Ottelia alismoides. The sequence goes on from JAZKJV010011429.1 coordinate 1,029,498, forward strand.
GACTTGATTCTGATCGGGCACCTGTCCCTCTGGTTGCGATGGCTGCTGACCCTTGCCCTTTCCTCCTGGAGCCATGTCAGGGTCTGAGTCGGACGAGATGAACTCCGGAGTAGTCTCTAGGGCTCGCACTGTCTTCTATCTGCATAATGAGATAGTCCTGATCAGACCGCTTGCAATTAATGTTCAGCTGCCATGATGAAGCTGGAATTCAGGTCAACCCCAGCATGTTGTGAATGGAAAAGGATGTAGACTGTAATCGACTTCCAATCACAACGGCGAAAGTGGGACAAAATTGATCCCAGTTTATTGGGTGGCCAAGAGAAAGGTAGAAAACGAGGAGTCTGGAGATTGATCCGCAAAGTCCGGATCGGGTTCTCGGGAATCGCCTCGAACTTATTGGTGGAGTTGAGTTCATGGAATCGATGTGGGTGTCGGCATGGTCCCGACGGAAACCATCCATGGATCAACTTCACGAAGTACAAGAGAAGATCGGATGTTGGATGAAAGATACGATGGTCAACGAGGAATAAAAGGAGTGTAAAACAGTAGAGAGGCTCGGTTGAGCGGGGTGGTCCAAGGGAGAAACAACAAAATGTGCGCAAAGGCGTGGGACTTGATCTTTGAACCTTAATCTAGATCCATACAAACACAATACAAAATCGGGTTCACCAACTCACGCCATGTGAAGCCGTAAAAGCACGGCTATTTATTATCTTTTCATTTTTAGAGTTGTAATTTTCAGGCATATCTTATAACAAGTCCTTAGTACGCTACCCTATAGGAGAGAGAGTACTGCCAGAAGAGTATCCCGTACTTGTCCTCCTCCTGTGTAACCTGTAGTCTGTACTTTTTGGAGTCCTTGTAACCCTTCGTGGATCCCTACTCAGCCAAAGAAATAGAGAGAGGAAGCCGATAGGCGAAATCAATACTTCGGTTCTCGCTCGCAACAGAATCACCCGTGAGCGTGCAAGAACCTACTCGGACGCAGGACAATGAGACAGACACCCCCGTGAAGGCGTGGCCTATGCTCAATACTTCGGACCAGGTCGATGCTCCACACAATAGGGAGTCATCATTGGTGACCAAGCCCTACTCACCTACGTACGATAGAAGCGCCAATACTTCAGAAATCCAGGCGATACACAAGGCAGTTGCAGACTGGGTTTTTGGCTTTAATCCTTAGGGGGTCGCACTCGCTCAAGGGAGTAGGGTTTTGGTCCCCCTCCAAGGTACCTGAAAACAATGAGGGCTTTATGAACCCGGTACAATGATAGTCCATTACAGATTTTAATTAAGGTCAAAGTTTATTTAGCAGTCCCCTTGTTTTAATTTTTGGGTTTTCACTTTTTTTGAGTCTGTTTTCATACCAGCACCTAACATTTTTGTAGATTTTCATTTAAGTCCTAGGTGCTCAAAATCAGAGGGAGATAGCGGAAAAGTCGTGCAAGTGGTTCTATGATGGAAATCTCACCATTGAACCGAATGATGCATGCTGAGTTAGAAGACTTACAGTGCATCTCAGCTCTCTCCATGCGGTATGCAAAACAGAATTTTTAAACCTATCTATATGTCGATATGCAAGGCACAAAATTGCCCTAAACATTAGCTGCTATTAGCGTGAAGAACCATAAGTCGCTCCTTCATCTCTAGCCCAAAGGGTCCGGTCTTGGCTCACCCCTCCTCTACTCAACACACTTGAGTTTTGGAGAAAGCGCTTTGCGGGGCTCGCTACGGCACAGAGGCTAAGAGACAATTGAACGTCTTGTTTAAGTTTGACTAAATCCAAGCGAAGTAGACTATAGGAACATGCATTCTTATTAATGTTTGGACCTAGCTACCGAGTCAAGCAACCTATATCTAGGGGCTCTAAGCACACAAAACAAAATAAAATAAAGGCGGAAAGCTCAAAACTTCGGAAAACAAAGAAAATAAAGCGATGAAAACTCGGAAAACAACGATGAGCCCCCCAGGAGAACAATCACCCGGGCACTGGACCTCATTGTGAAGAGTAGAGTCATGTTTAATTACATGCCAAAATTGTCTCTCTCTCACCCTAAATTACAAAAATAATCCTAAATATTCTAAACCTATCTAATCCCCATCTCCTTGCTTCCTTGATGCTCTCTCCAAGTGGTCATGAGGTGAAGACCACCCTCCTCCAAGCTTGGCTGCCTTGGCTCCCTAAGAAGCCATCCTCCCGTGGCGGGCCCTCGCATCAAAGTCACAAAAAGATTGAATTAGTAGAGGTTTAATCAATCAAAATAGAGCAGATATAAAATAATCACAATAAATGAATCGATCAATGGAGCATGGTGATCAATGACAATAAAATAGCTGCTCACAAAATAAATGATAAATCCATTTTTTTTACACAAGAACGACAAAATAAATTAGGTTATGCTCATTGCTCCCCGGCAACGGCGCCATCTGATAACCAACCATTTTGCGAGGGTCACGGTAATATGTATAAAGTGTCGCTGAGGCGACCACTCACAAAACATTGGTTAATCAGCAATTAACCCACAATAAAAGAATGAAGAAATTAAGTCCAAAAAGAAGTGTGAATTAATCTTTATTACTCTACCACAAAATGTACAGTGACTAAGTATGTAGAGGTCGAACCACAGAGAGCAATACAAAAATGCAATAGCCTATGATGTGCATTTATCACAGAGTCATCCATGTGTGAAGCCTATTTTTTTGTGGGTTTTTATCTTTTATATTTTTATTTTTATTTTTATTATTTTTATTTTTATTTTAATAATATAATTAGGTTATATATATGATTTATAGAATATAAATATATAAATGTATATATATATCCATAGAGGGTGAATCTATAGCATATAATACATACATTAGATATATAAATAAATACATTTTTTATTTATAATTTTTTTCTTTTTAGAATTTTAGACATTCTTAAATATATATAGATATATATATATATATATACATTTTTTAAATTTTCTTTTTCAATAGGGGAATATATATATAAAGGGGAGAGAGGAGTGATACAATATTTATAAAAATATATAAAAACACTTAAAAATATAGAAATAAAGTATTTTTGGTATTTTTATAATTTTTTACTTTTTTGGTGATTTTTGGGTATTTTTCAAATTGTTTTTGGTATTTTTTAAATACTGAAATAAAGGAAAACGGTGGAATAGGTACTGGCTGTAAATAAAATAGGGATCAAAAATAGCAAACAGCCACAAAATGTTTTTACACTATTTTTCATATAGAGATAATAAAATATAGCAGAAATAGGAACTGAGTTTATATTTTTCTGAGTTTTCCTTACTTTTATATATTTTTTTGAATTGTTTGTGTATTTTTGAATTTTTAAGGTTTTTCTTTTGAGATTTAGGGATTTTTGGATTGACACTAAAATAGGTCAAAATACACACTAGGGAATTTTTTTGTAATTTTTCGAGGTCTTTTAATATTTTTTTTGGAATTTTATAAGTGAGACAGTAATTAAAAGGCATGTTTTTTATTTTTAATAAATGCGAAAATGCAACAAAATTAAAATCCAAAAATATGACGTGCAAGGGTACACTAACAGGAGCTTATATCCATTTTTGCAAAATTTTTCAAGTTAATATGAGGCACAAAATAAATGGACAAAGCATACAACAATATATGGCCTGGCAGGGACATTTTTGCAATTAAAATATTTATCAGGGGCATCCATGCAAAAAATACAACAGAAATAAACATTTACTTTTATTTTCGGGGCCATTTTACAATTAATAAAACCCGGCGGGGTTTAAGTGCAAAAATCATGCGCCTTACGTGGGTGTTGCACGTGAGGCGCGGAGGGACTAATATGTAAATACATAAACTACAGGGGGATTTCCATAAATTTTACAATTTATTTACAACGGGAATTTTTATTTCCAACATTAAAAGATAAATACAAAAAGCGGGGGGAGGTGTCTGAAATTTACCCCCAACAGGTGCTTGATCCGATGGTTGATCGTCTTCCACTTGCCACGCGTCGCGTATCCGTCGGCCGATACCGGTTCGCAGATGATGGCTGAGATTAGATCAGCATCGCTGATCGGACGGTGGAGGCGAAGCTTCATCTGACGGTGCTCGTTCAATCTGGGACGACCCTCCTGATCTGACGGCGCTGGAGGTGCCTGGAGGAACAGGGAAGAAGCTCGCCCCCGGCGAGCTTCGATCATGCTGTGCAGGCTTCTCCGGGCATCTCCCTCGCATCTGAAGTGCTCAACACGTGGCTGGAGGTCTTCCGCATCTTCTGAAGGTCTTACCATGGCTCCTGGAGGTCTGAAGGGCTCGGACGAGGTCGATGAAGGACAATACCTCCAGGAACCTCTTCCTGGGTTGAATCGAGCCCAGATGGGCTTCTTTCCTCGTTGGACCTGCATAGGAAGAACCGGGGGAGCGAGGGCTTCCTCCTCGACCCGTGGTTTTGAAGCTACACAGCAAAATGAGGTGTGGCGGAGGAGCTCCGGCGAAAGGTGGAGGTGGAGCTCTGATTCGCCAAGACCAGAGGTCCTGGGTTGAACTAAGGCGTGCGTTCGATGGAGAAAACGATGGGAAATGAGATGGGAGGAGAAAGGCGGTCGGATACAGTCGAGGTCACCGTGAAGAAGTCGTCGGAGCTGAGCTCCGGTGAACTTCGAATTTTGGATTCTACGCTACGATGATTAACTAAACACTAAACTAACAACTAGAATTAAAAGCTAGCATTAAAACCTAACTAAAAAGCGATAAAGGAGCAGCTCTTATACCTGGGGGCCACCAGGGAGCGGGACGGACGCCGGAGCTCCGCCGCATCAAAATTGCCCTTCCTCTGGCCGATTCGAGGTGCTGGAGCACTCCCCCTGTCACGAGGAATGTCCCAGGAACGAAATCAGGGCTTTTGGATGGATTAAAATTGGCCAAATTTGAGGAAGGGAGCGAAGCTTCTTATTTATAGACAATGACCTGGAGCCTTATTGACCGGCGATTATTGCTTAATCCAATGAGTATCAGGTTGATCCAAGTTATCGGCGGGTATCAGTGATGATCAGAGATCAATTCTTGTGAAGGAAGTGAGCTCGATCGATGGACGGGATGGCCGTAAAAAAGGGATGAAATCCAGGGAAAAGATGGTTCAGAGACGCCAGAGCTTGTATGGGACAGTTGACTAGGCGGTCAACAAGGGCTGGCCCCCCGTTGGTCCACATCGGCCGCAAGAAGACAAAATAAGAAACCCTACTCGAAATTGATTTATTTAACCTAGTAAATGATTTTATTATTTTTTTCTTATAAAATAAGAAATGTGTATTATTTCATGTAATATTTATTTATGATTTTTATTGAATTTTTTTGATGTATTTTATTATGGTTTTATTTTAATAATGTATATATGTATGTATTTACATGTATTTTCTGTATTCTATTTTAATTTATTTATTTTATTTTATTATTTTATTGTTTTATTTTATAAATTTATAATTTATTTTTGTGAGTGTGGGGGTATTTTTATTTAATTTTTATGAGTTTATTTTCATTTTTAAATAAATAGGTATAGGTATATGTAGGTATACCTATAGGTCTTTTACCTATGTATTTTGTATACTTAATTTATTTAATGTATTTTCCTGATTTTATTTTGGATTTACATTTTTAATGAGTTATGTATAATGTATACATTATAAAAAATATAAAAGAATAAAAGAACAAAAGAATAAAGTCCTTTTTATTTATATATAGATGGATAACATAGGTATTTTGTCTATGAATTTTATAGACTTATTTTATTTTACAAATTCTTTTCTGTTTTCTTTTACTTTTAATATGTACATGCATTATATACATTATTTACAAAATTTTAAAAATATAATTTGATAAAAATAATTGACACTGAATAAATTGAATATTTTAATCAGATAGGCTGCACAATGAGGGCTAAAAACCTAACTTTTGCATATGGACTCCAAAAATTATGAAACCAATTTTATTAAATAGTTCTTGGAAAGCTATATACAATTAAAGGTGAGTTTGGGTGATTTGGAGTTTTTATTTGCAAGATATGGGTATGTGAAGTTGAGATTTTGGCTTTTTATTCTGTGTATAAAATGTACACTGAGTATTATTTTTATACAAACTCAATTTTGTATTTTTATTTACATTATTATCTACAACTTTCATGTACAAAGTTTCTTTATTTGATGAATGAATAATTATGTACAAAATAGGCGTAAAAAATGCATAAATAAATGCATGAATAAATGAGGTATTTATTGTACACTGGCCCTTATCTCCCCCTACTTTATTCCTTGTCGACCAATTCCATGCTGGCCTTGGTCTCGGGGTTCGGGTCATAAAATATCTGCAATATTTTTTTCCTTTTTCTTTTCTTCTCTTTATTCTATAATTTTGGCATTAAACACCTTATTTAATGTGTAATTAATACAATGAATGATGAATGCTATTATGCACAATTTGATGCTCTTTACAAGCATTTGATGGGGTTTTTGAGGTCAAAATGATAGAATAAAGGTGATGAAATGGAGATTCATCAGTCTGGCAAGATCACGTTCAGCTTGGGCAGTAAGAGAATCACTATAGACATGATCAACAAGCTGAAGTCGTGACTGATGAGAGCCGTGTTGTAGACTGTGACTTTATGGCAGAAGTCAGAGATACACTTCTCTCTTTGGACGATCCATGGACCTAAGAAATCCTCTCTCTAGAGGAGGACTTGGAAATCACAGTCGACACATGCTCTGATGATATTTGGGAGACAGAATCCAATGTGTTGATGCACCTTTTTGAACCCAATGATTCACTCCAACCCGAATGCGATGAGCCTAGTGCAGAATTGTTCGGTACATCACCAGAATCTCAACAAAGTACTGAGGGTAGTAGCTCAGCCAAAGTTCAAACAACACATCCTACCACCAGTACAGTCTCCGAAGTGACTAATAAGTTGGCCAGATCAGAACCAGAACTCAAGCCACTTCCAACATGCCTGAAGTATGCTTTCCTTACAGGTGAAGAAAATGTGTACCCAGTCATCATCAACAGCAGGCTGACTCTGGATCAAGAACCTCGACTCTTCGAGGTTTTAGAAAAGAACTGCAAGGCACTTGGTTGGCATGTATCAGATCTCCGTGAGATAAATCCTGCGTTGTGTTCACACCATATTTACCTGGAAGAAGATGCCAAGCCATCTCGTGAATTCCAAAGAAGACTGAATCCAAATCTTCGGGATGTCGTCATGAAAGAAATCATGAAATGGTGTGACGTAGGCTTCATTTACCCCATCTCCAACTCAAAATGGGTAAGCCCTTTGTACGTAGTTCCAAGAAGTCGGGGCTTACTGTGGTTACAAATGAAAGAGGAGCGGAGATATCTACTTGGGTACCGACATCTTGGCGTGTATGTGTTGATTACTGCCGTCTTAATGCAGCAACAAAGAAAGAACCACTTCCTCTTGCCATTCATAGGTTTTGGAAAGATTAACCGGTACAGAGTTCTTCTGCTTTCTGGATGGGTACTCTGGGTACAACCAAATGGCAATCGCCCCCGAGGACCAAGAGAAGACTACCTTCACTTACCAATTCGATACATATGCTTTCAGAAGAATGCCCTTTGGATTATGCAACGCACTAGTGAAATTCCAGAGATGCATGCTTGCAATCTTCGCCGAGATAGTGGGCAGTTTTCTTGAGGTGTTTATGGACAACTTCTTTGTCTATGGTGATAGTTTCGATTCTTGTCTTGAGCACTTAGACAGAGTACTTCAGAAATGTCGTGAAGTCAATCTAGTGCTATCATGGGAAAAGAGCCACTTCATGGTCACAGAGGGAATTGTGCTGGGTCACGTCGTTTCCAAACGTGGCATGGAAGTTGACCTTGGAAAGGTGGGTGTGATTGCTAATCTTGAGCCACCTCAAATAGTAAAGAATGTGAGGTCATTCCTTGGGCATGTGGGATTCTACAGAAGGTTCATCCGTGATTTCAACCGCATCGCCCGACCTCTTACAAAACTTATATGCAGGGAGATTGAGTTCAATGTTGATCAGTAGGTTCTCCTTTCTTTCAATCAGTTGAAGGAGCTTATCACTCAAGCTCCAGTCCTACAACCACCAGATTGGACTCTCCCATTTGAGATCATGACGAATACGCCAGACTTTGCAGTTAGGGTTGTTTTAGGACAGAGGAAAGACAAGGTGCCCTATGTCATTCATTACGCCAGCAAAACATTAGATGAAGCTCAAAGTAATTATATTGTAATAGATAAAGAGTTGTTGGTTGTGGTATTCACCTTGGAAAAGTTCAGATCTTATTTGCTTGAATCAAAAGTTACCATCTTCACAAACTACTCTGTTTTCCGATATTTACAACAGAAGAAGGATGCCAAGCCTAGACTGATTAGATGGATCTTTCTCCTCGAGGAATTCGATTTGGAAATAAACGAAAAGCTTGGAGTTCAGAATGTGGTAGCAGATCACCTCTTCAGAATAGAGCAGCAAGAGCCTCCACTGAAGAATGCACCCATCACAGAAACCTTCCCGACAAATCGATTTTAGATGTGGATTCACTCCCTTGGTATGCCTATATTGTCAACTACCTCATTTCGGGGGTAGTACCACCAGATTGACGAAGATCCAGAAGGACAAATTCTTGTCGACAATACATTTCTACCAATGGGAAGATCCTCTCTTATTCAGAGAAGGAGCAGATTGCATTTGGGCAGGTGCATCCCTCAAGAGGAGCATCATAGTATCCTCGAGCATTGTCACTCTCTCAAATCTAGTGGACACCGCTCTGGAGATAGGACGACAGCAAAAATACTTCAGTGTGGCTTCTGGTGGACCACACTATTCAAGGATGAAACAGTCTTCGTCAAACGATGCACTAACTGCCAGAGATTGAAGGACACATTCACAGCGAAAGACTCGATGCCCCTAAAGATCATTCAGATAGCAGACGTCTTCGATGCTTGGGGCATCGATTTCATGGGGCCTTTCCCTAACAGTCAGGGATATGAGCACATCCTTCTTGCCGTTGACTATGTGAGTCACTAGGTTGAAGCTATCCCCGCTCAAACTGTAGACAGCCGGACAGTATGCAGATTCTTAAGAGAGAATATCATTTCGCGGTTCGGGATTCTGAAGATACTGATATCCGATGGGGGTAGCCACTTCATAAATAAAGAGGTCAAGAAATTAACGAAGGAATACGGCATCGACCATCGAGTCGCATCCCCTTATCATCCACAGACCAATGGCATGGCAGAATTATCGAATAGAGAAATCAAGAAGATCCTTCAGAAACTTGTAAGGCTAGACAGAAAGAATCGGTCCCAACTCTTGGACTCCATCCTATGGGCATACAAAACCTCTTACAAGTCCCCCTTGGGCATGTTACCCTATCGCCTTGTATATGGGAAACCATGCCATCTGCCCGTAGAATTAATTCACAAATCCTCGTGGGCAATCAGTATGTGCAATTTGGACTCACAGAGTAGTGGTCAGAAAAGAAAAGATGATCTGAACAAACTCCTGGAATTCTGAGACTATGCATACGATAACACATTGATGTATAAGGAGAAGGTGACACGCTGGCATGATCGACACATCAGACGAAAGACCTTCGAAGATGGATAGAAAGTGTGGTTATTTGATGCAAAGTTAAAGATATTCTCGGGCAAACTAAAAAGCAAATGGACAAGGCCATTTCAAGTTCGAGCAGTGTGTGACAATGGAAGTATTGGAAAATCAGAACTGTCTCCTAACGCACAGCCATTCGTCGTCAACCATCAACTATTGAAGCCCTACTTTGTACCTGATACTTTCTTGCCCGTTGTTGACTCAATTCAGGTTCTACACTCTGAAGATACATCCACAACACTCGCAGCATCAAAAGATTCAGACAATGTTCCTCAAAAACTTTTCCTCTGATTTCTTCTCTTTTCTTCTTTTCCTTTTCTATTTTATTTTTCTACCAAAAAGGTGTCGCCTCTTGTTGTTAGGCTTATATACTTAGGACGTACTTCTTACTAAGTATATGGGGGTGGGCACCCCGAGTCCTTTCGTTCTTAGATCCTCTCCAATGTCTCCTCTTCTTGTCTATACTTATGGATATCTTATCCTAAGTATAGGGGGAGACAATCTGAGTATGATATGTTCATTCTCACCCTTGACACCCCTGCCTTGTGTACAGTCTGCTATACTTAGGATTATTTGATCCTAAGTATAGGGGGGACGGTCAACTTCCTGTTCATTTATTTATCTCCTCATTCATTCATTCTTTAGACTTGTTTATACCCAGTCTGAGTTATGTCTTCTCTTTTTCTCTTTGATCTATGAGGACACAGCTCGAACTAAGTATAGGGGGTCGTATATACTATGTATATACTTCAAGCCGTAATTTGTACTTTTGTATTTTAAAAATAATGTTAAAATCATCACAATATTCTAATAAAGGATGTTTATAGCCCCTCAAACTCTTTTTGTACATTCTGATTTTTAAATCAAGCAAAAATACTTTTGCAAAATGTTTGAAAAATAGTTTGAAGTGTTTTTTGAAAAATCTTTTGAAAGCTGTTTGGAAAATATTTTGTTAGAAGTGTTCAACTCGTGTAAATATGTTTTTTTGCAAAAATTTATTTCCTTTGTGTGAAATAAACATGTTTGAAAAGTAATTTGCAAATGGTTAGAAAAATGGTTACAATTTGTTTTTCGAAAAATCTACATATACTGTTTGGAAAACCTTTGCAAAATTATTTTCAAATATATGTAAATGTTTGTAAAAACCATTTGTGAAAATTATGTTGGACTATAGAAACTATTGCAAAATGATTTTCAAATAAGTTTGAGGAGTGTACACACTATACTCAAAAGTCTTTATACATGTATAAAAGTGAGCAATCATCCCTTGTAAATCCTTTAAGAACCAAAACCCTTCTATACATAAGATATATCTCCTTGTAAAGATATGCTCCCATTTTCAAAAATCTCAAAAACATATAAATACAAAAATATTGTATATACCCATCCTTCTTGTATATATTGATTAATAAATCAGGTTAAAAATGTTTTTGCAAAATGTTTTTGCAAAATGATGTGCAAAATGGTGTGACCCATTTGGAAAACTTTTTTGAACAATTTTCAACCTTTGTAAAAATATTTTGATTTGCAAAAATTCTTTCCTTTGTGTGAAATAAAAGTTTTAAAAACCTATTTGTAAATGATTTTGAAAATGTCTGTAAAAATACTTGGAAAATATGTATATATATACTTTTTGAAAAATCTTTGCAAAATGGTTTTCAAATGTTTGTAAATATTTGCAAAAATTATTTTGTACTATAGTTTTCAAAATTGTTTTCAAATAATTTGAGGAATTAATGCATCAATAAAATGTGTATATACTTAAAAATAAAAGTACATAAAAGTCTTTAGCAATTATATATATACCTATAAAATAACTTGTTAAAACCTGTAAATTCGTGATAGCTCTTAAAAAATAAAAATGAGAACGCCCCTGTAAATAGTTGTAAATATTTTATATTTTGTGTGCGTAAAATTTTTTTATTTGCAAAACTCTTTGTGTTAAAATTCTTTTCATTTGCAAATTCTTTGAAAAACTACATCATATTTCTGCATTGTGCATAGCATTTGCAGAGCATTCATATTCTTTAAATTGAGCGTGATGATTGAACTATTCCAATAAAGTCAAAGATTGGAGCTTGGTCGGACCTTACTACACCTAACTGCACTGGAACCTTAATGGAACTAGGTTTAAGATACTTTAGGTCCAATAGGACTTAATTCTTTGTGACTCGGGGCTGGGTTCAAGTCACCTCAACTGACTAACTAGAACTTTTCGAGACGCACACATGACTCTTGTTGGTCATGACCTAACTTGGACAGTTGCACCTTTCACTTGGCTCAACTCAGTTGGAGTGGTGAGGGGGTTGGATTTGCCAGTCTGAGATGCACACTGGTGGAAACATTCGTCCTCGTCTAGGGAGGGAAGTGCACCCCAACCTTGTCCATTATAATGAAGTCTAAAGACAGGAGAGTATGGGTTGCAATAAAGCTTCAAAAGAGGGATAGTCTTCTGGCTCAAGAGGAAAGACTCCTTCTGTAAATGTTGATGTAAATAGTATGTTGAAAAAAAAACTCCAAAAAAAGGTGTATAGGCATGAAAATAAAAATGCCTGCCGGAGTATGTATATATGTTGTATAGAAAATAAGCAAGATTGAGCATCAAAGTTATACCATGTGAGCCTGTAGCTGTATGACTTGACTACACTGGTCATGCATCCCAGGATAGGTAGCAACACTGGCTACCATCCATTCTTTTGTTCACCTCCTCCTCTTGAGTTGGATGCCACTTGAACTTAGAAAGGAATACCCTACTCCTCGAGGACAGAGTGCTAAATTGGGGAATCATTGGGTTTTCATTCTGGAGAAGTCAGTTCCTTTGTCATTTCAGTTGGGGAGAGCCACTATCACTTACACTGTACAAATCAGCTTCATAGTCATAAGGGTTTGCGTATGATGTAGGCTAGTTCTGACCTAGCTATTGAGGAGATTTGAACCAAGTTCTGTGACTCTCGAGGGTTGTTGTGTTTTAAATTTGGTTCCCAACCACGTTCCACGCACATTTCACATCAAGGTCTAACCTGAGCTCTAAACTTCGATTTTATAAAGACGAGTCTAACAACTGAAAGCGATTCCATTTATTCTTTCCTTTTCTTTTCTTCTTTATTCTTTTTTACTTATGGCGTAAGTGCTTGCTAGGGGATAGCAAAGGCAAGTATAGGGGGTGATGAATCTCCATTTCATCGCATTTATTCTATCATTTTGGCCTTAAAAACCCTAGCTAACGCATGTAAATAGCACTAATTGTTACAAAATAGCATACGTCATTTATTACATTTATTGTGTAAATAATATTGTTTTAATGCTAAAATTATAGAATAAAGAGAAGAAAAGAAAAAGGAATAAAATATTGAAAATATTTTATGACCCTGAACCCCGAGACCAAGTCAATAATTGAGTTGGTCAACAAGGAATTAAGTAGGGGAGATAAGGGCCAAAAGGACAATAAAAACCCTTATTCTTGTCATTATTTATTCATTTTTTACACCTATTTTATTCTTCATTATTTATTCATCAAATTAAAAAACTTTATACATAAAAGTTGTAGATAATAATGTAAATAAAAATACAAAATTGAGTTTGTACAAAAATAATACATAATGATCATTTTATACACATAATAAAAAACCAGAAACCAAACTTCACATACCGATATCTTTCAAATAAAAACTCAAAATATATTAAAATCACCTCTAATTGCATATAACTTTTCACAAGCTATTTAATGGTGGTGGTTTTATTTTTTTTGGATTTAGTATGTGAAAGTTAGGTTTTGGACCCTCATTGTACATTCTACCGATTAAAATATTCATTTTATAAATATTATTTATAACAGATGTGCATATTAAACTTAGAATAAAATCAAAAGGGAAATGCAAAATAAAATAAAACTATGTGAAAACATAGATAAAATACTTATGATTATACTTGTATAAAAATAAAAGGGAAAACATATTCTTTTATTCTTTATATTTTTCTAATAATGTAAATATTATATAGCCTATTAAAATACAAAACTAAAATAAAACTCAACAAAATACAATAAAATAAAAAGATGAATATAAAACATAGGTAAATTACCTATAAATATACCTATATAATATACTCACCTATTTATTTAAGTGTACAAATAACATGCTAAAAATAAAATAAAAATATATTTCGACTCACAAAAATAAGATATAAACATATAAAATAAAATAAAATAAGAAAATAAAATATACAAAATAAAAAAAATGTACAAAACATAGATGAATATACCTATAAATACACTATTAAAAATTAACTATTGATAAATAAAGCCAAAAAATAAATAAAAATCATAATAAAATACTACATAAAATAATAAACAATTTTTTATTTTATACTCAAAAATTAATAAAATCGTTTACTATTTTTAATTAATTATTCTTTAATAAAATACCATGCTTTGTCATTTAGCAGCTTATGTGGCCCAATCAGGGCACTTCATTCGTTGACCTCGGTCAACTTGACCCCCGCCTCTTGATTTGACACGGCACGTCTTTTCCTCGATTTCGTGCCATTTTTCTCAGCCACCATATCCATCTATCACCTCTGATCCCTTCATACGAAATGCTCGTTGATCATTGGACATACATGTCATGATCTCTAATCGCATGTACATACGCCAAAATCATTATTTTTAGCCGGTCAATAAGGGTGCTCAACCAGGTCTATAAATAAAACCCCCGAATCTCCTTCCAATTTTGGCCACTTTTACGAGTCAAGGAGCCCTTGCCTTGGTTTCCAATCGCCTTCTTGTGACAGGAGGAGGTGTTGCATGCTCGGGAGAAGCTCCAGGAGGCCGAGGTGCACCAACGACCGCCGTCGCCGGTGACCCTACTCCTTGGACATTGATGAATCCACATTTCATCATCTTTATTCTATCATTTTGGCCTCAAAAACCCTAGCAAATGCGTGTAAATACCTTTAATTAGAGCATCTTAGCATCCATGCATGCACATGTAAATAGCGTATAAAATACTGTAATTAAAGCCAAAATTATAGAATAAATAAAAGAAAAGAAAGGAATAAAATATTGTAAATATTTTATGACCCGAAACCTTGAGACCTAGGCATCTTGATGAATAGGTCGACAAGGAATAAAGTAGGGGGAGATAAGGGTCAAATACCTATTCTTCTTAATTCATTCTTTATTCATTTTGGGACCTATTTTTGGTTCCACTTTTTACACCTCAAATAAAGAAACTTTGTACATGAAAGTTGTAGATAACTAAATAAAAAAATACAAAATTGATTTCACTGAAAAATAATGTACAGATGAAAAGTTATGGTCTGAATAAAAATCCAGAATCCCAACTTCCCAGACTCGTATCTCACAAATGAAAACTCCAAATGCATCAAACTCACCTTTAATTGTATATAGTTAAAAATAAGCTATTTAATGGCGGTGGTTTCGCATATGGCGGAGCTACGGTTTGAAAGTTGAGTTTTGGACCCCTATTGTATACTTGTACAGATTAAAATATTCAATTTATTATTTATTCATTATTTTTATAATTTTATATTTTTATTATTTTGTAAATATTATTTATAATAAATATGTGAATTAAAATCAGAATAAAAATACAAAAGAAATACAAAATAAAATACTTGTAATATAATACATAGGTATAATACCTTTATACATACCTATCTAGAGTATACTTTTATTTTATTAAGTATCCAAAACACTTCAGAAAAATAAAACAAAAATATAATTAAGTGTATAAAAGTATTCTACAAATTTATAAAATAATAAACAAAAAAATAAAATAAATTCACAAAATAAAAATAAAATAATAAAATATATAGATAATACACCTATAAAGGGTATAAAAGGGAACTTGTAAAATTGTACCTCGTAAAAATAATCAAAATTCACCATAAAATAATTTAGAAAATAACAAATATTATTCATTTAATAACCTAAAAATAATAAAATCATTAATTATTTTAAATTGATTTTACAAATCATTTACCAGGGGTTTTTCCTAGTTGGTCCACGTGGACCAACCAGGTGCCGGCCCCAGTTGACCCCGGTCAACTGGTCGTCCCCCACCCATGTTCGCCTGTCAGAGCATCGTTTGACCTCATTTTTGTCAAATTTTCCAGGCCGCATCTTGCATCAATTCAGGTCGCAATCTTCACGACTTTTGTTCCTTGTAGATTGGGCATACTCGCCCAATGATTTTTTCGGGCATTGGATCATCACAGTGCTCCAGACTCCTTGATCTTCTCGCCCATTCGTCAACCCCATATAACGTGGCCTCCGACTTTGATTCGAATTTGAACCCCTCTTCCACAAGTGCAGCTCCCCTAATCGTGGCCAAAAGCCCCAGGAAGGTGACAGCTTCCTCCGGCGGCCTTCAGGCGGGTCGAGCAAGCACTGAGGCGGCTCCACCACCTCCCCCTTCACCGGCGGTTGAGGTACTTCTTCCCTCCGATCTCCACCGTCGAGGAAGTCCCCTTTTTCCCTTCTTTTCTTTTGATTTTTCTTTGCCTTAGTCCTAGGATCCCTAGCCACCTTTATCTCTGTGTTTCATCGATCAAATCACTCCATCGAAACCCTTGCCGGAGCGCACCTCTGGCCACGTCCTTCATGCCATCTCCGCCACTCTCGCACCATCGCGGGGTCGAGGCAACTTTCCCTCGACCCTTTCACATCATTTTCCTGCAGGACAACGCACTCAGCACACCTGGAGCTCATTTTGGGAGGACGCCGGAGTTCCTGGAGCCCATCAGCTCCGCCGGCCACGCACGTCACCTCCGGCAATCGTCGGACCTTTTTGGAGCTGCCAACATCGAGAGGAGGACTGCAGGAGCTCGTTGGCCCATTTTGAGAGCTTCAGACGCCATGGAGGAGGAGGAGCAAGGCCGGGGAAGTTTGCCGGTAAGGGCCTTCTTCCCCGTTCTTCATCTTTACCTTTCAACCGTCAGATCAAGGGCCCCCGCCCAGGCGAGCAGTAGCCGTCGGATCGCCTCCGCTACCAGCCATCAGATCATCCACGGATCTTTTAATCTCAGCCGTAGGGAGCCAAACTGTCATCGCACGATCCAGAGCCGACACGTGTGTAGGTGAACTCATCGCCGTCGTTGGATCGCGCCCCTTCAAGATTATTTTGCATACTTCACCCGCGAAGTTTTTGTATTTATTAAATAGAACTCAAACTTTCATCTGCCGCTTTAGTATTTTGTAATATTTATATTTAGGACCCTAAACTTCCCTTAATTGAGTATCGGTCCCTCGCCACGTCACCTCACGTGACCAGTACATGTGAGGTGTGGGCATTTTGCAGGGGGACCCCTAACTGTTTTGTTATTTAGTTTTACTCCATAAACATTCACTTGTAGTGTAATATTTTTGGAGTTTTTGCATTAAGTCTCCCACAGTTTTGGAAATTACATCCGTGCCCCTGCCAGGCGCGCGTGCTTGCGCACGTGCGTTTGGTGCTTTTGTAAGGGTACCCCCGCGGGTTGTGGTATTGGTATTTTATCCATTAAATGCAATATTAAGTTGAATATTTTGTGTGAAAATTTCATGCAAGCCCCTGAGTTGTTTGCTACTTACAAATATGCCCTTGGCGTGCATGTATTTTCTTACTGGTGTCTCTATTTTTTTGCATGCATCTATAAAGCTCTAAAAAATCCACAAAAATCAATTTAAGTTTCCATTTCATTGCACTTCCACGTCACATTTTTGCATTGCATTTTTATATTTATTAAAAATCAAAAATATGCACTTTCGCTACTGTTTGCATTAGAAAATACCAAAAAATATAAAAGCCCTTGAAAAATTCCAAAAAAATTACCTAAGGTCTATTTTAGTGTGTTTTAGTGTCAGTCCAAAAATCATTAAAAATTTCAAAGCAAAAACCTTAAAAATTAGAAAACGCCTAAAAACTTCATAAAAAACTAAAAAATCCTAGAAAAATCCTAAAAATATAAACTCAGTTTTTTGTAGTTTCTTTATTTTATTATCTTTTATTTAAAATTAATTTGTGAAAATTTTTTTACTGTTTACTATTTTCATTTTCATTCTAATTTCGGCCAGCACTTTTATTCACTGTTTGCTTGTATTTCTGATTTTTAAAAATACCAAAAAAAATCAGAAAAATTGCCAAAAATCACAAAAACACTATAAAAATATAAAAAGACCAAAAACATTTTATTTTCTGATTTTTGAACATTTTTCCTTATTTTATAAATACCTTATCTCCTTTTTTTTCTTATATTATATATATTCTATTATTGAAAAAGAATATAAAAAATATAAAATATAAAAAGAAAATACAAAATCAGAAAATTTAAAAATAAAAATTAAAAAAATAAAAATTAAAAACCCACACAACATTTGCATATTGTAGACACATTAATCACATCACTTTGCATTTTGCCCGATTTATCCTGCTTGCTCCATGTGTTCGACACTCTACATACTTTCACTATACACCTATTTGTAGAGTTAAAATAAATTTGACTCCAAATTTATTTTTCATTGTTTGATTTATTATTGTGGGTTCATTATTGACTTTAGCTAGGATTTCTGTGTGGTCGACACATCGATTGAGTTCCCACCTTGTGTGGAACCTAAGACCACCGATTTCCCGCTAAATCAAATGGCGCCGTTGCTGGGGAGCAACAACTTATAGATCTTGTTTTTGATTGATTGCGCTGGGGAGCAACAACTTATAGATCTTGTTTTCGATTGATTGTGTTTGATTGTCTACATCATTGCTTTACTTTATCTCTCTGTTTTTGATATATATTTGAGTTGTCTGACCATTGTCTTCCTTGTCTTCTTGCGAGGGACCGCGGATCGAGGAGGATCACCTAGGGGATCCGCTGCATCCTTGGGAGGCGGAGTCGGCTATTCTAGCCTAGCCGGCAGGAGAGAGCAGGAGGAGTGAGAGAGAGGATAGTTAGCAGCTTTTATTTTCTTTTGTGAGAGAGAGATTTATTAATTTGTAATAATACTGGTACCTTGGACACTTCGGACACTCGGGCCTAATTTCCAGGTGTTTGTACACCTGGCGGCTCATCGCAGCTTTCATCGTGTTTTTACCGGTGTCATTTTCCGATTTTGTTTTATTTTCCTTTCTTTTGTGGAATGAGCCCTTAGCTTTTAGGCTTTGCTTGATCGAGTAGATTAGGTCCAAACACCCTAATAACCATTGCATGTACCTATAGTGCGTTTTGGACTTAGTCTAAATTAAATAGTTGCTTCACCATCTTTGAGTCGTCGCGCCGCGAGCCCACCCTACCAAGCGCTGCTCCAGAACTCGATTTGTCGAGAGGAGGAGGGGTGAGCCTAGACCGGACTCTAGGATTGAGGATTGGTGATCGACTTGTGGTTCTTCACGCTAGCAATTGCCTGCTCAGGACAATTTCCATGTGCATATCGGCATTTACATTAGGTTTAAAAATTCATGTTTTGCATCTCGCATGGAGAGAGCTGGAAGCATTGTAAGTCTTCTATCTTAGCATTCATCATTTAGGCACAAAGGTGAGATTTCCATCTTGGTGTCGCCTTGCATTGCTTTTCCGACTCTTTCTTCCTCTGTTTTTGGATCAAATAGGAACTAAAGAAAATACAAAATGTTAGGCGCTTGTTTGAAATTGACTCAAAGCAAGTGATAACACCAAAAAAATAAAAAAGGGATTGTTAAATAAAATTTGACCTAAATAAAATTGATTAATTGGATTCATTGCTTAGGGTGAGTAATACCCTCACTTGTATTTAGGTTGCATGGGAAGGTCTCCTTCCAAGTGAGCAGAGCGGCTTCGTAAGGATTAGAGCACAAAACCCAGTTTGTAGCTGCCTTGTGTATCGCATGGATTTCTGAAGTATTGGCGCTACTATCGTACGTAGACGAGTAGGGCTTGGTCACCATTGATGACTCTCTATTGTGTAGAGCATCGACCTTGTCCGAAGTATCGAGCATAGGCCACGCCTTCACGGGGGTGTCTGTCTCATCGTCTTGCGTCCGAGTAGGGTCTTGCACGCTCACGGGTGATTCTGTTGCGAGCGAGATCCAAAGTATCGGTTTCGCCTATCGGCTTCCTCCCTCTTTTCTTTGGTTGAGTAGGGATCCAGGAAGGGTTACAAGGACCTTAAAAAGCGCAGGCTACATGTTACACAAGAAGAGGACAAGTACGGGAATACTTTTCCGGCAGTACTCTCTCCTATAGGCGTAAAACTCTAAGGACTCGTTGAAAGATAACTTCCTGAATTCAAGCTAAAAATTACAAAGATAAAAGCCAAACCTTCACGGCTTCATGTGTTGAGTTGGTGAACCCTTTGTCTTGTGTTTGATTGCTAGTTGGATTTAGGTCAAGATCAAAAACACTGCACAATTGTGCACAATTTTGCCCCTCTTCTTCTTCTCCATTTCTCAACCTTGTTCTTATCAATAATCACGATGATGGGAAGGAGGTCTCTTAGGTCGTCTTTGGCGGCACCGCTATCCAGCACTCCTCCCTATTCATCTAGGACAACCTCGGGGAGTCCAGACCCACTCTCCGAGCCTGAGTTCACTTCCACCTTATTCCCCCTCGATCACCCTTCTCCTTCCATCAGTCCAAGAGTTTCAGAATTTAGTGCATCACAGAGCTCAGAGCATTTGACGGCACCTGAGATGGGTTCTTTTGCCTTTTCAGAGAATCTAGCCATGGCAGACAGAGGAGAACACCCGGATGAGCATGAGCACCCTCCATTCTTGTACGATCAAGCTGCCATCAACAATTCATTGTTAGCCTCCCTGGAAACTATGTAGAGACAGATCAGAAATCATGGAGTATTCATGGGTGATCTCATGAGGGAGATTGCGCAGATGCGAGAAGGACGTGAAGACAGACCTGGGGGCGGAGGAGGTGATATGTCAGTAGTAGCAGGCGAGGGAGGAGAACCGAATCAGGAGCAGCCGCCACAGACAATCATGAGAGAATTGCACAATCCATCGACATCCCTCACTCATCGATGGATCCGACTCCCTCCCATCCATGGAGACTTCGAGCTTCGCCCACACACTATTCAGCTACTGCCTAAATTTCATGGGTTGACGACCGAAGAGCCACACCTCCATCTGCAAGAATTTGAAATGATCTGCAGTACAATTCATGACAGGCTGGTGATTGAGGACACCATCAATATGATCGCCTTCCCATTCCTTTTGGTTGACAGAGCCGCTTATTGGCTGAAACATTTGGGGAGGTTTGTTGACACTTGGACAGAACTCCGGACCGCATACTTGAATAAGTATTATCCTCTCGGTCGGACGAACGCAGCAAGAGCTATGATCAGTAACTTCACAATGATCCCTAATGAACAGTTCCATGAGGCTTGGGATCGTTTCGGAGAGCTCATTGACTGGTGTCCACACCATGATATATCCAAGCCCAATCTGGTTCAGAGTTTCTTTTGTGGGATGACACCGGAGCTGCAGGGGCTTGTAAATGCCTCTTGTGGTGGGTCCTATTTCTCCAAGGGTGAAGACGACGTTTGGGCCATCTATGAAGGGATGGTAGAGAACTCGACAGTCATGGCCCAAGCCAGAGTCTACACACATCAGAAGCCCCCCCAAGGAGCGGGATCATTTCAGAGGATCGCCCGCATCGATGTCGGTCCTTGTACTTCGTCGGAAGCCGCAGCCCAAGCCAAATCAGCCGCAGCTGACATGGGAATCATTAGTGATAAGTTGGACTGTATCGATATCCTCTAGAAGAAGCAGATGCAAGGACTGGCCCAGATGGACCAGATTACCAAGACCATGAGTGACCTGAAGACGCAGATCTTATGCATTCAGGAGGCACAGATGTCTACTCAGCAGCCTCCCAGGTCACGGGCTGATCCCAACAGTAGTAGCTCAACCCAGCCCTCTGCAACACACCGTCAGGTCAACCACATTCAGGCAGAGCCAGTCCCGCTGCTACAGTATTACCCGTCGCAACCACCATCTCAGGACACTCAGATGGTGGTTTATCAGCCTGATCAGCCATTGGCAGTTCTACCTCTATTATCCTTCGAGCAGGAGCCATTGATGGAAGTCAATAGGATATGGTATGACCGGTACCCACAGCCTGGGATTCATCATGATCACCCTGGATTCCGTTGGACCACCGGAGGGACCTCTTCTCAGCAGCAGCCCCCGGCTCAGGGATATCAGAACAGCCACCAGCAGCAGCAACTCCAGTATGCCCACCAGCACAACTAGCATGGTCCTCGTCCCGCCTATCAAGGACAAGAGTGGAGACAGCGTCAACAGCCTCAGCAGACATACTCCCATCCTCCCCAGCATTATTCTCATCAGCAGCAGCCTCATTTCCAGTAGGGGAACACTTCCGGTTCTCAAGCTCCCACCTTCGAGAACCCAGCTCTCGAGGACCTCGCCCGCTTGATTTTTGATCATCAGGCATCCTACCGACGGGACATGGATGAGTTTCGGCAGGAGGTGAGGGATTTAATCAAGGGCAAAGCCACCATACCAGCTCAGATCGAACCAAATCTGAACAATCAGAAGAGGAAGTCTGAGTAGGTACAATCTACAGATGATACTCCTAGTGATTATCCGAGTGATACGTCTTCTTTGTATGATGCTGATTTTGTGACTACTAGGAGCGGTAGGATGCCAGCCGGCGGTGCCTCATCTGAGCGACAGCCACATGAAGAACCACGAGCACCAGATGAGCAAAGAAGCAGTGCTGATGCCACTGATGATGGTTGAAGATGGTGGTGTTGATGCCACCAATGATGGAGATCCAGACGACGGTATTGAGGCCGTTGTGATACCCGATGCAAACGGTGGTGCTGATGCCACCATTTTTGATGCAGAGAAGACAGGTGTCGTTGGTGGTACTGAGGCCACCACTTTCACTTTTGTTGATCTCCCACATGTAGTGTTGCCACCTTTTGTATCTAAGGACTGTGGTAACAAAAGGACCAAAAAATGAATAAAGGAAAGGTTTCTGTTTACACTTCAGATCCATATGTGTTGAATGATGATCATGGTATGGATTCTATTCAATCACAAGCGTAGGAACCTATCCCTAGTCCTCCATCTGCGGAGGCCCCTTCCATCCCCTTCTCGGAAGCACTTCACCGGGCGAAGGGGAATAAAAAAGAAAATCCCAAAAAGACCCAACAGTAGAGTTCAACAACCAGATGATTGATAGATTCCACATTCAGTTGACTCTACAGGAGGCACTTGAGCACGTCCCCCTCTTCAAAAAGAATTTGAAAGAGAAGACTATAGTCCGCAGGAAGAGGAGGAACCACAGAGATCAAATCCATGTGCTCACCCATTTCACTTGCTGCACCATTCAGAACAAACTGCCAGCCAAGAGACCAGGTGCAGGAGCTCCCTATGTCAGATGCGAGATTCAGGAGCAGCAGTTTGATCGTACTCTATTAGACAGTGGCTCTTCTATTAACCTTCTTCCGGCAGCCTTACTCGACCGATTCGAGTTTGGTCCTCTTCTTAGGATCAGGACAGTCCTTCAGTTTGCTGATAGGTCGACTAAGAGGCCAAAGGGGTTGTTGAGAGATGTGGTCGTTACCATTCAGGGCCTGAAATTCCCCGTGGACTTTGTTGTATTGGACATGGAGATCCCTGAGTCGGTAATCGATGCCCCCATCATACTTGGACGCCCATTCTTGGCCACAGCCAAGGTGGTGACCGATCATGATAGTGGGAAGGTATGTTTTTGCGTAGAGGGTGAAACCATACAAATAGAGACAATTGAGGAGACCAGAGCGAGAGAATTAGCATGCTCAGAGCAGTCCAGTGAAATTGAGCAGATGATAGAGGAAGAGCTAGACATCCACCAGGAGTGTGATTTTGTGATGACAGATGATGAATCCAATTTGACAGATCCCATAGCACAGACCCTCGCCTTGCGTATAGATTCACCATACTTACAGCTTATGGCAGTTGAGAGCCTGGAAAACACACCCCTGGACGAGGATACTTTTGTAGCTGATAGTTGTGGGATGAGTGATGCAGAATTTCAATCTTGTTCAGCTAGTTCTGATCCCTCGGATTCAGACATTGATTGGGATGATTTTGATGACTATTTGCCGTGTCTGATTCCTTCTGAGCCGACAGCTAGGACGGAGTGCGAGCCAGTACAGTTCATAGATGATTCAGCAGGGTTCCCTTCGTTAGATGTTCATTCACAGCAAGAGTTCTCACATGCAGACCTGGTAGCCTTCACACAAACATATCAGAAGCCAGATCTGCCACCTCCCAGTTGTCCAGAACTGAAACCCTTGCCGCAGTCGCTGAAGTATAGATTCCTTGCGGGTGAGCCAGATATGCACCCAGTTATTATCTCAGCAGATTAGACTGGAGAGCAAGAGTCTCGTCTGATGGAGGTTCTTGAAAGAAACCGCAAGGCGGTAGGATAGAGTATAGCTGATCTCCAGGGGATTAGTCCAGCTTTGTGCTCCCATCACATCTATCTTGAGGAGGATGCTAGGCCTTCGCGTGAGTTCCAGCGACGGATGAACCCGAATCTTCGAGATGTGGTCATGAAAGAAATATCGAAGTGGTGGAGCATCGATTTTATCTACCCCATCTCCGACTCCAAGTGGGTTAGTCCAGTGTATGTGGTACCCAAGAAGACGGGTATCACTACAGTTGTGAGTAAGTCTGGAGAGGAGATAGCTACCCGAGTACCCACTTCTTGGAGGGTCTGTGTGGACTACAGACGATTGAATCAGGCCACCAAGAAGGATCATTTCCCACTGCCATTCATTGATCAGATTATCGAGAGGCTAGCTGGGAAGAGTCATTATTGTTTTCTTGACGGGTACTCCGGTTACAATCAAGTGGCCATTGCGCCCCGAAGACCAGGAGAAAACGACATTCACTTGTCCGTTTGGGACTTATGCTATCAGACGGATGCCATTTGGTCTATGTAACGCCCCCGTAACATTCCAAAGGTGCATGTTGTCCATTTTCTCGGACATGGTGGGTGACTGTTTAGAGGTCTTCATGGATGACTTCTCGGTCTATGGCGATGGGTTTGATGCTTGTCTTGACTTCCTAGACCGTGTGCTTCAACGTTGCATTGAGGTCAATATTGTCTTGTCTTGGGAGAAGAGTCACTTCATGGTGACTCAAGGGATGGTCCTTGGTCATATCGTCTCCAACATGGGCATGGAGGTTGATCCAGCCAGGGTGGATATCATTAGAAAACTTAATCCACCATCCAATCTGCGTCAGTTACGGTCTTTTCTGGGGCATGTCGGTTTCTATCGACGGTTCATTCAGGACTTCAGTCGTATTGCCCGACTGCTTACCGATTTGCTGATGAAAGACACCGAGTTCATTGTAGATGATAGGTGTCTTGCATCTTTTGAGACTCTCAAGAGTATGGTTGTCACAGCTCCTGTCCTTCAGCCACCCGATTGTTCTCTCCCATTCGAGATCATGGCGGACACTTCCGATTTTGCCGTAGGGGCTGTGATTGGACAGAGGAGGGATGGATTGTCGTTTTCCATTCACTACGCCAGTCGGACTTTGGATGCCGCTCAGCGGAATTATACTGTGACAGAGAAAGAGATGCTGGCTGTAGTCTTTGCTTTGGATAAGTATCGATCGTATATTCTCGGATCTAGAGTGACTATCTTTACAAATCACACCGCCATCTGGTACTTAATGGCCAAGAAGGATGCCAAAGCACGCCTTATCAGATAGATCCTTCTGCTCCAGGAGTTTGATATTGAGATTAAAGATAAGCCTCGAGGTAAGAATGTGGTGGCGGATCACCTCTCCCGCTTAGAGAACCTTTAGGAATCTGAGCCTAGCGCACCTATTACTGAGATGTTTTCAGATGAGGCGATCTTGGCTATCGTCACGCTCCCATGGTATGCTGACATTGTAAACTATCTTGTTGCCAAGATGGTTCCACAAGGTTAGCCCAAGCAGAAACTCGAGACCTTCCTGGCGAAGGCCAAGTTTTACCATTGGGAGGATCCCGTCCTTTATCATGAAGGAGGGGATAGCATCTGGAGGAGGTGCATTCCTCAAGAAGAGCAGCATAGCATCCTCACATACTGCCACAAGCTTGAGGCAGAAGGACATCATTCTGGGAGACGGACAGCACAAAAGGTGCTTCAATCTGGCCTTTGGTGGCCTACTCTATTCAAGGATTCAGATGAGTTCGTGAAGAGATGTACTGACAGTCAGAAGATGGGTACTTGCGGACAGAGAGACATGATGCCCATGCAACCTATTCACTTTTGTGAGGTTTTTGATGCATGGGGGATTGATTTCATGGGCCCATTTCATAAGAGTCAGGGATTTGAGCACATTTTGCTCGTTGTAGATTATATCAGTCAATGGTTTGACGCCATCCCCGTCGAGCCGCAGATGCTAAGACCGTGTGTCGATTTTTGAGGAAAATATCATTTCACGGTTCGGGGTACCTAGAGTCTTGATTTCAGATGGGGGTCTCATTTCATCAATGACAAGGTTAGGGCCCTTGCAGACGAGTTCGGCATTGACCATTGCGTTGCCACGCCATATCACCCTCAGACTAATGGTCTTGTTGAAGTATCGAATAGGGAGATCAAGACTATCCTACAGAAGGTTGTCTGCCCAAGTCGAAAGGATTGGTCATAGCTTTTGGACTCGGTCTTGTGGGCCTATCGGACTTCCTTCAAGAATCCACTAGGGACATCTCCCTTTCATCTCGTCTATGGCAAGCCATGCCATCTGCTAGTGGAAATAAAGCACAAGTCACTTTGGGCAGACACTGAGTTATTATTGGATTCTGAGAGTATAGGAGAACAGAGGAGAGCAGAGTTGGCAGCCCTGGAGGAACTGAGAGATACAGCCTTTTCTAGCAGCCTACAGTACAAGGAAAAAGTGAAGACATGGCACGATTCTCATATCAGCCATAAACAGTTTGAGCCCGATCAGCACGTATGGTTGTTTGATTCCAGGCTGAAATTATTTTCGGGGAAATTACAGAGCAAGTGGAAAGGTCCATATGTGGTCAGGAAGGTACATGACAATGGTAGCATTGATATATCTGAGACGTCATCTTCCTCTACCTCCCTTGTTAACGGTCAGCGCCTGAAGCTATATCTAGATCATGATCTGTCGACCATTGACGTTGCCCCCATTCTTCTGGTATGAGATGTGTTCTTTGACTCATATCACTTGCATCTCATACATGGTGATCAATTCCATCTTCCGCTATAGATCCATCTGTCCATATCACTCTTTCATCTGTTGATATCTTTTCTTCTTTTCTTGTTTTCTTCTTTTCCTTTTCTATTTTCTTTATCGATCAAAAAGGTGTCGCTCCTTTTTGTCAGTTTTCTATACTTAGGATGTACTTTGTCCTAAGTATAGGGGGGTGTGCACACCGAGTTTTTTATTCCTTTCGATCCTCTCCATTGTCTCCTCTTCTCGTCTATACTTAGGGATATCTTACCCTAAGTATAGGGGGAGACAATCCGGGTACGATCTGTTCATTCCCACCCTTGACCCTCCATGCGTTGTGTACAGTCTACTATACTTAGGATTATTTGATCCTAAGTATAGGGAGGACGGTCAACTTCTCATTCATTCATTCCTTTATTTATTCTTTGGACTTGCCTATACATAGTACGAGTTATGTCTTCTCTTTTCTCTCCGATCTATGAGGACATAGCTCAAGCTAAATATAGGGGGTCGTATATACTACGCATATACTTTAGCCATAACTCGTACTTTCGTATTTTTCTTAATAATATGGCTTATAATTATTTAAAATTCATTATAAACCTTAATAAAAAGATGTTGATTATTCCTCATATTCTTTTTGTATATACTGATTAATAAATCAGGTGAAAATGTTTGATAAATAGTTTGAAAATCTTTGTGAAAATCTTTTGAAAACTATTTTGAAAACGTTTTGTTACATGTTTTCAACCTTTGTAAAAATGTGTGGTTTGTAAAATTTATTTTCTATGTGTGAAATAAAATGTTTGAAAATTGAGTTGCAATTGGTTTGAAAAATGGTTGCAAAAATATTTTGAAAAATCTATCTATACTATTCGGAAAACCTTTGCAAAATGATTTTCAAATGCGTGTACATGTGTGTAAAAATGTTTGTAAAAATTATTTTGGACTATAGTTTTCAAAAATTGTTTTGAAAAACCTGTGTCAAATAAGTTTGAGGAATATAAACATCACACCAAAATTCATTATATATATATATATGTATATGTATAAAGTTGATCACTTACCCTGTAAATTCTTAAAATCCACTTCTTGTAAATATAAGAAGCACTCCCGTGTAAATAGTTTAACCTAGTTTTCAGCCAAAATTTTTGTTTTTAAAAATCCCAAAAACATTTGCAAAATTAAAATCCAAAAATTTTGAAAAATCTCTTTGAAAAATACAAAAAAATGCATATGCATCATCATCATGTTTTCAAAAATCCATAAAAAGTTCAAAATCTCGAAAATTGCATCACAAAAATATTTTCTATTTTCTGCATATCATTTGCATAGCATGAGCATTTTTCAGATTGAGTTTGATAGTTGAACAAGTCTAAGTAAAATCCGGAGATTGCAGCTTGATTGGACCTTAAAATCTACCTAATAACAGGAACCTCATAGGAACTGGGTTTGAGGTACTTCAGGTCTAGTTGACTTAATTCTTTGAGGATCACGAGACTTGGTTCAATGGATTCTTGACTACCTAAGTAGAGTATTTCGGAGCACACGCATGACTCTTGTTGATAATGACCTAACTTGGATACCTGCACATTTCACATGGCTCAACTCAGTTGGAGTGGTGAGGGGGTTGGATTTGCCGGTATGAGACGCACACAAGTGGAAACACTTATCCTCCTCTAGGGAGGGAAGTGCACCCCAACCCATCCAGTGATGAGGAAGTCTAAAGACAGGAGAGTGTGGGTTGCGATAAAGCTTCAAAAGAGGGATAGTCTACTGGCTCAAGAGGAAAAACTCCTTATGTAAATGCGGATGTATATAGTATTCAAAAAAATGGTCAGGCCTGTACAAAAATAAATGCCTGCAAAGAATTTACATATGTTGTAAAGTCAATAAACAGGATTGAGTTCCAAAGTCAAATATGTGAACCTGCAGCTGGATGACTTGACTACACTGGTCTTGCATCCCAGGATAGGTAGCTACACTGGCTACCGTCCATTCTTCTCTTCACCCCCTCCTCTTGAGTTGGTTGCTACTTGAACTTAGAAGCGAATACCCCGCTCCTTGATGATGGAGTTATTGGATTGGGGAATCATTGGGTTGTCATGCTGGAGAAGTCAGTCTCTTTGTCATTCTAGTTGGGGAGAGCCACCATCACTTACACTGTACAAGTCGGATTCATAGTCGTAAGGGTTTGTGTATGAGTTGAGATATTTCTGACCTGGCTTTTGAGGAGACTTGAGCAGAGTGTTGGGATTCTCGAAGACTGTTGGATCTCAAATCCGGTTCTCATTAAGGTTCCGCACGCACTAAAATTCCAAAGGTCCGACTTAAGCTCCAAACTTTGATTTTGTGAAGACAAGTTTGACAATCAAGTTTAGTCCATCTTTCTTTTTTTTCTTTTCTTAATTTTTCTTTTCTACACTTATTGCATAAGTCTTTGCTAGGGACTAGCAAAGGTAAAGTATAGGGGTATGATGAATCCACATTTCATCATCTTTATTCTATCATTTTGGCCTCAAAAAACCCTAGCAAATGCGTGTAAATACCCTTAATTAGAGCATCTTAGCATCCATGCATGCACATGTAAATAGTGTATAAAATACTGTAATTAAAGCCAAAATTATAGAATAAATAAAAGAAAAGAAAGGAATAAAATATTTTAAATATTTTATGACCCGAAACCTCGAGACCTAGGCATCTTGATGAATAGGTCGACAAGGAATAAAGTAGGGGGAGATAAGGGTCAAATACCTATTCTTCTTAATTCATTCTTTATTCATTTTGGGACCTATTTTTGGTTCCACTTTTTACACCTCAAATAAAGAAACTTTGTACATGAAAGTTGTAGATAACTAAATAAAAAAATACAAAATTGATTTCACTGAAAAATAATGTACAGATGAAAAGTTATGGTCTGAATAAAAATCCAGAATCCCAACTTCCCAGACTCGTATCTCACAAATGAAAACTCCAAATGCATCAAACTCACCTTTAATTGTATATAGTTAAAAATAAGCTATTTAATGGCGGTGGTTTCGCATATGGCGGAGCTACGGTTTGAAAGTTGAGTTTTGGACCCCTATTGTATACTTGTACAGATTAAAATATTCAATTTATTATTTATTCATTATTTTTATAATTTTATATTTTTATAATTTTGTAAATATTATTTACAATAAATATATGAATTAAAATCAGAATAAAAATACCAAAGAGACACAAAATAAAATACTTGTAATATAATACATAGGTATAATACCTTTATACATACATATCTAGAGTATACTTTTATTTTTATTAAGTATCCAAAACACTTCAGAAAAATAAAACAAAAATATAATTAAGTTTATAAAAGTATTCTACAAATTTATAAAATAATAAACAAAAATAAATAAATTAAATTCACAAAATAAAAATAAAATAAAAAAATATACAGATAATACACTTATAAAGGGTATAAAATGGAACTTGTAAAATTGTACCTCATAAAAATAATCAAAATTCACCATAAAATAATTTAGAAAATAAAAAATATTTTTCATTTAATAACCTAAAAATAATAAAATCATTAACTATTTTAAATTGATTTTACAAATCATTTACCATGGTTTTTCCTGGTTGGTCCACGTGGACCAACCAGGTACCGGCCCCAGTTGACCCCAGTCAACTGGTCGTCCCCCACCCATGTGCGCCTGTCAGAGCATCGTTTTACCTTGTTTTTGTCAAATTTTCCAGGCCGCATCTTGCATCAATTCAGGTCGCAATCTTCACGACTTTTGTTCCTTGTAGATTGGGCATACTCGCCCAATGATTTTTTCGGGCATTGGATCATCACAGCGCTCCAGACTCCTTGATCTTTTCGCCCGTTCGTCAACCCTATATAACGTGGCCTCCGACTTCGATTTGAATTTGAACCCCTCTTCCATAAGTGCAGCTCCTCTAATTGTGCCCAAAAGCCCCATGAAGGTGACAACTTCCTCCGACGGCCTTCAGGCGGGTCGAGCAAGCTCTGAGGAGGCTCCACCACCTCCCCCTTCGCTGGCGGTTGAGGTACTTCTTCCCTCCGGTCTCCACCATCGAGGCAGTCCCCTTTTTCCCTTCTTTTCTTTTGCTTTTTCTTTGCCTTAGTCCTAGGATCCCTAGCCACCTTTATCTCCGTGTTTCATCAATCAAATCACTCCATCAAAACCCTTGCCGGAGCGCACCTCCGGCCACGTTCTTCACGCCATCTCCGCCACTCTCGCACCACCGCGGGGTCGAGGCAACTTGCCCTCGACCCTTTCACATCCTTTTCCTGCAGGTCAATGCACTCAGTGCACCTGGATCTCATTTTGGGAGGACGTCGAAGTTCCTGGAGCCCATCAGCTCCGCCGGCCACACGCATCACCTCCGGCAATCGTCGGACCTTTTTGGAGCTGCCAACATCTAGAGGAGGACTGCAGGAGCTCGTCGGCCTATTTTGAGAGCTTCAGACACCACAGAGGAGGAGGAGCAAGGCTGGGGAAGTTCGCCGACAAGGGCCTTCTTCCCCGTTCTTCATCTTCACCTTTCAGCCGTCAGATCAAGGGCCCCCGCCCAGGCGAGCAGTAGCCATCGGATCGCCTCCGCTACCAGGCGTCTTAGCCATAGGGAGCCGAACCGTCATCGCACGATCTAGAGCCGACACGTGTGTAAGTGAACTCATCGTCGTCGTTGGATCGCGCCCCTTCGAGGGTATTTTGCATACTTCACCCGCGAAGTTTTTGTATTTATTAAATAGAACTCAAACTTTCATTTGTCGCTTTAGTATTTTGTAATATTTATATTTAGGCCCCTAAACTTCCCTTAATGGCGTTTCGGTCCCTCGCTACATCACCTCACGTGACCAGTACACGTGAGGTACGGGCATTTTGCAGGGGGACCCCTGGTTGTTTTGTTATTTAGTTTTACTCCATAAACATTCGCTTGTAGTGTAATATTTTTGGAGTTTTTGCATTAAGGCCCCCGCAGTTTTGGAAATTACATCCGTGCCCCTACCAGGCGCGCATGCTTGCGCACGTGCGTTTGGTGTTTTTGTAAGGGAACCCCTGTGGGTTGTGGTATTGGTATTTAGTCCATTAAATGCAATATTAAGTTGAATATTTTGTGTGAAAATTGCACGCAAGCCCTAAGTTGTTTGTTATTTACAAATATGCCCTTGGCCTGCAGGTATTTTCTTGTTGGTGTCTCTATTTTTTTGCATGCATCTATAAAGCTTTAAAAATCCACAAAAATCAATTTAAGTTCATGTTTCATTGCACTTCCACGTGATATTTTTGCATTGTATTTTTATTGCATTTTTATATTTATTAAAAATCAAAAACATGCACTTTCGCTACTGTTTGCATTAGAAAATACTCAAAAAATATTAAAACCCCTTGAAAAATCCAAAAAAAATTACCTAAGGTCTATTTTAGTGTGTTTTAGTGTCAGTCCAAAAATCATTAAAAATTTCAAAATAAAAACCTGAAAAATAAGAAAACATCTAAAAAATTCATAAAAATCTAAAAAATCCTAGAAAAATCCTAAAAATATAAACTCAGTTTCTGTAGTTTCTATATTTTATTGTCTTTTATTTAAAATTAATTTGGGAAAATTGTGTTACTGTTTACTATTTTTCATTCCCATTTTAATTTCGTCCAGCACTTTTATTCATTGTTTTTTTATTTCTGATTTTAAAAATATTAAAAAAATCAGAAAAATTGCCAAAAATCACAAAAACACTATAAAAATATAAAAAGACCAAAAACATTTTATTTTCTGATTTTTGAACATTTTTCCTTATTTTATAAATACCTTATCTCCTCTTTTCTTATATTATATATATTCGATTATTGAAAAAGAATATGAAAAATATAAAATATAAAAAGAAAATTCAAAATCAGAAAATTAAAAAAAATAAAATTAAAAACCCACACAACATTTGCATAGTGTAGACACATTGATCACATCACTTTGCATTTTGCCTGATCTATCCTGCTTGCTCCCTGTGTTCGACACTCTACATACTTTCACTATACACCTATTTGTAGAGTTAAAATAAATTTGACTCTACATTTATTTTTCATTGCTTGATTTATTATTGTGGGTTCATTGTTGACTTCAGTTGGGATTTCTGCGTGGTCGACACATCGACTGAGTTCCCGCCTTGTGTGGAACTTAAGACCACCGATTTCCCGCTAAATCAGACATCCCCCAAGTATAAGAGTTGTTCCTTCTTCGTTTATTTTGCTTATTTTAGTCATAGGTTTAATTTTCTGTCGCTAGTTTAGGATGTAGCTATTCTGTACTTCGCCAGAGTTGAGCTCCGACGAGCTCCTCCACGCATCATCTTTGTCGCTCCATCATCCATTTCGCCCCCACATCGTTCTCTCTATGCTTCCCTTCGCCCCAGGCACTCTCGTTCCCCCAGAACCCTAGTGAATCTGGAGATCCACTTCTCCAGCACTGCCATTCGCAAGAGAAGTGCCTCCCACTCCATCTGTCGTCCCCCTTCACCCAAATAAGGCCCTGGGTCCATTGTGTTGTTGTGTGAAATCTTCATGCAGGATTTGAAGGCCAGAAGACTCGTAAAGGAGTCGATTTTTGTGAAGAACAGGCACCTGGAGCTCATACCCTTCAAAGACCTCTCCTGAGCACGTCGGAGCCCCAGGTGCCCGATTGAAGGCATCCATCGATGTAGGGAACTTCCAGGAACATGTAGATACTCTCGATGGCGACGGAGAAGGCCGGAGGAGCCCGCAATGCCCGATAGAAGTTCACCTCAGGCGATTTCCATCCCAGTTCTTCCAGGCCCTCCCATAGTTGTCTGCTCAAGAAGGAGGTTCCAGAGGCAGCAGCAGCCGTTGGATGAGCCACGCCACCACCGTTCGATCGCCTCATGCGATATAATCTCAGCCATCCATCGATGAAGCGTCATCGGCACATGAGATGTTGACACATGTACAAGTGAAGAGATCCAGGTCATTGTCCAATGCCTATATTTTGGGTAATTTCATATTTAGCCCCATATTTTTGTATTTACTCTTTAGTCCTGTATATAAAAGTTAACATTATAAATTAAGTGGAAATTTTGTATAAAGGACCGTGAGCTTTTTGTATTTGCAAATAGGTCCAGT
Organism: Ottelia alismoides; assembly: GCA_037367405.1. Lineage (NCBI taxonomy): Eukaryota > Viridiplantae > Streptophyta > Magnoliopsida > Alismatales > Hydrocharitaceae > Ottelia > Ottelia alismoides. The sequence goes on from JAZKJV010011429.1 coordinate 1,063,473, forward strand.
CCGCGTCACCTCACGTGCCGTCCCACGTGAGGTGGCGAAATTGTAGGGATGCCCCTACAAGTTTTTGCAATTATTAAATAATCCATTAAAAGTTAAGGTACATTATATATTTTTGTGAAAATTGCTGAGAGGTCCCTGAACTTTCCAGTATTTGTACTTTAGTCCCTCCCAGTGTGCGTCACGTGTTGTCCCATGTGATGGGTAAATTACATGATCAGCCTGGCGGGTTTTGTAATTGGAAATTAGTCTTTAAAAATTAAATAAATGTTGTATATTTGTAGTGTAATTGCATAGATCCCCCCTGATGTTTATTTTATTTGCATTTATGCCACTGTCAGGACACATATTTTTGTATCTTTTATCTATTTATTAAAAATACTTACTGTGCTCCTAAAAATCCACAAAAATAAGATTAAATGCTCTATACCTCATACTTACACATCCTTATTTTTAATAGGCGTTGTTTGCATTTTATCCATTAATTAAAATTAAAAAAGGAGCCTAAATAATCCCTGTCTAAATTATAAAATACTAAAAAATGTAAAAACATTTTGAAAAATTTCAAAAAAAAATATATAGAGTATATTTTAGCATTTATTGAGTCCATAAGACAAAAACCCCTAAAAATAGTAAAAAATTTATAAAAATCAGAAAGCTCAAAAAGACAGTAAAAATATAAAAATTCTACGAAAATACCAAAAATATGCTTTTCTATTTTATAATTATCTATATGTTATTATTTATCTATTAAAATTAATTTGGGTAAATTTGGGACTTATTTATTATTTTTAAAACTCAAATCAATTTCAGGTATTTTATTAACCCCATATTTGGGATATTTTTTACTTTAAAACTACATAAAAATAAGCAAAAATTCCAAAAAAAAATAACAAAAAATAGAAATATATAAAAATTGTAAAAATATATTATTTACTATATTTTGACTATTTTTACATATTTTTATCTATATAGTATACATATACCTTATATTGTATTTATACATGTACATACATAATATATTTAAATAAAAAAGCAATATAAAAAGATAAAAAGCAAATACAGAATCAGAAAATTAAAAAAAATATAAAATATAAAAATAAATAAAAAAATATAAAATTAAAAACCCACAAAAAGATATATATATATATATATGTGTATGTATGTATATATATATATGAATGACTCAGTTGTACACAAATAACTTTAGGCTACTTGTTTTGCTCTTTGTGGTTTGACTTCTACATGCCTTCCTGCTATGCATTTTATGGTAGAGATAATAAATTTTAACCTCACTTATGCTCTTCATTGCCTTAATATTATATTGTGGGTTAATTGTGGAATAACCAAAATTTATTGAGTGGTCAACGCATCGACTATTGATCCGCCTTGTGGATTAATACGACCCTCAACAAAATCCTAGTTATCACCCCCTCCCCCTTGTATCTTAGTGTAAATGCTCCTCCCAACACAGACCCCCCAAATTCAGATCCTTTACTTAGGGTATTTGTAGCCTAAGTATAGGGGAGGACCCGACTCATTCATTCATCCCTCCCTCTCTAAGTATTCTTATACTTAGGCCATTTTCTGACCTAAGTATAGGGGGACCCTCCTCCTTAGTTCTGCTATATCACCCTATATTTGACCGAGCCATGGCTTCATATCACTTGTGCTATGAGGACATGGCAAAAGTTAAGTATAGGGGGGTATACCGCATATTATTGTATATCTGCTTTAGCCATATCTCGTATATTTTTAAATTTTTTGAAAAAATATTTTTGGACTTGGTTTAAAGTAAACCTGTGAACTGAGTGTAAAAACCTTTTTAAAAATCGAGGGATTAATTGTTTTCATAAAAATTAACTTTTGTAAAAATTAACTTTTGTAAAAAAAATAAATTTTGTAAAAATAATCTTTTTCAAAAAACTCCACAAAAATTTGAAAAAAAGAAGTAAAAACTTTTCTTTGATTGAGACGTTGACTACAAGGCTTAAAAATGAGTATCTGCTTTTCAATGAGGGAACTTCGGTCTCCCTTAGTAGAGAGGGTGGTTTAGAGGACATTGTATATGGCTCCATCCTCAAGTAACACGGATCTGTCTAACGGTCTGTACTTGCACCCATATTGGTTGAGAGTGGATAGAACTATTCGTATGAGCCTGGGCCGGTCATTGCCTTTCAAAGGAATTAAAAAAATCTATAAAAATAAAATCCATAAAAAATTGCAAAAACAAAAATCGCACAAAAACAATCAACCAAGAAGTTGGTGTGTTCCTGACACATCCACATTCACTCAAGGCTCTAGGATTTTGAGGACACTTGATTTTTGAGATCTTGAGAGTCTGAGTTAGCCAACACTAGTCATTAGGGTTTTGAACTTAATAATCCACACTTCCCTAGTTTGAAAGATTTGAGCGCTATATGTACTCTTCATCTCTACCCTCTAAAGAATATGATCAGCACATCATATTCACAACTGCGTGATTGATGAGATGAGTTGAGTTATCACTTGAGGAACTAGGACTAGAGATTTGAGTTTAGACCCAATCTAATGATGCTCAAGGATGGGATAAAGTTAATGAAGGCTTCACAAAACCTAAGTTTCAGCAAAACCTTAGCCAGTATGTGAACAAGTTCTATGCTATCTCTTTGATATTTACCTATGTGCCAGGGTGTGACGAAACTAATTAGTTGTTGATCAGTGTGCGCCAACTTTGGTAAAAATAGTGGAGCTAGCCAAAAAGAAAAGAAAAATAATATTCAAAGAAAAGCTCTATCCTCCAAAAGTCGATTTTCAAAATAGCTTCCAGCAATGGCGAGCGCTCCCAAATATTTTCAAAGTGTCCACTTGGACCAAACGCTATTAGTTCCAAGGAGTCGGGCTACCACCATAAAAGGGCTCTGCATCGTTAGCGATACAAGTTTGGGTGTTGAAGGTATCTTAGATACTCAAAAGAGACACACCCTAGTGTACTCCTAGAAAAACAAGTGCGGACGACTCCGAATTCTCTTAACGGACATATTGATCAACAAAAATAAAAATATACTTGTGTTGAATAATAAGGCACTCGAGAGGTCCCTTGTTCCAATGTGAGGAAGAGAAAATTAGACACAATCCTATGTCATCCATCATCTGGACATCCATCTACATTTCAAGTCCGACAAACTAATAAGATGGTTGACTGAAGTAAGAATAAACTTATTCCCTAGTGTTGAGGATTAGGTCTAAAGGAGAGTCTCCTGAAATGGAACTTCTAGTGATGCCTCGACTCGACTCTCATGAAATGCAGTACACTAAATGTCATATTTTTATATTTTATGTCCAAAAAGAGAGTATGATAATTAGAGAAGTTGGATACCTTCTGACTAGAGCATGGGTAAACCCATAATTTTAGGGTCGCTTAAATTGGGTCTTCGAAAAAAAATTGAGCCTTGAAACATTCACATGCACTGTCAAGAATTAATCTGACTCCTTCATTCTTTAGATGCTCGAGAGCGAGCATGGGTTAAGTATAGGGGTATGATGAATCGTGTATTCATCATGCTAAAATCCACTTTTTAATCCCCTAGCTTAAATAATCTAATAAAATACACCAATCCTCATTATTATCTTGTGTTATATTGTGTATAATTAACCTATAATTAATGTATTTAATTAATATTATTTACTTTGTAATTTTTTCGTCATTAAAAACCCATAAAAATTAGGTTAATAATTGTCTATAACTTCCCTAACCCTTAAAAGAACTAAAATATACAAAAACTATCAAAACCAAAAATCAGTGTTTTTAACCCCTTAAAAATACCACCCCTCCCCAAAAATCACTTGTGTACAAATGACCTCTTTTGGTTTTTTGTTCAACATGAAACATGTATATATCATCGATATCTACAACTTTTATGTTTTCATTTTTTCCTAATTCCGCATCTAACTAATTCTTTTTTATTTTCCTTTGTTTTTATATTTTTTCTAATTTTCTGATTGGGCCACGTGGCGCCCTCTGGGCCGCCCGCATGGCCCGCTCCACCTTCCACCACCAGCGCCCTCCCAGGCCACTGGATCTCCTGCACTCGTTGCCATCTCCACTGTTGATTCCCTCTACATCCTCAGTCGTCTGCTCACCCTCTGGATGTCATCACCCCGCTTATTCATGCCTAAATATCAGTCGTATGATCCTCCTTCTCATCTTACGACTGCCCTCACGCCACGTCATCCACTCACCCCTGATGAATATGTGATTCATCACTCTTAAAGTTGAAAATAGAGCTTTGTCCCCGGGTATTTAGCATCATATTTCCTTTTATCTTGCATAAACAGCATTCATGCATCAATCCACAAGATGTGCATTTTAGCATTCATATTTGCATTTAAATAAGAAGCCAATTCATTTGTAAAATCCACTTGTAAAATATCCACCTATTTATTTATTTTATATCCACTCCAAAATCAAATCACACCTTCCTTATAGTGTGTACACCATTAGTTAATAATATAAGAAAGAAGGCCAAAATCCCTCTCTTATAAAATACCCAATAAAGCCCCAAACCCCTGGACCATAGAATGCCAATATATCTCTCTTACAAACTCCGAATTAGGTCTACTCATTTCAGATTAATATACATCCAGAGACCTTTAAAATGAGACTAATTTCATTTAATTCGGAGCTCGTATGCAAAACTTGGGTTTTTGGGTCCCCTTGTATACTACATATATGTATATTTGTACTCTTGTATTTTTGCATCATATTTGACCTCATCTCCGTTTTTAATCAACATAAAACTTGTAGATCTCATCGAGATCTACAACTTTCATGTTTTGAGTTTTTCCTAGCTCGGCCTCCTTCTCCCTCTAATTTTATTTTTCTTCTCAGCCACTCAGAGTTGGCCACGTGGCACCCTCTGATTGCGCCACGTGGCCTGCCCCCTTTGACCGGTCCGCCAGCACCCCTGACCGTTGGATCTCAATCTAGATCCAATGGCCCAATGACTTTCACGCACACCCTTGGTTCCCCACCGTCTGATCATACCCATCTCACATCCGCACTGTCCGCTAGCGCCCCGCCTACAGTCCACCACGTGGCACTCTGTGCGCCATCTGCTCTCGTTGTAAGCGCCTTGATCTATACCGTCCATCACCACCTTCGTTCTCCACCATCCGATCGCATATCTGATCTAATCACACCCGTCCCTTTGCGCCGCATCCTCAGCACACCACGTGGTGCATTACGCACCCTCCGATCATCGCCAGAAGCATCGCATCTTGGCCATCCATCTCGCACGTTGTCTGCACCCTCCGATCAAACCCTAGACCTCATCATGACCGCCCCTTAGCGCCTCGCCCTGCATCCGCCACATGGCACGTCCTGAGCCCTTCGATTTCGCTCCCTAGATCTAATCCCAAGCGTTAACCCACACCTCCATCCGGCCTGTTGGATCGCTCGATCCAACGGTCGAAGCTTCGTCGTCCACCACCCGCACACCCCGCGCCCACGTCTCTCACCGTGTGCAAGGGGCCGCCCCCTTTCTATTTTTGGCACCACGCCGATCACCTTCTCCGCCACCTGACACCACCACTACGCAACCCACACATCCCTCATCCTCGCCAACCCCCTCGATCCCCATGACTACCCTCAACCTCGCTCCATGATACCCATGAACTCCACCTCTTCGCCATCCATGTTGTCACCTCCACCCTTTAAATACTTTGCCTCCGGCCATTTTCACCCCCATCCGCCACCACGGAGAGTATCTCCGAGCTCCCACCTTCAAATTGGTGACAGCAATTTGACCTGAGGTCGAGCGAAGACCGAGAACCACCTCCAGCGAGATCCACGGCCCTCCACCGTCGTGCTGCAGCTTCATCCGTGAGCTGCAAAAGCTCAGGTCCCCTACCGACCTTCGAGCAACGACCTGGAAGCTCCCTCCGAGCTTCTGAACCCAGGTAGACATCCCCATCATCTCCCCGATCTTCTTCTTATTTTTCTTTCTTCTTCTTCGATTTTGTTCGTCGTCATTCCATCACTTCTCGCTCCGCCAACCATCCTTCGAGCTCCGCAATGGAGCTCTGATCTTCGCGCTACCCTTCGTTCCCTCCGCCGATGAGCTTCACCTCTCACCAATGCCTGCTCCGCCACCTTGGCGGAGCTCGATCACCGGACCACCTTACTTCTTCACATGGCTCGCACTTCATTCCGGATCATCCCACGGACACATAGCATGCTTCGCTATCTTCTAACCCCATGTAGGTACATCCATTTCGATTGGTCAGAGACTCATCGGAGCTGCTTCTGAGCTCCTCCGCCACCGTTCCCCAGAGCTTCTCCACCACTCCTGAGACCACCGGAGACTCCCCGAAGCTTCTATGAATCTTCCCAGCTATTTGGGAGCCTTCGGCGAGCTTCATCGATGCCCAGAGGATGAGGTGGAGTCAGGCCCCCTTCGCCGGAGCCAAGTCTTCTCCGCTGCAGGAGGCGACGGTTGGCCGAGGAAGAAGAACATCTGTCGTTCGATCTTCTTGATCAAACGGTCCCCATCGAGCCACGTCGCCCACATCCCGCAGCCGTAGGATCAGTAGGATCCGAAGTTCCAGACGCATCCATGTCACCGCTTCATCATGCTCCAAGTACCGTTGGATCAATCTATATCCAACGGCCACTGATCGACCACGCCTTTTCCTCGGGAGCGATCCACCGCCATTGGATCACTTGCGATCTAACGGATCTAGACGTACCACGCCTCAACATCCATTGATCGTTGGATCGTCAATTGATCCACGGTCCAGATCAAGACACGTCGGCCGAGCCGAGCCTCATCCCTGACCACTAGGCTCGGATCACCCGAAGCTACTCCAAGCCAGATCCGAACCTCCAGAGCCACCCGAGCCTTGATCCGAGCCTTCGAAGACCAACAAGCCTGGGACACCCACGTGATCTGCGCGTGCATCCTGGGTAAATTGCATCGAGGCCCCTTGAGGCTTCCAAATTTGCATTTTTATCCATGCCAGGAGACCCCACGTGAGGAGAATGTGATCTGTGGAAAAATTGCATCCACCCCCTCAGTATTATAGGTAATTGCATATTTGGTCCATGTCAGCACAGTTTATTTTTATCAATTTTAATTCCTGTAATTGCATTTATACCCTTGTCTTTGCACGCATATTTAGGCACTCATTTTAAGTCATTTTTCAATTTGGAAAATTGCATTGTGTAGCTTATGTTGTCCTCTTCCATATGTGACACTTGGCACATTTTGTAATATCAGTGGATTTTTCTATTAATTAATTGGTTAAATTTTTCTATATTTTGCCTATTTATGCCTCTTAATTCATAGTAATTTCTCTGTGACTCCAAAAATCCCCAAAAAATCACATTAGATATAGGATAATTAGATTCACATTGTGTAAAAATTTCATCTCATTTGCACGCTTCGCAAGGCCTGAATAAATCATTAAGTGATTTCCCTAATTAATCTTTAATAGGTTCATTTCACATAGAAATTTAGGTTTAATAATTTTCCTGGATTCCTCACCTTCAGAATTATCTAGGATAATTTTTTATTTCTAAAAATATTGTGATTTGATATTTATTAAAATTAATTGAGTCAAAATCACCAGACTTCACTTTTTAATTCACAGTAAATTCATTTAGTGTCAGAAAAATCTAAAAAATAGAGAACCTTAATTTCATTGCATTTCATCATCTGGCCAAGTTTCATAATTTTTGGACTTGATTTGATCACTTATCTGAATTAACTTGTAAACTGGCTCGATTGTGCATATGTCTTTCATAAAATATTAAAAAAGATAAAAAAATATCCTCGGAAATCAAACCTTGGAAATTGTTAAAAATCTACCTAAGGAGACAGCTGCCTCCCTGAGTTCGACCTTGGACTTGCCCAAGTAATAAATTTGCCACCTGTAATTAACTTGACATTAATTCAAAGTGGTTTTTGATCTGCTCTTATTATCCGACTGCAACGAACGACAACGATTAATTTGACCATTAATTGGATTGAATTAACAAGGGTAGTGAGATGTGTATCAACCCCCCGCCATTGGATGATATCCTAAGCTCCATATTTACCGTTCCTCACCCCTCCACTCACAGTCGCTCATCACTTGCCCCATCCTAACCTTATGATCTGATCTTAGACCCGATCCTCACTGCTCGTCTACTCCATCATCTACACCGCTAGATCCAATCTGATCAGATCATAGCCCTCCATCAGCACCTCCATCTAGACTGTTGGATCACATGATCCAACGACCCATGCCTTGTCTTCCTCCTCTGTAACCCGTCCCTCTTCAGACGTTACGTCTCCTCACCTGTCGCCCCCTTTCCATTTTCGTGCTGCTCTCTGATCACCTCTCCCTCTCGTAACACCACCATCATGTCGACCGTTCATCAGCCATCTTCGCGCACCTCATCGCTACACCCCCTCATCACTCCACTCTCTCGTCCATGTCGTTCAAACCTCACCTAAAACCGCCACCTCCGCCTATATAAGTCCCTTCTCCGACGCACTTTCAAGCCATCCACCAACCCAAGGGGTTTTGGCCCAGCCCCAAGTTCAGGCTATCCTCACTGGGCGACGACCCCGGGCTTCTTCAAAGCCCAGCACAAGCCGCCTCCTCTACCATAGCCACACTCCGATGAGATACCAACTCCATGTTTTCTTTACTTTTTATCCCAATTTCTCTGTCGTCCACACTGCATTCCACCACCGCCTGACCACCTTACGTGCTACGTCAACCAACGACAGCCTTCATGCCACCTTCTCCTTCCATTATAACCTCCCATCGCTCCGCCCATTTTCTTTGCCCTCGCGGTGGAGGAACTCACCAGAGCCTCCGCCTTCTCTGCGCAATCAAGCTCCCGCTTCGCCTCCATAGCACTTGCACATACTATATACACGCTTCGGCTATGCTTAGCGTATGTCGGTGCATGCCTCATCAATGGCCGGAATCTCCACGCATGCTTCGATCAGTTGCTCTACCACTGACGAGATTTCATCGATCTGCTGATCTGATCGCCCCCAGAGCTTTGTCGTACATCCGACTCCCTCACGGGAGCTTCCTTCATCCTCTCTGATCCTCAAGTCACCATATGGAGCATGGTGGAGCTCCATAGAGGTCACCGGAGCGCAACCTCCTTCGGCGACCCGCGACGGAGCACGAAAAGCAGTCACTGTCTGATCATCTGGATCGGATGGTCATGATGATGCCACGTAGATCACCCGAGCCTGACGCTGAACCTCTATGCTGGGCTACTCGAGCCAATCCCCAAGCCACCGTTCGCTGTCACATGGCCCAAGCCTGCAATGAGTCTTGAGCCTAGCTCCGCACGTGAGGGCTTGGGAAAATTGCATAGAAGACCCTGGAAATTTGGAAATTGCACTTTGCTCCCCAGGCGCGTGCCTCTCACGTGCGCACCTGGGTATTTTACATGGATGTTCTTGCATCTTCTGGAAATTACAAAAAGGTCCTTGCATATAATGGAGAATTTACAGTAGGGCCCAATCAGCTTTGCAAAATTGCAAATAGGTCCCTCCATGGACCTAATTCTAATTATTTATCATTTTATATCCCACATTTTTATCACATTTATGCCCCTGCATTGTTTTCTTCATAACTTGAGCATCGTAGGTCCAAGTTGCATGATTTTAGTGTCTTTTTGTTCCTTGTTTCTTCATCTATCTTACGGAATGTTGAATTTTTTCATCTGACACTATTTTGATATGATGAATTTTATTATTAGATGATGTCCTTGCTATATATGTCTTAGATATTAATAGATGACTGCTCATAATTTTATGTGCAAAACAACTCTGAATCTGAATCATATTTTCTGCTCATTTTCTCAAGGGCATTTTTATAATCCATTATCTACATGATTATCCCTTGCATTTATTCACACCTTAAGCATTGCATTTCTTATAATTGCATTGAAAAATAACTAAAAAATTGCATGCATCATATATCTGCATTGTTCAGCATTTTATGCACATCTGCATGAAGACCTTTAAATGAGAAATTATACATACATACTCTTAAGTGACTAAAATTCGATAGATAAATTAAAGTAGCTTGTGTCCCTGTGTTCGACCTTGGTAGACTTGCCAAGTTAATATTTCCACAACATTCAAACGATTGTGGTTTTTGCTGATCAAAATTTGCCTCCTAAACTACTACAATTCATCATTATTATTATTATTAAAGAGGCGAATTTCATGTTCATCAGAGGGTGACAACCTCCTCGCTCTGTCTTTTGATGGATCGAAGACCTTCTTAGAGTGTGTTCCAGCCACCTCCACCGCTTGTCGGCGTCGAGGTACAATCTCGTGGTGTTCCAGCCATTTGAGGTACATGTTTTCTCTATTTTTTCTCGCACGTTTAGCTTATCCATATCCGTAGGAGTCGATTCTCGCATTTCCTTCCACATTTAGGTGCTTGACTACCCTTACCCGCAGTTCGCCGGAGTTCCACTCCAACAAACCTCCACTTAGCATCCTCCGCACCCACATACTCCGCTACAGGGTCGAGGCACTTTGCCCTCGACCCTATAACATCTTTTCATGTAGGAACCTGGAGTTTCACACAAAGTTGGGGCCATTTTTCCCTCCATCGGCATTTAGAGGACACCTACAAGAGGATGCAGGGCTGTTTTGGAGCATCAGAGCACCATGGAGGAGGAGGATTGGGCCGGGGAAGCTCGCTTCACCGGAGACGCTTCCCTATTCTTCCCTATCTTCTATCCACCGTCTGATCAAGGCCTCGCCCCAGATGTAGTAGCGACCGTTGGATCGCGCAGCCTTAGAGCCATCAGATCCAGCGCTGGGATCTAATCCCAACCGTTCTTCCGCGAACCGGTATCGGTCGTCGAATGCTCGGCACGTGGCATAAACAAAGATAAATCAACCCTCAAATTACGTCCCTTTGTGGGTATTTTGCATATTTTATCTGTGAAATTTTGTATTTTATTATTATAACTATAAACTTTCCTCTCCTTGTATTTATTTTTGTAAACTTTGCAAAGGCCCCCTAGAACCTTAGCATAATTTCAATCCAATCCTCGGCCATGTCACCTCACATGCCTGCACGCGTGAGGTGCGAGCATTTTGCACAAGGACTCCCTGTGGGTTTTGTCATTTCTTTCTAGTCCAGAAACTATTGTATTTAGTTATAATTTTTTGGGAAAATTGTATTTTGGCTCGGACTTTTATCTATTTACAGAAATACCCCTACTAGTATTGCATTTTCTCTTTGTTGTCTCTATTTATTTAAATAGCAATTAAACTCAAAAAATCTCAAAAAATAGTTGTAGCTTCCTGATTCCATCTAGTTTCACACATATATTTTATTTTGCAATTTGTATTTATTATAAATAAAAAAGTGCCTTATTTGTCTCTGTCTAGCTTATAAAATCCATAAGAAATATAAAAACATTTCGAAAAATTTTCCCAAAAATCTATTTTGTGTATTTATGTGTATTTAACCCTTAGACCAAAAATCATTAAAAAAATAAAAAATAAAATTATAAAAATTTGAAAACCCATAGAACCTTTATAAAAATATAAAAATCCCAAAAATATAATTTTTATTTCTGAATTTTATTTATATTATCATTCACATATTAAAATAAATTTGGAGAATTTTTTTACTCTAATATTTTTAATCTCCATTTTAATTTGAGATAATTAGTTAAACCTTATTTTAAAGTATTTTTTTACTTTAAAAGATATATAAAAATAACAAAACTTCTAAAAAATCATAAAAATAGTAAAAATTATTTTAAAACATAAAATATTTTATTTCCTTTATTTTGCTTATTATTATTATTATTTATATTTATTCTAGCCTATATTGCATATACATTATATATATCTTTATATATATTAAAGAAAAAGGAAATATAAAAATATAAAATATAAAAAGAAAATGTAAAATCAGAAAATCAAAAAAATCAAAATATAAAAAGATAAAATTTAAAATAAAATTAAAAATTTAAAACTTAAAACCCATAAAAAAGAACATAGACAAATACCTCACAATTACTTTTGTGCTTAATTGCCTCGATCTAGTTGTTTGCTCCCTCTGCTCGACACTCTACATACTTGCACTATACATGCATTTTGTAAAGTTAAATAAAATCATTTTTTACTCTGCATTGCATTTTATTGCTTAATTATCATTGTGGTTTAATTGTTGTTTGAAGTTGGGTTTCTTGTGGGTCGCCACAACGACTGCGTCTCCGTCCTATGTGAGATGTATTTTAGACCCGCGAAAAATCCTCTTCAACAAATGGCGCCGTTGCTGGAGAGCAACGCTGCTTAGATTGGCTTTTTGCTTGATTGTGATTATTTGTCTATTTTTGTGCTTTGTTTATTTTCTTATTTATTTGATTTATCTTTTTGAGTTGTCTAACCTTCTTCTTGTTTGAAATTGTTACGAGGTACCACTAGACTGAGGGAGGCTTTCTTAGGAGCGCATGTGCACCCACGTGAGCGATTCCTCTTTTGACCTGGTTGTTAGAGAGGACTTGGAGCAAAGGAGGACTTGGAGATATTTTGAAGATAGAGCCTTTTATTTTATTTACTTGTTGTATTTATTTGTGTAATTTGAAGTGTGAGAGAGACAATTACTTTGTAACTTAAATAGGACACTCTACCACTTCACGAGGTATAGTACTCGAGGGATTGTTCCCTTGGGAGGCTCATTGGATTTCTCGTTGTTTTTCTTCGTATTTTTTACTGTGTTTTCCTATTTTTGTTTTATTTACTTTGTGTGATTGAGCCCTAGCTGTAGGATTGCCTGTCGATAGTCTTAAGGCCAAACACCTAATATTTTGCATGCTCCTATAGTTTATGTTTGGACATAGACAAATCTAATTGCTAATTATTTGGATATGAGACTGCGTACCGAGAGAGGTCGCATACAGCACGTGCAGGACCCGTTGTGCAGGCAACGAGCGGCATCGAAGATCGGACTTTGGTCTCTGATCTGAATACTTAGCATCTTGTTCTTCACATTAATAGCAGTTACTCATCTAGGGAGATTTCATCGGCTCCATTTGCATATAGATAGGTTTCGATTCTGCTGAGCATCTTGCATATAGAGTGCTGGAGACAAGGTGAGCATTTCTCTTTAGCATACATCATCAATTTGCCGCTTACATTGCTTTTCCGACTCTCCTTCTGATTTTGACCACCTAGGTGCTAAGTAGAATTGACTCCTCGATAGGCTCATGCATTCTTATTAAAATCCAAAAAAAGTGGTAACCAAATAAAAATGAGACTGTTAAAATTACTCGACCCTAAAAATGACCAAAAAGAAAATCATTGTCTTGGGGTGAATAATCCCCTCATTGTCTTCATTTTACATTGCTCGCGTACACACTAAGGAGTAGTTCCCATTCAGCCCTCCTATGTATTTGTACAACTTTTGACTTCTCGCCTAAACTCTAAAACATACAAGATAAAAAGATCGCCCTTTTGCGATCTTCACCGAGTTGAGTAGGTGAATTGAGGGGGTGTGTTTTGTCTTGTGTGAGTTTGTTTGTGTTTGCTTGTGTGCATTCTAGCTTCTGTGCATTTGTGCCTTTTTCTTCACTTCTCTTGAGTTGACCCTCGTGCTCGCCCGAATCATTTTCCTTTTGTATCGAGATGGTCGACTGGAGCGCTTTTTATCCGGACTTCGCGGATCCCTCGTGCACTCCAATCGGTCCACCTCCCTTTTTCCACGAGGACTTTTCTCCTGACTTTTGTACATATCCACCTCAGCCACAGTATTAGCCCTCAAACTTTTATCTACCTCCACTTGCACATTTCCATTCACATCCACTTGAGACTGATCTGTTGGAGTCACCTCTCGTGATGTCCAACTTGAGACATTGTCCCAGTTCATGGAGCATATGAATTCAAGGATTGACGACCTCTCTTGTCTGAATAAAATCCCTAATGATGCTTCACGATCTGGCGATATTGATTCAATTGAGGAATTCATGAGATCTTACCATCACCAAAAATACAAAAAAATGAGCAAAATTTAAAAATCCAAAAAGAATTCGGGAGACACTTTGTTGATTCAAACTGTGAGGAGATGTCCCATCTGCCAGATCATCCACTCACACATTCATTCACATCTAGTCCCATCTCTGACCCCGAAGATGCCATTGTATAGAAGGCTCTTGGTTGTCCTTGTGTATATGATGATTCTGATCTCCTCCTTTGTATGGAGGAGATTCAAAAATTCAAAAAAATGTTGATTGAACCTGAAGTGGTGGCCACCATTCATGAGATCATCCAGGACCCACTTCAGCAGGCCATGAGCCATTTATCTGCTCCTTCATATCTGAGCGTCATATCTTGATTATGGCCACTGCCCAAGCCATCACACACTTTCCTATTCCTAGGAAAAGGACCACGGCTACACCTTTTATCCAATGCACCATCTCTGACTACACATGTGATCACACTCTCCTTGATGGCGGTGCTTCTATTAGCATCATACCCTTCTCGCTGGTACAGTCTCTTCACTTAAGGCCTCTCAAGAAAACCAGGATGATTGTTCAATTTGTTGATAGATCAATAAAAAGGCCGAAGGGTATCGTAGAGAACGTCGTGATTTCGATTCAAGGCATAAACTATACCGTTGACTTTGTCGTATTGCCCATGGAGACCTCTACTGGGGAGCACTCTCCAATCATCCTGAGATGACCATTCCTTACCTTCAAAAGGGTCGTTATAGATTATGGATCAAGAAAGATTCACTTCCATTCTGTTGACGAGAGTGAGGTGATCATCACTGCACCCACTAACGACCAGAGACCTGCACCTGATGCACCTTCACCTATCTTAGCTGACCCCGAGGACCATGACCTTGATGAGACTATCAGAGACTTTTGCTGCATATTGGATTCCATTGAGACCTGAGAAGACCTCACTGTGGAGGAAGATTCATAAAGCATGGACCTCGAAGTTCCTTCTTCTGGTGTTTGGCGATGTGTTGATGACATCTGCAAGATTTACACGATTGGCATTGTTGAGCGGAGGGCAGATATTGATGAGATTAAGGTCAAATTTGATCTTGTTGCTTTTATCCAGGAATTCGAGCCTTTTGATGAGAATGATGATCCAGTTGAGATTGTAGAGGATGAACATGATTCGACTACTTCCACAGATGGGTTTGTTCCTTTTGGTTTTGACCTAGAGACCCTTTGCAGGACAACCTTGACTCTACTTCTTCTGATGATGAGTTTGTCCCTTTTCACTTTGACATCTGTGAGACACTCAAGGCCAGACCTAGCCACACTACTTCCACTGACCCGTTGAAGAATCGAAAAATTACCCATGTTATTTAGTCGAATTATGTTCAACTAAATTATGTTCGAATTTCGTTGCAGGCAAGCAATTAAGGGTTGATGAAAAACCACTACTTTAATTAATGTATCAACTAAAGAAAGTGGTCAATTAAATTTTTTTACTTGGTAAGTTCAAGGTTGAACTCAGGGAGGCAACTGTCTCCTTAGGGTGGTTTAAAGTCGATCTAGAGTTTAGGTTTTCATAGAGGTATTTTTATTTTTAAATGAAATAAATGTATGGCATTCAATTGTGGCAAAGTTCAGGGGCTAAATTATAAATTTCAATCAAATGAAATCAAAATCCTCAAACTTGGCCAGAATATTAAATATGATGAAATTAAGCTATGAATTTTTTTTGTAATTTTTCGATGCAATATGAATCTTCTGTGAATAAATGAATACAGACAATGAAATTTTATACAATTAATTATAATAAATATTAAATCTACTTATTTTCAGGAAATAAAATTATCTCATATATATCACTAGGTAAAATATCTCAGAAAAATCCTAGACCCTAAAAATGTTGGATTTAATACTATTAAAATTAATTATTCAAATGCACAAGATGACTTTTAGAGAGAAAACTATACATGCAAATGCAATTCTTTTTGGGCATATTGTAACTAACAATTAATTCTACTATCCGTGATTTTTTTGCAATTTTTGGAGCTATGGTTTATTAACTAAGAATTTCAAAGCAATCAATGGGCAAAATACGCAATTTTATGCAAGAATAATATTAGTTAATTAACCACGGAGAATAAAAAAATATGTCATGCCACAATGTGAAGAATTAATTGATAAACATCATGCAATTTTTAGTAAATAAAACGATGCAAAAGTGAGGTTTGATACTATAAGAGAAGATATGGGTCTATTTGCAATTTAACTAACTAATTAAAGCAAAGAAAATACAGTAGCAGGACCTATATAGAACTACCTAAGTCACGAGGGTTTTTATGCAATCTTCTCAAGCTCACGCATGCACCGTGCATGACTCCAACTGACGGGGACTCGAGTGAAGATCTCAAACGTAGCAAGGGACGTTCAACAAAATGACCAAGAGAGCACATGCAAAGCACATGACTCTTGATGTCTAGGCCTTCTCTGTATTCGACGGAAGTATGAGAACCCCTCTTGCAATTTTCCCCCTCATGCATGCAGAGCATGTGAGGAAGCTTGGTTCTTTACGTCTAGCAAAGGTAGGTGGTCTTCTGCTGGAGGCGTGGGAGGATGGTGAATCCCAACGGGGACGGGGGTCCGAAGGCGGAGGAGTGGACTTTGCTGGCGGTGTACCTCTACGCTGGTGGGTGGAGCGTGGAGAGGGGCGTGTGCTGATGGCTGACGATTTACGGGCAGACCTGTACGAAGCACGTCGGACGTCAGTGAAGGCGCGCGCCCGGTCGACTGAGCTTGAGGATGGCAGAGCTCTTGGGTCGTGCGGCGGCTCACGGTCACGTGGATCTACTCCTCCAGGTAGCGGTGCAATGCAGCGAGGTGGGCAGAGCGTGGAGAGGGTCACGGGTGGTTGATCAGTGGTGTGGTTGATGGTTATATAGGAAGAGGAAGAACATGGGAAAAGATAAAAAATAGAGGAAAAACTTTGGAAGAAGGATTATTGCATCTATGGTTGGAGTAGTCGTTGGCCCTCCTTCTGGTCGTCGTTCAATCGAGGCCAGCGGTGACCTCGAGAAGTTGCTGATGATCTTGTCGGAGGAGGTTATTGTCGCGGCAGAGGAGCCCCTATCAGCATCTCCTCCATGAGCTTCCTGGATATGGCATATACCCTCCAGTCGTGGCCAGCAATGGTTTTTATATAGGGGAGAAGAGATGATCGGCTAGAGAAGGGATAAGGCAAGCGGTGGTTGTGGTTGTTGCGACGGCCATTGTGTGAGGCGGAGAGAAGGCAGGTGGACGTGGGTCCTAGGGGGTTGTCGGAGAAGACTGAGAAGAGGGTAGGAGAAGTCCTCGCGTGCCTTGCACGTGAGGTTTTCATTATTTTTTATTTTTATTATTTTTTAAATTATTTTATTTATTTATTTATTTATTTTTTAACGAAATAAATGCCAAAATTGAGCGACACATGGTGGCTCCAGGAGCTA